>JAMPIV010021571.1:0-147633 GCA_024509875.1 Oreohelix idahoensis | reverse complement strand
TTGCAATCAAACAGAAAAGATATTACATAATGAAAATCAAGGACTCCCTCACTATAAAAGCTTTTTTTATTCGATGTAAAGAGACGATTTCAAATTGCCGAAAGAAAGGAAAGTACAGCGACTGATGATGTCGACCAGACATTCAACATCATTTCAACAATATACAAGGAAAGTAGCGAATCATAGTTGGGATTCTATGAAAGAGACACCAGATAACACCAAAAACGTTATCGATGAGAAAATAAATGAAACGAAAGAAAACACAAGAAAAGTCTCCCAGGTTAAAGGAAATATATAGCGAACAGTACAGTTAGCTGGACAAAGAATTAAAACGACAAACCCGTGTCAACAAAAGGACATTTCTGGATGACCTTGCAAGACAGGCAAAAGAGGCAGCACTGAGAAATGAACAATGCACAGTTTATAAAATAACTAAAACTATCAGCGGGAAACGAGGTGCAAACGATATAGCGTTAATAAGAGACAAACAATGAAATCTCATCACCACAGCACAGGAGCAGGAAACAAGATGGGCTGAGGACTTCAGAGAAACACTGAATAAGGAACCACGAGGGACGTAGCTGAATGTTCCTGAGGCTGAAAGTGACCTAGACGTAAATACAGACTTTCCACGAGAGAGGATATCATCACAGCTTTCAACGGGTTAAAGAATGGAAAAGCGCCTGGTCACAACAATTTAAATGCCGAGTCATTCAAGGCAGAACCTGAACTGGCAGCAGAACTCTTAGAACCACTTTTTTCACAAGTATGGACAACAGAGACAACACTAACGGAGAGGAGTAAAGAAATAATTGTCACATCGCCCAAGAAGGGTGACCTTGCAGACTGCAACAACTGGAGAGTGTGGTGCGGGCTTTTGCACGCCACCTGTTAGATGATTGACCATGAGTATGGTTCGGCACTATTGTGGATTGTTGCTGTGTGTACTTTACAGATGGCGTGTGAATGTTTGTGATAGTTCAAGGAGTGTTATTGTTTACCCTGATGGGTTCGTATGTGTCTTCTACCAGATGGTAGATATTTGGAAAGTGTTCATTGGACAATGTCCTGTAAGACGTCTATGTGTTTGAATATGTAATAAACAAATGAAAATGGATCATGTATTACTTCTATGGAATAATGGAATGTGGAATTTAATTAAATTAACTTGCTTTTCAATGTCATGCCGAGATGTGTAGTCTACGTGTGAAATAAATGTTTGAATGTTGATGAAGCTTTCAAGTCGATATTTTTATCGTTGAGTTGGAACGTTAGGAATACTGTTATTAAGTTCGTGCGGTGGTTGTAATGAACCGGGTGGACAATATTAATCATAGACATAACTTTTTTTTTTAATGTAAAACTTTTGTCTCGTTTTCTCGAGGCGCGTCCCGTTCAACCTAGTCGGTTATATTAGGGCGCATGTCCAAATATAAAAGACCCTTAGGTCTGAGACACATAACTGAACAAATGAACATAATATGGAAAATAGCAATATAAAACGCAACCCCACAGACAGGTATTACTCTACTCTCAGTTCCCAGTGAAATACTAGGCAGGATAATTATACTGAGAATTTGAAAAGCAGACAATACACTGAAGAAAGAACTAGCGGGATTCATAAAGAACAGAAGATGTGCAGATCATATATTCACCCTCAAGAACATTTTAGAACAGTGCTCAGAATTGCACAGATAGCTATACATTAACTTTGTTGATTTTGAAAAAGCTTTTGACAGCATACACAGGACAGCCTATGGAAAATACCGAGGACTTATGGAATTCCTAGCTGCATTGTTTCCATTATAAAAAAGCCTCTATTTTAACTTTACATGCAGTGTTGAGTTGAGTTTGAGGGGAAGACAGGAGTACGGCAGGAATGCCCCTTATCAAGAACTTTATTTTTATCAGTCATAGACTGGGTGATGCGCCAGACAACAGAGGACTATCTAAGAGGAATAAGATGGACAACATTTTCTACTCTGGAAGACCTGGACTATGCAGATGATATTGCACTACTCGCACATTCACATCAACATATCCGAGAAAAAACTGATAGACCGAATACGTATAGCCAGCAGGTGGGTCTGAACATCAGTCTGAAGAAGACACTAATGAACTCAGTGTGGGCAGTCTTCAGCCAATAATAATAAGGAACCAGAAGCTAGAACAGACAGGCCATTTAAACAGTTAGGATGTCTAATAACACCAGACGGCGGAACAATCAAGGACATCAGCAACTGAATGAATAACGCAAAAACAGCCTTTGCTAGTATTAACAACTTCTGGAAAGTCTTCCCAGTTAAGCACAAACACCAAATTAAGATTATATGAGAGCTGTGTACTTTCTGTGCTTCTCTATGGTGCGGAATAGTGGAGAGTAACAGAGAAGGAAATGCCGAAACTGTCCTTTTTCCACACGATGTCCCTAAGGAAAACTCAACGAATCTTTTGGCCCAGAACCATCACCAACCAAGAACTACTTATTCGTAGTAACCAAGAGGACATGCACAACATCATAGCTGGCAGACGTTGGAGTTGGGTTGGCCACGTCCTCACAAGGGACCCTGATGCCTTTACAAGAACAGTTATGCTTTTGACCCCCGAAGGAAAGCGAAAGAGAGGCCGACAAAAACAACTTGGCGGAGAACTGTGGAGGCTGAGATGCAAAGAATGAACCAGAGTTGGGGCACTGTACGAAGGATGGCCGCAGCCCGAATAAAGTGGAAGCAATGTGTTGTTGCCCTACAAGACGCCACCAGGCGTAATGGCCACTGACTGCTTTGACGGTATGTGGCTAAGGATCAAAGAAGAAGAATGAAGTAAACATAACTTGCTTATTTCAGACTTGAAGACAAATCTTTTAGAAACGAGTACGTCACCCGCCAAAATATATCAAGAAATAATTATTTTGTGCCCTTTCTGCATGAAATTCTCCTGTGGTTAATGGATTTAAGTTCATTTTATGTCAGAAGTACAGAAACACAGTTTTGCCCAAAAGCATCGACGTGTTATCTACGATGAGCAATTAGGCGTCGCTGCTGTTATCTATATACTCGTATATTCAATAATATAATAATACTAATTCAATAATTACCAGAACTGCGTAATGTCAATTGAAAAAAAAAATTCAGAATTGTGTTGACGGTACAGAAACAGAGGAAGGAATATTTCTAAACCAAAGCCGTCGCGACGTTGTTTCAAGAGGCACTGAACTCTAGTTACCTGGCAAACAGCTTGTAACTTTAGTTACCTGGCCAACAGCTTGTAACTTTAGTTACCTGGCCAACAGCTTGTAACTTTAGTTACCTGGCCAACAGCTTGTAACTTTAGTTACATGGCCAACAGCTTGTATCTTTAGTTACCTGGCCAACAGCTTGTAACTTTAGTTACATGGCCAACAGCTTGTAACTTTAGTTACCTGGCCAACAGCTTGTAACTTTAGTTACATGGCCAACAGCTTGTATCTTTAGTTACCTGGCCAACAGCTTGTAACTTTAGTTACATGGCCAACAGCTTGTAACTTTAGTTACATGGCCAACAGCCTGTAACTTTAGTTACCTGGCCAACAGCTTGTAACACTAGTTACCTGGCCAACAGCTTGTATCTTTAGTTACCTGGCCAACAGCTTGTAACTTTAGTTACCTGGCCAACAGCTTGTATCTTTAGTTACCTGGCCAACAGCTTGTATCTTTAGTTACCTGGCCAACAGCTTGCAACGTTGGTGGGAAAAGATCAGGAAACTGTGACGGAGCAATAAGAAAAATATGTATATGGGGAATAGGTTGTACAAAAGAACTGGTGAGAGATGTGACGTGACACGTTTTAGTTTCTATTTTACATATGCAGCAGCGGTGGATTGTGAAGGGTAAATTGATGTGATAATACGCAGTGACAAGAACAGGATTATATGACTAAAACGTGCACATGTCGGCAAATCTGTTATTGAGGAAACCCATCTAGTAGGTTTGAATTGAATCATATTTACTTTTTGTCTTAGATTTCAAGGAATAACGTTTAAGTGGCGACACAGACAGATCACTTCGGAAATTCCCGCAAAATTCCACGTATACCGGTATCGTTATCAAAAACTCGGAATCGCTACGAACTTCTATATGGAAATCCTATGTTAAGTAGCAACTATTAAATACGCAGTAAATATATAATTAATGCCATGAACAGAATAACTGTTTTTTGAGATTTGTGCAGAAACTTCTAATACTCTTGATTATGGCAGTAGGAGTGAATTTTCCTTTGTAACGGGCGAGAAAATTATGATTGTGTCGATAAACTTTCATTGATTCGCAAAAAATTCTTGAAAAGATGTCAAGCTAAAAGTGAACAAAAGCGCAGACATCTCGGAGACAAAATAAGATGGATATATTATGAATGCCACATCCGACCAGTTCGTGCTTCATAAAATCACTTTAGAAAATGCCAGAGATGAGGGCCACCATTTATTGCTATGATAGGAAACTCTATGCACAGCGATACAACAGGAGGCAAACTGATTATCAGAAGCGGTCCCCCCATCGAACAAGTGTTTCGGCCCTGTATACTCCTTTACACTCTAAGTGTCTCCGCCTCCTGTTTTCTTATGTAGACAATGAACCCACCCCACCTTGGTTGCAGCTTTAAAATCCACAATTCTGCCAGCCGGAGGCAATTGTGAAAGTAACCCTTATGTTGAAAACAAATTATTGTACCACAGCACATCACGACTAGGGACAGACACTGACCCACCTGCGTAAAGCAAACGAGGCTTGAAGCCACTGCACGCTAGCAACTGAAATCTACTTGCGGCCGACACCTCATTTGAAATACGCCGCGTGTTGCCTGTTAGCCACCGTCCCTTCATCAATACAACGAAAAACTCAATGTATTGCGGACTTCGAAAATTATTTCTACTTTCCGGATGTTTCCTGTAACGCAGGTGGGAAAAGAATTTACTGTCCATAGCCTATTGCGGTTGTTCCATAGCCAGCATGATGCCTTTTCCGCAGTTTCACTAAGCCTCTTCAGTGCCCTTGTTCTCGACTGTCCCCTCAGCCGCAACAGGTGCTATAAATCATAGAAATAATCAGCCGCAACACAAGGCTATAAATAAAGAGAAGTCACAGCTAACTGTCATGGGACGCTTGTTAGATCGTAGTTCTAAAAACCAACGGCAGATTCATAGTACCACAGTCTGAGAGTAATGTTTATATAGATTATTAAGTTCATAACGTATCTCAGTGTTATGTTAAGTAATGGACAATTATGTTCGAGGTAATTTGAAAATTAATGTTTGTGCTTTATATAATTGCCTATAAGCCTTGCCTTGTATCTGAAGGAAGATGGTTTACCCTACCATATAACTAAAAGCTCCTTGCCAGGACTGAGAGTTCTTTTCATTGGTGTGCCATTGGGTGATGTCCTCAAAGAGCTAACAATTCTTTTTAGGGCGTTACTTTTGGGTAATATGCACAACGAATTCGTCTTTTATTCCTCCCTCTGAATCTCTTAATGCATTATAAGGGAGAAAAAATTGTTAATTTTGGCAGAAACTAAGCCGAAGGGAATTAATTAGGACTAAGTCAAAAATGTCGGTAATTTATGTAATAATTCTTAAATGTATTGTACTGTTGGATGAGGTACCCCCGTTAGACTGACGTACCACGGAACCATGGCCGTATGAGCAAAATAAGGAATCAGATTGACATTGTCCAGAAAGCACGGTACAAGTCAGCTCCAGGTCCTAATGGTGTCCCATATGTTGTGAATAAGAGATGTCCAGAAGTTCTGAAACAGCTGCTCCGTTTGCTAAAAAATACTTGGAAAAACCAGCTCGTAAGCAAAGAGTGGAGACAGGCGAAAAGAGTCTACATCCCGAAGGAACAAAATGCCACAGACATTAGTCAGCTCAGGCCAGTTTTACTTGTTAATGTGGAAGGGAAGATATTCTTCTCAGTGATGGCTAAAAGGCTCACCAGATACCTCGTGGAAAATGGGTACATTGACACTACCATCGAGAATGGAGGTATCCCAGGTGTACCAGGGTGTCTAGAGCACGTCACAATGATCTGGTAAGCAAATCAAAAGTCAAAGTATGACAAAACAAATCCCCATGTAATCTGGTAGGATCTAGCAAATGCTTATGGATCCGTTGCACACTAGATGTTGTGGCATGCCCTGGAAATATACCATAAGAAATTGCAGCAATGCTGAAGCAGTATTTCTCTGGGTTCTCTGTCAGATTTTCAACCAGAGAGTACACAGCGAAGTTGATTGACCTACAAGTTGTAATTGCGATGGAATGTACCATCTCTCCGATACTATTCATGTTGGCTATGCAGGTAATCCTCAAAGCGGCTGAAATATTTGCAACAGGTCTGAAGCTCAATGGAAGGTGTTACATGCCACCGCTTAAAGCATTCATGGATAACACAATAATTCTGACATCAGATGAACATCAGGCCCGGAGGATGTTAGCACGCCTGGATGAACTAGTCAGCTGCTGTAGAATGAGATTTAAACCTAAGAAGTCTAGAGGCCTATCAATCAGGAAAGGGAAGATATATGTGGTCAGTTTCAAGGTTTCAACCTAAATAATCCATACTGTCATTGAGGAACCTGTGAAAAGTCTTGGTAGGGTGTGTGATGACTCATTAAAAGACTCAAAGGCAGTTTAACAGACAATACAAATGAAATTTCAAACTTTGGTGCCTTCAGTTCATGCTGATATCTAAATTGCTATAGCCACTGCTTATATGTGAATTAAGCAATAGTACAGTGGAAACTATAGACCAACAAGTCAACACGTTCATGAGGAAATGGATGGGAGTACGACCAGGTCTATCAGATGTAGTACAGTACTGCAAGAAGGCAAAGCTTGTGCTTCCCTTAAAGTCAGTTGTTTAAGAATACAAAGCAGGAAAAACAAGACTCGCAATGATACTGTGCGAGTCAACAGATGACGTAGTTAAGTGTATTCAGCGCACACTGAAAACTGGAAGGAAGTGGAAAGTGGATGAAGCTGTCGGTGCTGCCCAAGAGTCGCTCAAGGTGAGGGAGGTAATCGGATACACACAGACAAACAGACACGGATTTGGCCATGGTGACATCCGCTGATGGTCCAAGGCATCAAACAGGGAACGTAAAGACGTCGTAATTCAGGAGATACGAGGATCTGAGAATGAGAAGAGGATGCTAATAGTGTTGCAGCATGCCCAACAAAGCCAATGGAGTACATGGAAAGGAGCCATGAAAAGGTCCTTGACATGGAATGATACATGACATATGGCACCTCACAGACTCAGCTTCATTATCAGATCAATGTATGACCTCCTGCCATCGTCCGCAAACCTTGTGAGATGGGAAAGTCTGATGATGCTCAGTCCCCCATGTGTCATGAGAGGCAGACACTTGAACACGTGCTTTCAGCTTGCAAGGTGGAATTATGGCAAAGATGATACACATGGTGCTACAGTAAAGTACTAAATGAGCTGGCTGCTACAATAGACCTGGTAAGGGTGAAGGCGAACAGCAAAGTAAGACAGAGCACTGCAAATACATACTTCTTGAGAGCAGAAAAGTCTATACATCCCAAACCAAGTAAATCAAGTAGCAGTTTACTATCTCTTCTTGACTGTGCAAATGACTGGGAGATGGCAGTAGACCTACCTGTGCTAGGGGTATATCCAGAGAGCATCAGATGATCTCGAAAACGGCCAGATATAGTGCTGCATTCCTCATCATCGCACCATATTTATAATTGAGCTGACCGTGACATCTGAATCCAGATTGAAAGAGCAACACTCGTTCAAAGTGCCAAGTATAATGATCTGGCAGCGGATCTGAGACGCGATGGGTTCACTGCAAGGTTCATGGCTGTTGAGATGTGTGCAAGAGGTCTCGTGGCTGCCGCAGTGTGTGATCTACTGAAACTGTTGTGGTTGAGGGGACAGTCAAGAACAAGAGCACTTAAGAGGCTCAGCGAAACTGCGGAAAAGGCATCATGCTGGCTGTGGAACAACCGCAACGGGCTATGGAACTCGAGACTGTAATTTGTTTTCAATATTTGGGTTACTTTCACAATTGCCTTCTGCTGGCAGAAAATTGGAGTGGATTTGAAAGCTGCAACTAAGGCGGAGTGGGTTCAGTTATCTGCATCAGGCAACAGGAGGGTGGCACTTTGGAGTCATGACCTTAGTTGGCGCCCCCTACCCTTAAATTGCAAAGGAGATTAAGGGGCTGAAACACTTGAGCGACGAGGGGGACAACTTCTGATGATCAGATTGCCTCCTGTTGGATCGCTCTGAATAAAGTTTCCTAACATCAAGCGGCTGTGCACAAGAATGTCCGACATATCAAAGGAATAATATAGTATAAAGCATAAAATAAATACAAACACGAAAATATTACAATAAATGAAATTACGGCCTGATGTAACTGTAGTGGTTTTTGATGTTATTGTATGGTTGTTATGTTACCTAGTGTGCTGGATGAGGTCAGCTGTGAAGGCTCCTGAGATAAAAGTTTATGTGAGTTACAGAAGGCCTTTCTGCTACCACTTACGACCTCAAACAGACCTATTCTACTATTATGAATGTTAGCTACGTTAAAAGTCTAGGGTACTGAATTGTGATGTGTAGGTAATAAAATACACACACACACATGTAAATTCTAAGACTAATAATGATAATAATAAACTCTATGATAAACTGAACTAACACTGGCTTTTAGAATTTAAGTTTGATAATTTTTTAAATTTATTAGTCCTGAACCAATTGTTTCTTTTGGTCAGGACATATGAAACAATATGTATTTATCAATAAAAGAGCAGATATATATATGTATATATTTATATATATATATATATATATGTATATATATATATATATATATATATATATGTTGAATAATCAAATGAAATTTTTGTACATAGATATATTGTTACATGGGTTAATATTAATAATATCTACAATGTCCTGGGAAAACTAGCACTGGATGTTTAGTTGGGGTGGCGTCATCATGCCCAATCTATGTTTACAAAGTTCATTGTTCTTGACATATGGACTGATATTAGTGTTTATATAACAAGATTTTATTTCTTTATTGATGGTGGACACAGTTGATGAATCTACAGCAGGCCAGGTTTGCACTTAACTGGCCTGTGAGGAGGTAGTACAGAATTCTTGTGGCCCACTCCTCTCAGTAACTGGAGTAAAATGTTAGGCTGCACAGGCATCAGCTCTTGTACTTCTACAAAAGCATCTGGCACAAGCGTAGTGCCAGATCAGAAACTCACAATTCAGAATTGAGAACACAGTTACGTAGTACTAGCAAAACTCAGCTGAGCTGCTGGCTAGATTAGGGCGTCCCACTGATTTTTATTTAATATTTCCTGGAAATCACCTCTAGCAGTAACGAACTGTGTCAATGGACAGTCTTCTATAAAATGGCACAAGCGAGCGTCTGTCTTTCAGTAATATAAAACTTCTGTCTTATCAACGGACTTCCCCTCTAACTTTTTCAAATATTCAAAATATAAATGTCCAATTTCAGTCCAGTCTCAGTCTAGTATGTAGTATTTTTCTGTCGGTCTGTCCGTCTCAACTTGGCTTTTCCCAAAATTAAACTTGTTTTTGGACGAAACTACAAAAAAAAAAACTACACAAATTTTTGTCTCCCCCTACTTCTAAGATCCTATGCAAAGTTATTTTTAGCTACTATCCTCCGACTTTGCCCCTAGTTCATTTGCAGTTTGTTTTTTGCATTCTTAGGCTCAAGGACGCCAAAATGTAACTTTAGTGAAAATATGCACAAAAAACTGTTCGCTAGTCTGTAGTGAACAATACAGTCTTTCGTCAATATCTTCCGTGTTATCTGTCCGTCTGTGTAATTAAAAGTATATTATTTCTCTGCTCAAGATGGGCTATCAAACTAGCTAGTTTTTATTTTCATAAACTTATTATTAAGAAAAAACCTACTTTTCTCAAGGTTAGTTTTGAAATTTGTTTTTGAACCTTCGTGTACGGCGTTTGCCGCTATATTCAAATTAAAACGACCAATTACGGTAAAACGTCTAAGATACGTCTGTTTCTAATAAGAGCTAAGGTCTTTTTTTGTCCATTTCCTTACATTGTGTCAACTAGTGGCGTAATTTTTTTCCTTTAAAACTACAAATTGCGTCTTTTTTTGCATTTAGATTCAAACACGTGTTCAGACAGTCATAATTTGTTTTTCTTTTATCTCCGTTTCCCTCCCGTCTAAAAGGGTAAACCGTTTGTCTGCAAGTTTCAACTAGTTAGTTTCAATGGCGCTAGAAAGCGCTGGCGTAGGTGAAGAAGCCTCGCCATATCTTGCCTATATTTTTATCCCTACATGTTATCTTACCCGTTATCTTTATAATTGGAGGAATTTTAACGTTGCATCACTGTAATTTTCACCACACATCTCCCCACCTGAGAACATGCACTAATGCAAGTTCCAAAACCAGTGATACACATAGATAAAATTAACTCCTCCCGCCTGCCACTTATTCTAATTTTGATCACAGGGGTGCCTACTGAGGAAATCTGCACCGACATTCAGTGACCCCGGGATATATTCAATATTAAACGGATAAGGTTGCAACAATAAAGACCATCTTAACAATCTTGCATTTTCATGCTTGGCCTGAGATAGGAACACAAGTGGCTGGTGATCTGTCTGGACCACAAAAGTCCTACCATACAGATAGATTTGGAACTTTTTTATTGCCCAGATTAACGCTAAACATTCTATTTGGCTTGTGGAATATCCTTGTTCCGCTTTGTTTAACTTGCGGCTTGCATAAGCGACTGGGTTCAGTTCCCCATTGGGTGAAGAGGACCTTTGCAACAGAGCCGCTTCCAGTCCTACATTACTTGCATCTGTTCTCACCACAAAGTCCTGAGTCAAATCAGGCAATTTGAGAATAGGCTTGCTAGTGAGTTTTTCCTTTAACTCTTGAAATGCCAATTCACATTGCGCTGACCAAACAAATTTATCTGGATTTCCCTTGCGAGTCAGATCAGTCAGAGGAGCACATATAGAGTTAAAATTTTTGATATATTTTTGGTAAAACCCACATAACGACACGAATGATCGCACGTCTTTTTTTTGTTTGTGGTCTAGGTGCTCTCTGCAGTTTTTCCAAGTTCTTGGGGTCAAAGGTCATGTTACCCTGATATACAGTATGTCCCAAGAATTCCAACTCTTTGCATCCAATACAACATTTTGTTGGTCTAGCAGTTAAGTTCGCTTCTCTGAGCCTATCAAATAACATATTGTTGCGTGCATATTTTGACGCACATATTACAAAAATACGATATGGCTATTTAATATGGAAAATATATACTTGCATTCATTTGTGTATGAAAATGCTTCCTCTGGTAAAGCTAGATAATTCATGATTGATTTACACTTTTGATTATATGAGTGATCTTTCTTGATATTGATTCGGCGCATGGATATTGTATTCATGTCCGTTCTTATTTGTTCGGGCCAGGAAATAGATTAATTTTGCTTGTTATGTTTATGGCCTGAATTCATGTGTACTACTTGTCTAGTGCAAGAAGATTCAGTCGTATATTGTATACCTTTGTATGTTCAGGTCGGACTATATTCTTTCTGCCGGAATCTAGGGCAGGTTTTCGTAGTCCTACTGGGTTGTGAAGAGTTCCGATAATGTCGCCAAGATGGCTGAGTGCTTTTCCCAGGGCTGGCACTGTTTAAGGTTTAACAGTGATTCATAGATGTTTTTCCAGGAGAAGTTTATGTCTCTGCAAGAGTCTATTTTTCAGAGATCCTCCTCATATGTGTGATGCGGACTCCGGTGATGCCAGACCCTATTTTGGATGATCTCGAGACGGTTAGACCTAGATGGAACATTGTGCTTCGTATCGCTAGGGTCGTGTTTTGTATCGACGAAGATGACAGGCTTTCCTACAGCAGTTATGTCTACATGAAGTAACTTGATTACTGTAGAGCTGTATGGAAAACTTTATGAAATTATTTATATGCACATTCTAAATTAACTTTGGCTTATATCTACCTTCCTACGAGTGAGTGAGCGACAACTCAGGAAGGCGGCCATGTTATATTTCTGTCATCATATTTTTTTGATCACTGTCAAGAGAACAGATTATGTATCCTACTATCGGGCAGTGGTATCGAGATCTTGTTATGAGGTGAAAACCCACTATCGTGGTTTATAATTATTATACAAACATTGGACATATTTCAGCTTAAGAACTTAGCCATGAAATGAAGGTTCGGCCAATGACTTTTGTATGTTTACCGATCCTCATTGACGCGTTCAGTCAGTAGAGGATACGGCGATTAGTTACCAGAACAGTGAATGTTACCTTGGGTTGAATGATATTTCACTACTACATGAATGTATCATCCACGATTCAAATAACCAATGAATTTATGTCAACATGTACCCATGACTGTATCCGTGCTGTCCAGTTTGCGTGCCTTCATTAAACTATTGAAATGTCAGCGGCAGTTCAAGTCGTCATTGCATTACATGAGAGTGTGTGAGAGGTATTATCAAGTAGTCTGTTACACCGAACTACTACACCATTTGCGTTACTTGACACTCCCACTCAAGGTCTACATGACAGGTTCATTCGATGATGCAAAGGTAACTGAAGAAGACTTTCTTCAGTAATGATCAGTGCATGACCCGAAACATAACATCCGCATCCAGACATTCAGTAGTGGCCAAGACATCTACAACACAGATACTCTACGATATTCAGAGAGTTAATGTGTTCTTCAAATGTTTCTGTGGCGACAAGAATATCATCCATGAAATTTGTGATACATGGATTATTCAAGGGATCCAACAATTTGCGCATCATCCTAGAAAATACACTCGGAGTATTTTTCAATCCGAATGGTAGCATGTTGAATTCATAATGTCCTCCCGAGGTGCTAAACGCTAAATAAGGTCTAACTTCAGGCTTCACTGGAATCTGGTAATAGCCTTTGCTAAGATCCACCTTCGAAAAGTATTTTGCCTTGTTCAATCTGGCAAATAACTGTTTTGTGTCTGGTAATGGATCCACTTGTCCTTCTGTGACAGCATTCAGTTTCCTGTAATCTATGCACAGTCTATGTTCCCCAGACGGTTTCCTCAACAAAACTGCACTGGAGCTAAAAGAAGATTCACTGTGTGAAATAATCCCTTTTTTCAACAAATAATATATTTCCTCTTTCAATGCCTTCTCCTTCGCGAACGGAACAGAATAGGCTCTCATACAGATTGGGTTTGAGTCTACCAGCTTCATGTCATACTGTAGCAAATTTGTATGTCCTGGTTTATCTGTTAATACATCTGTATGTTCCTCCAGAACCTGTTGAACTCTCTCCCTCTGATTTTTAGTCAGGTGCTTACTGACTTTTGCCTGTGCGGCTGTCTCACAGGGATGTAATGGGTATTCATGTGAGGTGAGTGGTTCCTTTTTCATTTTAGTTGCGATAGCCAAGGTCAGTAATGGGGTGCTTTCCTGGAGTGGTCTGTCCAGATACTTCTTTAAAAGGTTTACATGATATATCTTCTCCTTCCCCTATTTGTCAATTTTATAGTTTGTTCTAGACACCTTCTCTAGAACAGTATATGGACCTTGCCATCCAATTTGCAACTTATTCTGGCTGCCGGGTAGTAGAAAAAGCACCTTCTCTCCCACAGCTAATTCTCTGTCCTTTGCTTTCCTATTAAAATACGCTGCATGTTTCTTCCTGGCTTGTCTCAAATTATCATTTGCCAGTTTCCATCCAGCTTTCAGACGAGTGGTCAGCTCGTTCACATATTGATATGATGAGGTAACCGTCTCTTCTGCTTTCTCATCTGTCCAGGTCCTTAATAATGCTTCTAATGGACCTTTTATTGGCCTCCCAAATAGCAGGGTTGCGGGAGCCATCCCGGTTGAACTATGTGGTACCTCCCGATACGCAAACAACGCGGCGGGCAGAAATTGATCCCACATATCAGGTTTTTCATGTACCAGCTTCCTCAGGATAGAAATGAGAGTCCCATTGAACCTGTCTACCTGGCCGTTCCCTTGTGGATGGTACGGACTACAATGAAAGTGTCTGGCTTGAAATAGCTTAAAAACTTCTTCCGTTAGTTTCCCCTTGAACTGTGAGCCATTATCAGTCAAGATTTGACGCGGGAATCCTAATCTTGTGAATATTGTAAGTAGTGCCTCTGCTACATGTTTTGAATCAATTGATGGGAGGGCTACCGCCTCTCCCCACATAGAACAAGTGTCCACCAGAGTAAGGATGTAACTGTTCCTCCTCTTGGTCCGAGTGAGAGGTCCCACAATATCCACTGCAACCCTCTCAAAAGGTGTTCCCACTATGGGCATTTCCCCTAGAGTTGCAGGAACAGTCCAATGCTTTGGAGCTACCCTTTGACATTCTGGACAGGATTTGACATATCTTTTTATATCCTCCGTTATCCCTGGCCAGAAGTAATGACAAGCTATACGCTGTCATGTTGCGCTGATCCCCATGTGACCACTGAAGGGAATCGCATGCCCTAGCTTCATCACTTTATCCCTATATGAAGCGGGAAGAACCAGCTGGTTGTGACCATTTGTTCCAGTTCCGACCTTCCTGTATATCAATTTGTTCTTCATAAAGTACTCTCCCTTGCTTGGAGGTGTGTGGCATTTGGGCAATTTCTTAAAACAAGGCTTGAGTGTCCTATCCTCAGCCTGCGCCTTCCTCATCTCTTCCGGATGAGCATTTATAGGTTCACCTTCTTCCTCCTTTTTCTGTGACCTGGTCTGCACTGTCGCCATGATCACAGGTCTCTCAGGATTCCCCAAGAAGACGTATCTACACCCCAATATCAGAGGGTAGATTGGTTCATCTATCACTGCTGCTCTGATTTCCCCTTCCACATAGCGAGTTTTCACCGTTATCCTTGCGATGGGAAGTGTCATGAGTGGTATGTCCTTAGTCGCCCCTTGTATTTCCACTGTTTCTGTGGTATACTGACTTGGGTCCACTAGGCTAGACTTCACAACTGAATCATAATCCAAACCTGTATCATATAGGCACCTTATGATGACCCCATTACAAATAACATCCTCACAAACTGGGGGTTGATAAGGTTCCTGCTGTCTATTAGGATTAACCTTTAATCTTTGGTTCCCCGATTTCATTGCAGCAATGTTTAAAGGTTTCCTTTTACAAAATTCGGTGTTATGGTTGTCTTTCTTACACCATTTGCACCATCTGTTTCCTTGGTTAAACGGTTTTCTTTCGTTATATTTTTGGTCATTGAACTGTGAGTTTCTATCACGATAATCATTTCTTGGCCTATCAAAATTTGTCCTGCCTTTATTACCTTGTTCTCTGGTATCAAATTTACTAAAGTGCTGTGGAGCTTTAAAATTTTCTACATGCTTCTTTTTAGTACCACTTACCTCTGCCTGGGCTGCCTGATACCTCTCAGCGACATTAAAAACCTCCCCCAACCTCTCTGCACCTTGTTCCATGAGAAATTTTCTCAGGTCTGGAGCCATGGACTCTCTTAATTGCTCTATCATGATTATCTCTTTGAGATCTTGGGTCTTCCCCAGAGCAGTCCATTTCTCCAAATAGGTTTCCAGTCTGGCAGAGAATTGGTGGTATGTCTCCCCAGACAACAGTTTGGCATTTCTAAACTTCTTACGATAAAATTCACCATTCTTTTCATATCTCAATAACAAAGCCTGATTTAGCATGTCATAATTGTCTTGGTCGTCTCTATTCATCTTAGCAAAAACTTCATAAGAAATACCTCTAAGCCCTTGGGATAACTTAAGACTCCACCTCTCTCTCTCTAACCCATACGTAGTAGCTAATAGTTCAAATCTACTGAGGTACCCCTCGATGTCATCGTCTTTCTCAACAAAATGGTCTAAATGAAACCCCATAGCTGAGGTTGAGGCTCCCTGACTAGGCGTAGCATCTGAGGGAAAAGGGCTGGCACCATTTTCAGGAGCATGGCCTTGTAATTCCAGCTCCCTTAGTCGTAATTCGTGCTCCCTTTGCAATCTTCTATCTTCTGTTTCCCTTTCGGCAGTCAACCTCTTTTCCTCTCTTTCTGTAGCTAATCTTCTTTCCTCTGCTTCCATTTCAGCCTTTTTTCTTCTAATTGGAGCCTATTAATCTCCCTATCTGCCTCCAATGCCTTAGCCTCTTTGTCAGCCTCAATCTGCAGCCTCTTAAGTTCTTTATCAGCCTCAATTTGTAACCTCTTCTCTTCAGCTAACCTCTTATCTTCTCTTTCAATATACTTGTCACATTCTGAAGTTACATACTGAATTAAAACTTGACCCTCCATGTTCATCTCCTTCGCCATCAGCACAGCGGCCGATCTAAATTTTGCTAGATATGCCATACTAAATCACACAATTTAACAATAACTAAGGTAAACAACAAAGTGTAATGACCAAGGTAATATATTAATTAATTAATCACCACTGGCTGTAAAGATTCATCAGCTTCTACTTTCCACTTTTATTTTAAGGGACACTTTTAAATTTATTCACTTATGCCTCCAATAGTTTAATTCCCAGACCAGGAGACCCTAATATCTTTGATAAACTTAATCCCGGACGAGCCCCCAATATTTGTAGTGGTTTTTGATGTTATTGTATGGTTGTTATGTTACCTAGTGTGCTGGATGAGGTCAGCTGTGAAAGCTCCTGAGATAAAAGTTTATGTGAGTTACAGAAGGCCTTTCTGCTACCACTTACGACCTCAAACAGACCTATTCTACTATTATGAATGTTAGCTACGTTAAAAGTCTAGGGTACTGAATTGTGATGTGTAGGTAATAAAATACACAGACACACACATGTAAATTCTAAGACTAATAATGATAATAATAAACTTTATGATAAACTGAACTAACACTGGCTTTAAGAATTTAAGTTTGATAATTTTTTAAATTTATTAGTCCTGAACCAATTGTTTCTTTTGGTCAGGACATATGAAACAATATGTATTTATCAATAAAAGAGCAGATATATATATATGTTGAATAATCAAATGAAATTTTTGTACATAGATATATTGTTACATGGGTTAATATTAATAATATCTACAATGTCCTGGGAAAACTAGCACTGGATGTTTAGTTGGGGTGGCGTCATCATGCCCAATCTATGTTTACAAAGTTCATTGTCCTTGACATATGGACTGATATTAGTGTTTATATAACAAGATTTTATTTCTTTATTGATGGTGGACACAGTTGATGAATCTACAGCAGGCCAGGATTGCACTTAACTGGCCTGTGAGGAGGTAGTACAGAATTCTTGTGGCCCACTCCTCTCAGTACCTGGAGTAAAATGTTAGGCTGCACAGGCATCAGCTCTTGTACTTCTACAAAAGCATCTGGCACAAGCGTAGTGCCAGATCAGAATTTCACAATTCAGAATTGAGAACACAGTTACGTAGTACTAGCAAAACTCAGCTGAGCTGCTGGCTAGATTAGGGCGTCCCACTGATTTTTATTTAATATTTCCTGGAAATCACCTCTAGCAGTAACGAACTGTGTCAATGGACAGTCTTCTATTAAATGGCACAAGCGAGCGTCTGTCTTTCAGTAATATAAAACGTCTGTTCAATCAACGGACTTCCGCTCTAACTTTTTCAAATATTCAAAATATAAATGTCCAATTTCAGTCCAGTCTCAGTCTAGTATGTAGTATTTTTCTGTCGGTCTGTCCGTCTCAACTTGGCTTTTCCCAAAATTAAACTTGTTTTTGGACGAAACTACAAGAAAAATACTACACAAATTTTTGTCTCCCCCTACTTCTAAGATCCTATGCAAAGTTATTTTTAGCTACTATCCTCCGACTTTGCCATTAGTTCATTTGCAGTTTGTTTTTTGCATTCTTAGGCTCAAGGAAGCCAAAATGTAACTTTAGTGAAAATATGCACACAAAACCTGTTCGCTAGTCTGTAGTGAACAATACAGTTTTTCGTCAATATCTTCCGTGTTATCTGTCCGTTTGTGTAATTAAAAGTATATTATTTCTCTGCTCAAGATGGGCTATCAAACTAGCTAGTTTTTATTTTCATAAACTTATTATTAAGAAAAAACCTACTTTTCTCAAGGTTAGTTTTGAAATTTGTTTTTGAAACTTCGTGTACGGCGTTTGCCGCTATATTCAAATTAAAACGACCAATTACGGTAAAACGTCTAAGATACGTCTGTTTCTAATAAGAGCTAAGGTCTTTTTTTGTCCATTTCCTTACATTGTGTCAACTAGTGGCGTAATTTTTTCCTTTAAAACTACAAATTGGGTCTTTTTTTTTGCATTTAGATTCAAACACGTGTTCAGACCGTCATAATTTTTTTTCTTTTATCTCCGTTTCCCTCCCGTCTAAAAGGGTAAACCGTTTGTCTGCATGTTCCAACTAGTTAGTTTCAATGGCGCTAGAAAGCGCTGGCGTAGGTGAAGAAGCCTCGCCATATCTTGCCTATATTTTTATCCCTACATGTTATCTTACCCGTTATCTTTATAATTGGAGGAATTTTAACGTTGCATCACTGTAATTTTCACCACAGTAACTAACAGCTCCATGTATATGGTAGATGGTTGAAAGCGGCGTACCGCAATTAAAAAGTTGCAACACCTTCATTAAAAAGAAAAAAAAAGACAAATGTGTGTGGAAACTGTGAACTGGTATCAGTGGACTAACATTTTCACTGGCATGTGCATAGTGTCCAGATATAACCATGGCGAGGAGTCTACAACATCATCGTGTCACGCAAGTTAACTAATATGGGACAATACAAACCAAGACATCCGCACCACTGGTGTGATGAATAGTACAGCCATTGACATTATCTTGTTGATGTAAATAGATTTCTTGTTAAATGTTATATATCTAAAGTTCACATCTTTATTATACATTAAAAGTGCTTTCATTTAATTTATAATTGCAGTTATTTAATCTCTTAACAAGATGGATTTTGGGGCAACCTCTTTGCGATCTCTCTTTCACTACGGTAGTAATCGGTTACATTTTTGTACTGATATTATTGCGATTTTAATTGAGTCGCACCCTTGTTGTTTCTCTGCACTGTTGCAGATATCTTGTATTTTCCTTCTTACCCCCCTCTCAGAGATAAGTCATCACGTCTGTTTGTTAATCGTCCGTTCCTTAAAGCTTTGCAAGGTGCGGCAGAGATAATATTAACGACAACCATGTTGGCTATCGCGAGTGCAGTAGACATTAGACTACAGATTAAACACTAAAATCGCTCAGCGTATTTGCTTAATTGCTGGTAAGACGAGACTGCGCTCGTCGCCAAGCTGGTAATACGGGATGACACAGTTTGGACAGACAAGACTGACGAGATTACTTTCGATAAAGTAATAAGATGTTATATCTTACACACATTGCTGAGATAGTTTACCGATGTGTTTGTGAGTTAGTACAAAAGGTATGGAAAGTTTGATTGACATATACGGAAGACGTGACTTAATTAAGCATCACACGCAAAATTATTCTATGTCTGAATATTTTGACATTACCTAACTCAACAGTTTTGATTGAAATGATGGGAGCCTGAATAGCTTCATAACAAACAGATGCGGATGCATGAAAGGAATATAACCTGACACGTTTCAATGTTAAGACACTGTGAGATTCATGCTTGCCAAGACATAACCAGACTTGCCAGAAGTTAGAATTCAGAATTTCCATTTATCAGAAAGGACGTTGTGGAACACTCTTGAAGGACTTACATAGCCCAGGAAAACCATTTTAATAAGGAAGGCTGAGGAAACTCACACACACGGAGTCATAGATGGAATTCTCTTATAAAAGTAACGACCCCAAGAACCCGTGTAAGAGGCCTAATCTAGCGCCTTATTCATTTGAGAAAAAAGTATGTGAGGCAGGATTGGCGTAAGTTGTCATTTTACATGCTATATTTTTCATAACTAACATAAATATTACCATGCGAATATTAATATGTGAAAATCGATAGTGGGTGTCCAAGTTATTTAAGGCTGGCAACCTCATCATATAGAATGATGATTTCATGAACCACCACTGTAAGGGGCTAGTGACTGCTTTATTGCTAGTTTCTTACAGAGAACTAAAAAGCATAAAGTAGTCCCAAGTTCATATTGAGCAGGGAGGGAGATGAAAGAAATGACGAACATTCTTAGTATAATACTTAAAGTTTCAAACCAGTGTGAATGTCTATGTAAACATATTCACTTTTAATGAACGTTTCAAACTTTTCAATCAGTGTAAATGTTAATGACAACAGACTAAGTTTATATTGTGAACACTTGTCAAACAGTGGAGATGTAAGTGTAAACATATTCTATCTGTACTATTACCCTTTTCATTTAAATGTAAAATAAGGATAAAGCTATTAAATTTAAGTGTAAAGAAAGTTTATCTCGAGGGATTAAGTTTAATTCTCATCGAAGGAAAATTCTGAGATAGATGGGATGGTAGAATATTAGAAAGGGAAGACACAAGTTTGTGTCGGGAAACGAAATGCTCAGGCGAGCGTTTCGTTTCTATTATTTTACGATAGTTGCTGGTGGTGGTACCAGTGAAGGTACGAATCTCTGGAACAAAGTGAGGTAGAAGTGGGGTGACGTAGAAACGCGGTACCAGCTTACCAGTTACTCCTTGGTTGTTCTGGCAACGTTCTGCACATTTAAACTTAACCAGAGATGTGAGAACTCGAGTGACCTATCTGCACAGAACCCATCAGCGGGAGCGGAAACTACTATTGGCAGCTGAATGAAACGTATAAGCTGCCCAAGTTATTTCATAAAATCTACTATCATTGAATGATGAACATTCTGTTTCAAACTATTCAATTATTTTAACCCTTGTAAATACTAAATGATTGTTAAATCTGCTATTTGTTAATATACAAATTTAACTTCGATTTAATCATTTTAAATGTACTGCATGTTTGTCTCATTCAATTTACTAAACACAAAATAAATACAGCTATACCAGAATAATAAAAATCCTACTGAGTAAATCAGAGGTGAGGACTTGACGAGCTAAAAATAATAATTGCGTAATCCTTCACAAATGTTGTCGGCAGATCATAGAATTAACGTGCTCAGCCAATGCTGCATTGTTTTCGCCTTTTCTGAATATCTTGTTAACACCCCGTGGGATAGAAGCGTCATTACCCTTCTATCTACATCTCTGCCAAGAAACCTTTGAGGAACTACTTTAGATACTCTTGAGTTTTGGCCACTGTTGGACCACTACCGCAAAGCAGGGGAGACAATACCGTCACATTAACTTTCCAGTTATAACTTTGTTAAATGGTTAAGCAGTAATAATTAAACTTGTTAGTGAATAGTCACATATTAAAATAATACTCATGCACCATAGTGAGAAGGTGACTTACCTATCAGTTCTCATCTACAGTTGTCATCTGAACTGTGTGGTTAACTACCTCACATGTCTTGTACCATCACTACCTACAGTTCACCAGTTCTCTACTCTTATTCTGGGGAACTAATATTCTATTCATTCTCTATCACGCCACAACTAGTTAATATTCAACTCCCATCTCGACACAAGCTATAACGAAAAAAAAACACAAAGGAAAGTATAGGAGACATATAAAATAGATAATAAAAAAAAGAGTTTAAAATCACGTGTCCACAGAACATGTAGTCTTGGCAGACATTTATCTAAGTGCTATGTTCCTCATGGTCCGCAACCAGACGATACGTCAAGGCCTTAAATCCCACCCGCTGCAGACCCAAATAAAACAGTCCCAACTAAGATGGTTTGGCCATGTCTGCAGAATGGGAGAAGATCGGCTACCACGACAAGCATGGGAAACAAAGAGCCAGGGATCCAGACCTCCAGGACGACCCAGAGTCCGCTGGGAGGACAACATTAGACAATCTTTGAAGGACCGGGGACTAGAATGGAACCAGGCCAGGAAGAAGACAGCTGATAGAATAGTCTGGCGCTCTTTCTTCCAAACCTCTACACCTCACGGTAGAAGGGGAACGACTAAGTAAGTAAGCTATGCTCCTCCAGGAGCTGA
The DNA here is from genome assembly GCA_024509875.1 of Oreohelix idahoensis. Taxonomy (NCBI): domain Eukaryota; kingdom Metazoa; phylum Mollusca; class Gastropoda; order Stylommatophora; family Oreohelicidae; genus Oreohelix; species Oreohelix idahoensis. The sequence continues at coordinate 125,546 of JAMPIV010021571.1, read as the reverse complement.
ATGAATACAATGATGAATGTCTGATTTCTTATAAAACAGGTACAGGTAGTCTGATACCAGAAACAGCCGAGAAGGAGTGAAGTGATAGAGACTTTACCAAACGAGGGTCAGATTTGTTATGTGGCGGTGTGACTAGTTCTCTTTTTCGCTGTCATTGCCTTCTCCAACTCAATAGCAGAATAAGATACCCTTTTATATATCATATATCATATAAAACAAGGAGATCACTATAAATTGTGTTTTCAGTACTCTTCTTCCTGCATTTTTCGGTCTAACTAAGCTTTTATTACCCCGAGAATTACAGTACAAAGTCTACCTGGTAATTCTATGAACATGTTTCCTCAGTCATAAGCCGAGGATTCGTTAGTAAAAGAGACACTAGCAAATGATTAAAATGGATGTATACCGCTCAGCCTCTGTCTTAGTCTACGACTATAGCTGGATGTATACCGCTCAGCCTCTGTCTTAGTCTACGACTATAGATACAATCCACGAGAGCCAGCCTCAAATCTCAGAAGTGAAGTATTTGAGGAAGATGGCTCAAGTGACAAGAAGGGAGAGGGTCTGCAACTACACAAATACCTCATAGTCTCGATACCCAGCCCCTCGAAACCCGAGCCGATGAGCGCCATATCTACCCTGGGAACATGAGACAATCCCTGAAGTACAGGAGACTGGAACCAGACGATAAGGAAGGCAGTAGATAGGATAGCATGGCGATCTCTCTGGCTAATCTCTACATCCAAAATTATAAGAGGAACGACTAACCCAGTAAGTATGTCTATTTATTTATATCGTGAACGTGTCTTGATTTGTTAGTAATATAATATCAAAGGTGACCTGATTAATCTTTGTTATTAATGATTTTTATCACAATGCCTCTTCTTTGTTTACTTACTCGTCATTGATTAAACCTCAGTCATACACTATTACTGGATTAACTCGTCTGAGCTGATTCATAACTACTAAATTTGTCGGATCTGAAGCATCAGTTAATCAAGTGATCGTCTAAATGCTTCTGCATGAGGGGTACTAAAAGATACAGCACCTGAACAAACTAATTATTCTTCGTTTGCTGTGGTCAGAGGCATTCTACAAGAGTTTACGTCTTCTTGTTCGAGCTTAACGTTTGTTAAAGAGAGATTTCCGGAAGGATTAATGAAGCATTCTACTTCACGAGTTCCAACAGACAAACCTTTTCTTCCAGAACAAGGGCATACTGCAGATTACTACGCCCTTTCTATCGCTTTAGGATATCTCATACTTCTTTACTGCAGGATGAACTACTCACTTGTTAACAATGTTTGTATAATATTACTCAAACTATAAAACGTTTCACTAGCTTTGCCCAACTTCAAAATGCTATATCTCAGCGAATATATAACGCATATAAGTGAAATTTGTTGTGTGAATTTGAAATGGTATAGACCCTATGAATTAAATTTTTCATTAAAATGCGGCCATTGGTTTCAATTTTCGTTTCTTTGCGATGTAATATAAAATCCTACTTGCCAACACACATCACACGCACACATATTGAAATGTCTACAGTAAATTATACGACCTCATTTGCACATTTTTGGTTTATCAAGCAATTGGCATGATTTTTGAGTGAAATTGCGTGAAATCGCACTTCTTGAACATAAAACAGTTTATATCCGGTGCAACGCACACATTGTCAATCAGAGGTGTGTCTACAAAAATTATTGTGTGGTTAAGAAGGAAAAATGAGTCTGCGAGTACATTTTATGACATTACAGCAAATCACAAATAAGATTTTAAAGTATTTCTGCAATGAAGCTACTCGAGGAAAACTATATCATTCTATTTCAAACCCACAAAAGAGGACTATTCACGCCTTGGGGATAAGCAAACGATCATTGCACCGCTGGATAGTGACATCTGAAATGTCTAATTCCAGTGTTTTACACACGAAAATTAGGCCAAGAGTGGTTGATAATTTTGACAGAGAATTGATCCGCAGAGAAATTTGCAATATGTTTCACAATAATGAGGCAGTGACTTTAAGGAAATTGAAAATTTGGTTAAGAAAGAATAATGACATTGATATTTCCAAATCTACGCTATGGAGGACTATTAGGAGTTTGGGATTCACTTTTAGAAAATATGTTGGATGTAGAAACCTTATTTGTGAGAAGCCTCATATAGTTGCAATGAGAAGCAAATATTTACGCGAGGTCAGAGAAATGAGAAGAGATTGTTATGATTTTGTGTATTTAGATGAAACTTGGATCAATGCGCACCACAGTAATGAACGAGAATGGCAATCATCTGATGGAACAACTAAGAGACTAGTACCAAGCAGCAAAGGACAGCGCCTAATAATTGCACATGCAGGAAGCAGCCATCATGGGCTTCTAAATAATACTGAACTCATATTTGTTTCAAAATCCACAGATAATAGGGATTATCATACAGAGATGAATGGCAAGATATTTCAAGATTGGATTGTGAATCATGTACTTCCTTCATTGGATAGACCGTCGTGTTTGATAATGGACAATGCTTCATATCACAACGTTGTGGCACCAGAAGATAAAGTTCCTAATTCATCAAGTACTAAAGATGTAATAAAGATTTGGCTGACCAAAAACAACATTCCATTCAACGAAATGTCCCTGAAGCCTGAATTACTTGAAATTGTAAAAAATACACAGCATGCACAGATATTTCTCATAGACAAGGCAATCCATGAACATGGTCACAGATGTTTAAGATTGCCTCCTTACCATTCTCACTTAAACCCAATAGAATTAGTCTGGGCTAAAATTAAGGAACAGGTAGCAACAGAAAATAGGACGTTCAAATTAAAAGATGTTGAAATACTTACAAAAGCCGCCATCTCGAACATAGCCAGGGATTATTGGAAGAAATGTGAGAACCATGTGTTACAAGAGGAAGAGGAATATTGGACGAATGATGGTTTGTCCTTCATTCAGCCGAGATTGATTATAAATTTCTCAGAGACATCTGATTATGATTCGGATGAAGTTTAATTTCTTTAAAGATGACCTTACCGTTATTTACAAGCACAGTAGAGGAGAAACTTTCCATTATGATATTTATGAACCGCAAAGTGGTGATACCTATTGAAATAATTAGATCAATGAAGGTCCAGTTTGGTAGCGCATTAAATGTCAATGACAAACAATGTCACGAGTATCTCCCATGCAGATCATTTAAGAAATCATCTTCAACAGGTATTCATATGCAAACGTGATGGCCACATTATTGTAATAGTAGACACGCCTATGCCTATTCAATTCCCAGAATCTGTGACTGAAGTGGTAAAATTTCTTTTTTCGATACACAATAATTAGTATGCCGACAAAGATCAAAGGATTTCATCCGTTTATGTGAACTGGACAAGATGCACAAATATAAAGTATATATTTGTTGGGTCTAACCCAATATAACATCGTACGCAAAAAATGGCATTAATACGTTCGACGGTTAATCAGATAATTACATTTGAAGTTGGGCAAAGCTAGTGAAACGTGCTATAACAAGTGTAAACAATATATAGCAGAAACCATTAAACAATCACGTATAAATACACACTTGTATAGACTGGGGTCAGTGAAGTTGTATGGCCTCACATAAATAATGTTGTCACTGCTCTCGGTAATCACACACAGTTTTAACCTGACTACGGTTCCATCCAGTGATTCCTCCACCACCATCATCGGGTCCTATGTTTTAAAAAAAACAAGCAGTTTTTCAAGTCACTAAAAATGCGCTACATTATTACGAGGGTATCCTGACCAGGAATCCTTTGTTTATCGTAACAAATGTAACGACCTGGTGATTATTTTTACTTGGTGGTGTATGCATTAGTACACCCCTGTCTAGTTCCCAGGGGTCTATAATGAGACAAAAGTAGACAATGCCTACCGAACCTTCATTAAGATATGTTACTCAAGGTGCTCGCATTGCAGAACAGAATTTAGCTGATAAGGCAGAAGGCAAGCGTGCTGCAAGAAAGGCCAGAATGCACAGCAACACCACTATCGACTCTAACCATGTGTGCCCCGTATGTGGCAGGGCCTGTAGGGCCAAAATAGGATTAATTAGTCACATGAGATCACGGCACAGATGTGTCACAACTCAAGTCTGAAGCTGTCGCCATCTTCGCTTGCGATGGGCAACTATTATTATTATTATTATTAAGATATGTTGTACAAATGATCTAATTTGAGGCTGTGCTAGCAGTCTGGCAGCCGCATCATGTAATAAACATTGCTACAAAAACCAAAACCATCAGAGGATATCAATAATTTGTAAGCAGAGAAAAGGAAACTGATGATGATTACGATGATAAAGATGATGATTATGATGATAATGATGATGATTACGATGATAATGATGATTATTAAGATGATAATGATGATGATTACTATGATAATGTTGATGATTACGATGATAATGTTGATGATTACGATGATAATGTTGATGATTACGATGATAATGTCTGTTGCGCTTCTTGTTTTCTTTTACTATCAATTTTTCATCACAATGTGACTTTGTTTACGTCTTGGTGACATTGTTTACGTCTTGGTGACATTGTTTACGTCTTGGTGACTTCGTTTACGTCTTGGTGACTTAGTTTACGTCTTGGAGACTTTGTTTACGTCTTGGTGACTTGAAACAAACATTACAGTGATTGAGAGAAAAGACGCATAAATAAATAGGCAGACTTATAGACGGACAGAATAAACATACTGATAGATAGATAAATAGATAGATAGACAGACAGACAGACAGATAGCTAGCTAGCTAGCTAGCTAGCTAGATAGATAGATAGATAGATAGATAGATAGATAGATAGATAGATAGATAGATAGATAGATAGATAGATAGATAGATAGATAGATAGATAGATAGATAGATAGATAGATAGATAGATAGATAGATAGATAGATAGATAGATAGATAGATAGATAGATAGATAGATAGATAGAATAATTGATTGAGTGAATGAAAATTGTATAAACAGATTTTAAAATATAAACTTACCGAGCTTAGTTCAGGTATGTCGACAGGTATCATTCTCACTTGTATTAAGGCACGATCTGCAAACCCATTTTTGTTCTGCGCCGTGTTGTCAAAGACACCATTCACGATTGCACGAAAATGTAGAATGTTCTCAGAGAGATCTAGACACGAGGTAGGTGAAATTTTCTTATTTTAGGACAGTTTAATACAAAAGACTTGGTATGTTATTTAATCATCTGCACGACTCTTACCAGTTTACTTACTTAGTCATTCCCATTCTACCGTGAAGTGTAGAGGTTTGGAAGAGAGAGCGCCAGACTATCGTATCAGCTGTCTTCCTCCTGGCCTGGTTCTATTCTAGTCATTGGTCCTTCAAAGATTGTCTAATGTTGTCCTCCCAGCGGACTCTGGGTCGTCCTGGGGGTTTGGATCCCTGGCTCTTTGTTTCCCATGCTTGTCGTGGTAGCCGATCTTCTCCCATTCTGCAGACATGGCCACACCATCTTAGTTGGGACTGTACTTCTAGGGTCTGCATTGGTGGGATTTTAGGCTTTGACGTATCGTCTGGTTACTTCAACCACCTTCCTCAGATACCTCATTTCTGAGGTTTGGATCTGGCTTTTGTGGGTTGTAGTCATTGCCAATGACTCGAATCCATATGTCAAAACTGGGACGTTGGTGGAGCGGTATGTTTTCTTAACAACCTCTCTCTTGCTGAGGAATGATTGATTTATGGCCTGTAAAAGTCTCCCAACATGGTACGCAACCAGACGATACGTCAACGCCTTAAATCCTACCCCCTGCAGACCCAAGTAGAACAGTCCCAATTAAGATGTTTTGGCCATGTCTGCAGGATGAGAGAAGATCGGATACCACGACAAGCATGGGAAACAAAGAGCCAAGGATCCAGACCCCGAGGACGACCCAGAGTCCGCTGGGAGGACAACATTAGACAGTCTTTAAAGGACCGAGGACTAGAATGGAACCAGGCCAGGAGGAAGACAGCTGATATGATAGTCTGGCGTTCTCTCTTCCAAACCTCTACACCTCACGGTAGAAGGGGAAGGACTAAGTAAGTAAGTAAAAGTCTCCCAGCTGCTGCTTTTCGAGTGGCCAACTCTTCTGTGATGCCTCCCTTTCGGTTTATTATAGCTCCGAGGTATTTAAAGTGGTCGACCTTTTCCAGGACCTGTTCTCCCAGCTCAATCTGATGTCTTCTTTCTTCTCGTGATATCACCATAGATTTTTTAGAGCTGCTTATGACCGTCCCTCTCTTCTCCAGCTCTTCCTTCCAGACTTGCAGGTTGGATTGGAGATGCGTCTCTGATTTAGCAATCAGGGCAACATCATCAGCAAATGCCAGCTCTGATATACAGATCTGTCTTATCTTCCGGTACCCCACTGAATACTTTCTTGTTCTCACTGTGATGGGGTCATAAAAACACCCCAGAGGTCCCCTCAAGTTCATGTCATATTTATTTGTTTAACGTCCATACATTTCCGATGTGCGCGCTCTTAAGAGTACGCCAGCCAACGTGACTGCATGAGAGCCACAATAAAGCCCCAGCCCACATGACTGTGCGAGCCCTCATTGCTGGTGTGTAAAAAGTCTGCCGCAGGAGAAGCGGTCAGTTTGGTGAGATTCGCAATAGAGGCAAGATGTGAGACACCCAGAGTAAGCTGAGGTTTGCACAGGGTATGAGAACATGTTTGATTTTAAGGTAGATTAGATTCTTCTTCTTCTTTGATCCTTAGCCGCTGACCGTCAAAGCAGTCAGTGGCCATTACGCCTGGTGGCGTCTTTTAGGGCAACAACAAATTGATTCCACTTTGCTCGGTCGGTGGCCATCCTTCGTACAGTGCCCCAGCTCTAGTTCATTCTTTGCTAGATTATTTCCTAGTAAAATTACCATTATTTCCCTGGAGCTTAACTTAAGCATTATATTCAGCGTGAGTATGTTCTAATGTCATAGAAAAAAGGTAGATGTGTCTCCAAAGGAGATTTCTTCCAGCACATTAGATTTAGTTTTAAAGTTATAGATAAGTTAAAATAACGTTTGGATAGGTTTTCTTAGTCGTGTTAAGTCCATTCTCACGGCAGTGAGAATGTAGAGAAGGAATATATTTCATTCATGAAACCAGGCAGAGACGCGATCTATTACTTTAATTTAGATAGTATTAACTTGTTGGCAAGATGTCAGCCGGGAGGCCACGTGTTGATGACTGTGCATAAAGATGACGCATGTGAGCGACAATAATATTTTTAGTTACCACACATTTTTAGTTACCACATGCTATAAGCCTAATGATGCCAGGCTATTTATTTTTTGATAGCGCAGTGGGCTAATTATAACGTTTGCTTGCTTTGTTAGTCTAAGAGTTATTTTAGTTTATTCTTTACTGAAAAGGTAATTTAGTTAGTATATTTCACAATGATTGATTATAATTTTACTGTATATTTTTAGGGGGTTAAACATGTTTAATATTTGGTGTTGGATGAAAATGGGTTTATTATAAGAGATGCTATTTAAGAAGTACAAGATCAATATAATTTTCTCCATTCATGTTAAGATAGTTTATTATAGTGGAACTCGAAGTAAGTTAACGAATCATTTTATGGTGTTGCTTTGAAGTTAGTTTAATTACATCTGTTGTGTACACCGTTTTGTGGTGTTAGATGCCCTTGGAGAGGATGCATCTAGCTTTAGGTATTAAGATTTCTTGTGGGCGTAATGCCACCCCTTTGTGCGTAAGGCACTTTGAGACATAAGCGTTTCTCTGTTTGCCGTTGCGGAGCATGGAGAAACCAGTGCGACTGGCTAACAAACAGAAGTCTGCACGAAGCATTTATATGCTATGGCAGTGATTTTTTTCTGTAACAATGTGTTTCATATGATGAGTTCCTTATCTCATATACGACATACTTCAGAGTGCAGCGACGAATATTGATATGGATCAGTTGCGAGGTGGTAGTTTATGCTCATTAATGAGAGTATTCGCTGTACATATCGTTTAATATTAGTTTATGCCCATTTCATTATTATTGTTATGTGTCTGACAATTTATGAGAGCACGTGGGTCCACCTGGGAATGAATTATGTCTCTTCTCGCTCCTTATGGAGCATAGGGTCACCAATGTGGCTGGCCTCCACATGAAGCATTCATTTGCTCTTGCAGTAGTTGTTTTGGTAGCAATCTGTTTCATGGTGACTTTGCCAGCATCATGCACAACATCACACTAATCTCATTGGAAGACATGTATGACAGTGGATCTGTGTGTAATAATGGGATGTGTCAGATAGCGTGAAAGAACGGACTGTTTGGCAGGTGAGAGCACGCTTTTTCTCATTAATTATTTATTATGATTTTAGCTAGTCAGTGCTTTGTTTGTGTTTCAGAATAGCAGTTAAGCACTGGCTGGGTGTTTGGTTTGTTTGCTTACTTGTTTAATGTTTGTTCATTAGTTTGTTTTGTTGGTTTGGGTCACTGACAGGGTTGTATAAATAAATACAGCCCCTGCCTTAGAATCTTACTTACTTAGTCGTTCTCCTTCTACCGTGAGGTGTAGAGGTATCAAGAGTTTTATTGTTGTTCGGGTCGGTGCGAGTGAGCAAGAAAGTGATCACACATCACAACAGCATCATCATTTTTCGTCCACTCTGTCACATCTCCTGTCAATTTCCGCAACCGGAAATAACATGGGCTTTATACTCTTTCGAGACTCCTGCATTTCTACACTTTCACCACTGTATTGGTGGGCCTTCACCAAAGATGGACAAACTAAAGCTGAATATTCTAAGCCCGAATCATACCGGCACCGTATGGTTTGGTTGCCAACGGTTACTTGCTCAGTAATGGAAGGATAACTAGGATGTTGTTCGTATGCCAGGGCGTCATGTTTCCATATCGGCCCACTGATCAGGCAATCGACACGATAAGGGCCGGATATCGGTTGTTTGCTCACCGCTGCAGCAATAAGCCCCTGATGTCTGGTCTCAGGTTCTGGAACTCCCATCTTGTACGTCTTAATGCTCATTTCTCCCGTTCGTTTACTTTGTTTCTTGCGTGATGTTGGGCAGTTCCTAGGCTGAGCAACTCTTTCAGTTGTTCTTTTGATTGTAAGCAGGTAGTGATCACTTCCAATCTCTGGCCCCCTCCAGACTCTAGCATTCCGGACATATCTGAATGAGCTCCTCCTTACAATGACATAGTCGATTACTGACTTCTCATTCTTTGTTGGTTCACATCTAGTGTATGCGTGTAAGCGCTTATGGTGGAACTCTGTGTTTGTAATGATCAGATCCTGCTCACTGCAGAATCTAAGGAGTCGCTTTCCATTGTCATTGAGAGTATCTTCTCCATATCTTCCGAAAACTCCACCCCATCTAGCATAGTCATTTCCAACTCTGCCATTGAAATCTAAGAGCAAGATAATTTCATCTAGGCAGTTATTCACTGTCCTTTGAAGCAGCTCGAAGAATTCCTCCTTGACCTCTGCTCTCTCATCTTCATTTGGCCCATACACTATGACCTGGTTGACTATGGTTTCTCCTTCTTTTAGTTTTACAACCATAATGCGCTCCGAGACAAAGTTCCATCCCTTGATACTATCTTTTTTGTTTTTGGCCACAATGCATCCCACGCCCCCTTTAGCTCTTTCAGATGTGGGTACACCACTGTAGAGCAGCGTGTTGCCATCGAGATCCTTGACCCTTGTCCTTTTTTCTTTGTTTCCGTTATAGCCAGGATTTCTAGTTTTGCTTTCCTCATCTCTTCGACCAGCTCTTCTTCTTTCTCAATTATACTTCTTGTGTTCCACGTTCCAGGATGAAGCTGCCGATCGCACTAAGTGGCGATGCTATTTACGGCGCCACCTCAGATTGGGCGAAGAGAGGCTCACACAAGAAGCAGAGGTGAGGAGAAAACGTCGAAAGGAGCACCAGGAAAATAAGCAGCTGAGGGCTGTCACCTCAGGTGCGCATTCCCATAGTCAGTTATGACTGAAGGGGCTATTATTATTATGTTCCACGTTCCATAAGTCGTAGTCCGTTCCTGTTCGTCACCTTTAGAATCAGTCCGGTTTTCTCTCTTGTAGTTCTCGTAATCAAGAGTTTAAAGCAAACAGGTGATTGGCCTGTTGTGCCTTTGCATGGTGGAGCGGCTGCCTCCTTACGGCCTCTATGCAGGCCGCCCTCCTCGTTTTTCAGCCGGGCTTGGGACCGGCCTAGGCGGAGTTCTCTTACTAGTTTACCTATGTTTATTCCAGCTAAACTGTTTTTTCTGCGCCATGTTTATATGTCTGATTAATAAGATTGTAATTGTATTTCTCTTCTACATTTATCTCAGTTTCGGAATTCAAGCTAATGGTGACAATGACATTAGAAATGACTTTAAGACTCTCGAAAACACTATAAATGAGATTAATGTCGTTAGCAAATCCACAGTGCAACAAACATGTCTTAGGTTGAAAATATTTTTGTTCAAAAACTTTCTTTGTCTGTCAAATACTAGGTGTCGGAAATTTGTATTTTAAATATTTGGAATGTTTCTTCTTCTTGGACTGAAAAAGCAATCAGTGACCTTGTGAATTTATTGCCTGCCCTGCTTTCTAGTAGTGGCCCAACCGTGGCCAAAACTCAAGAGTATCTATTATAGGCTTCAATGGAGTCTATCTTAACAGAAGATTACTCTTGTCAGAAATGTAGATAGAAGGGTAGTAAACGCTGCAGGGTTTGATCGGCCCTTTGTGCCTGCTTCAGCTCTGAAATATTCAGGCTGTGTAAAAATTACAACTCAGGGGCCGCTGAGGCGTTTCCTGGGTTCTCTATCTTGTGTGTTATCCTGGAGTCACCTGAAGGATCTCTAAGAAACACATATTTCCTCCTTAAAATGAAAGCATAGATTAAATCGTCTACCACTGTGGCATTGATTTTTCCCCGGTCATATCGGGTTGAAACAACAATTTCCACGACCGGAAATAACATGGGCTTTATACTCTTTCGAAACTCCTGTATTTCTACACTTTCACAAGTGTATTGGTGGGCCTTCACCATAGATGGACAAACTAAAGCTGAATATTCTAAGCCCGAATCATACCGGCACCGTATGCTTTGGTTGCCAACGGTTACTTGCTCAGTAATAGAATGGTAACTAGGATTTTGTTCGTATGCCAGGGCGTCATGTTTCCCTATCGGCCCCCTGATCAGGCAATCGACACGATAAGGGCCGGATATCGGCCTCTTACAATCCGATGTAAAATGTGTGTCAGTTTTGCACGATTAACAATATCGTCTTCCAGTTCCCTTGGCTGAATTGCTCTGTTTCAGCCTCTGGTGATCTTGTGGTTGTTTTTTGCTGTTGGTGGGCTGTTTTGCATGTTGTCTTGTCTGTACATTTGGAGTTATCATCTGGGTGATCCTTTTGTTTGAGGTGACTATCGTGGCGACGCCTTTTAGACGGATTCACTTCCGACTGGGCGCTCTGGTACCTATCGGCAAACAGTACCATCGGCTCAAGAGTTTCGGCCCCTTGCTCAGCCTATTTTGAGAATTGCCAGACCCGCCATTGTTAGAACTAGAATCCGCTCTTCTTCCTTCCAGTTCCAGTTCCTTCATTCTAATAGCGTGGCTCTGTCATCTAGTTCCTTCTTTTCAGCTCTCTCAGCCTGTTCCTTCTCTTCTTGGAATGCTCTCTCCTTTTCTCCCTGTACCGCTTCGTGTTCTGCTTTGGCTTTTTCGCTGTTCACTGGCAAGTTTTCTGTCCTGGCGCTGCACGGCTTTCTCTGCCTCCAACCTGTTCTTTTCCTCTTTATCATTTTATTTCTGTTCTCTCACCGAAGTAAGCACGAAAACCCTAGTTCACGGCCTAGATTAATGTAAAAGGCATGGAGTTTTTTGGGCTCTGCCATTTTGAGCTAAAAGTTTTTTTACAAAGCTACTCAAGATTACAACAGCAATGTAACTAGAAAATCACAAATGTACAACACTTCTTATTTCTTTAACTTTAACGTTAGTTTACAAGAAATTGTGTTTCTTTCAATTATTCACTTATTCTTTACAAAGTTATTTTTACTGTGATTTAAATATACAACGAATGCTCAGTCTTACAATTACACACACTCTTGACACGATTTTTTCAGTAAATCTAAAATTTATGCCAATCACGTCTAGGGAATTACTAGACAGGTTCTATAATCTGGGACGAGGTCGGCAATTGTGACATCACAAATCCGTGTCCGAGTTCATTCCCAAGACGAGATCACAATTGTGATTTATCACAAATGTCTGTCCAATTTCGATAGTCCCGGCTCGAGTCGTCCAGTTGTGATGGTATAGTCTCCCCTTCTATGCAGTAGTGGTCCAACAGTAGCCAGAACTCAAGAGTATCTATTATAGTCTTCAATGGAGTCTTCCCAATATTTCTTGGCAGAAATGTAGATAGGTGAGTAGTAAAGCTTCTATCACATGTGAGTCTTCACAAGATATTCAGATGAGCGAAAACAATGTTGGCTGTAGCCGAGCACGTTAATTCTGTAATCTGCTGACACTTTTTATGAAGAGTTTAAGCAAAGATTTATTCTAGCTCGTTAAGCCTCCACCGCTGAGTTAATCAGTAGAATTATTATTATAATATAACTCTGTTTAGAGTGTGTGTTTAATAACTTTGACTGAGACAAATATGCAGTATATTTAAATGATTAAATCGAAGTTAAATTTGTAACATTACAAATAACACAATTTAATAATCACTTTAAGTTTAACAGTTTAAAATAATTAATTTGAATATTTATGAAAAGGTTTTCATCACATGAATGGTTTTTGTTAAGAAATTCAAGTGGCAGCATATAGGTTAACTTAGCTGCCAATGATGATTCTAATCCTCATTATCGGTTGGTTCTTTACACTCTGCTCGCGCTTGTATCTGGTCAAAGTTCAGGCACCGCACGTTCCCAGAAAGTCAAGGAGTAACGGCCAAGCTGGTTCTGCGTCTGTCTATAAGACCCTCTTATGATGGCGTCTCGCACAACGTCAGTCCTCTTCTACCTTCACTTGGTTCCAGAGATAGTACTTTCTGTTGGTACCACCGATAAGCCAATCTTGGTTACAGACGTTTTTGCTGAGAGGACTTTTAAAAAAAGCGCTGGTAGCTGCCTTCTTTCACGTGTGCTGGAACCTGTTAATTTTAACTTCAATTCTCTCTGACTCCGTGTATTTTTTTAGTTTCTAGTCCCGGTGTTCCTTATTAAAATCTGGGCATTTCTAGTGCTTTGTAAGTCTTATTTGGTTCTCCAATGAAAGGTCTGTTAACAAAAGGAATTTTGAATCTAGTCTTAACTCTGGCGAGGTCCGATGTTGTCTTGGCGAGCGTGAAATTCACAGTGAAATAAAACTGCTAAATGGTCAAACTATATTAAATGCCTTCATTTGTAATGGAGTTAAATACACGCTCCAATCATATTCAAACAGGTCGGGTGTGGTACTTTCAAAATATTTCCAACATGGAAAATTTTTGCAGATGTCACGTCTCCCGTATTACAATAATGTGTCCGATGCCCTTGTGTAAAAACTTACATCCAGATCTGAAGACACACGTGACAACATGCCCACATGTGTCGCACAGACAGTAATGTTGGTGTATCAAGGATGACCCGAAAGCGTTTATGTCATATGTTCCGCCTCGTGCACGGGTTATCCTGTGTTTCGCCAGACAAACAAATCTGGTTCTATTCAGCACTCCTGCCCAACACAAGCTTGGATAAACAAGCACCGAGGCTTGAAAAGAAGGTCAGACAGATTATGCGATAAAATATTGTCGCTGACCGTCTGATAACCTGGCGTAACTTAACACGTCTTCGTGAAGCGTGAATGCGACACAATAAGATAAGAATTACTCCCGCAGCAAATACTGCCATAAGGGAGTGTCGTGTTAGAGACTTTCCTTATGCTATGTCCAGCATAAAGCGTAAAATGTATGAAATGGAAACATAAAATGCCAAATAAAAGCGATCAGAGAAAAATTAAGAAGAAATGATACTGCCATAGGGCTGGAGGTGTGAGAGCCCACACAAAAGGACAGGGACAGACATTTCCTCACAGACCTTCACGCCTAGTTGCGTCTTGTAGTGCAGCAACATAATATTCCCTTCTTGGTCTCTGACCATCCTTCGTGCAGTGCCCCAACTGCTTTGCATTCCAATCTCCACTGTCGTCTGCCAGGTTGTCTATCTCTCTTCCTGTGGTCCATAGCATTGAAGTTCTTGTGATGGTCTCATAAACTCTTCCGAGGACATGGCCTACCCAGTTCCAGCGCTTGTCGTTAATGATGGTGTGTTCATCGTTTTGGTTGCACCGTGTAAGATGTTCCTGGTTGGAGAATTTTCCACATGCAGGTATTGTGGAAAGAGGATAATTTAGAATTTCTGTGTTTCCCCAACACTCTGCCCCGTACAAAAGTACAGAAAGTACGCAACTCTCTTATAATTTTAATGTGGTACTTAAGCTGTTTGGGAAGACTTCCAAATGGTTAGGTTGGGTAAGATTGCTCTGACTTTATTCATTCAGTTACTAGATGATTAGTGGTACCTCAAATTTGGTTTGTTCTCTTTAGTGAGCTTAAAAGTAAATTGATTCATTATATGCTGATTTTACGCATGTGGTTTTTTTTTTTTTTTTTTTTTGCTTTTAATAACACGCAAGGGCCAGTAACCAGAGTTGAGGAGTTGTAGTCGTGGAGACGAGAACGGTTTTTAGTGGAATCGGTTAAAAAATGTTGGAAATTGAGTGTGAATTTGTCACACGCATATGGCCAATTAAAAAAAAACTAGAGTTGGGAGTATTACACACAACAACTTCAGGTGTCTGAGTCAGTAAACTTTTTTGTGACAGATTCCACAACCTGCTGTAAGTATTAAAAACAAAAAGCAATATTAAGCAGACAAAGAGTCTTATTTAAAAAACCACAAGTTTACGATATTCACCTTCAATAATAAATCTTTTAAGATAATAGTTTCTCTCAACGCTAGTTCAGAGCATTTCTTTAGCTTAGAATACATTAAACATACCAGTTCAGTAAATGATAGATGAGTAGAAAACTGAACAAAATACTTGGAAGCGAACTTTTTTTCTCATATTTTCTGCATTTTGTGAATTTCTAAGATTCCTCACTATTAAATTGATTCACGTGATCAAGTACAGCAAAAAACGAAATCTGATATATCTATCTATCTATCTATCTATCTATCTATCTATCTATCTATCTATCTATCTATCTATCTATCTATCTATCTATCTATCTATCTATCTATCTATCTATCTATCTATCTATCTATCTATCTGACTGTTAGAATAAACAAATCTCTCACTTCCAGCTCTGGCTTGTCCAGTTATCACACAAGAAGTCAGGATGATGACAAATAGTCTCGTCAAGAACATTATGACGTGTGCGGCTGTGCGAAAGCAAGTGAAGATAGACTTCGGCCTGTGTCTGAGCTAGTCTGTTTAAAGACTAAGGTTTTATAGAAAAATCTCAAAACGTTTGTTCGAAGATCCAATCTCTTTGTAGGAAAAGGTAATACGTTATTTCAGTTTCATCATATGTATAATGTTTCCCGCATCAGACCGTAGTACCATCTGTTCAAAACAGTTAGCAAGGTATCCTACGAAATAACAATGTTGATGTTTTCAATGTTGTTTGGTAATTTGATCTCCCGTACCGTTGTATACTTGTAGTTAATGTTAATGCTAATCAGAGTCGACGTCATTGCACTCCGTGCAAACCCATAGGTGCTCAGTCTCCCTCAGCAAATGTCAAATGGTATGAATGCTTATTGTTCTTGTTGAGCACTGATTGTGTACACGGCGGGTGCGTCCTCTCATACGTCCATCCCTGCTGGTCTTACGTTTGATGCCAAATTCCAGCAATCTTAGCCTTGATGATTCATCGATTGCAGTGTCATTCTCTAATAGACGAACATGAATTGCCCTCAGTATTTCTTCCTTATCCCTAGTGAATGCACCTTTCATGGGTGGCTCTTGAAGCTAGTCTGTCAGCTCTTTCATTGCCACATACCCCGGCATGACCAGGACAGAAAATCCATATCACTTTTTTGAAGATTCGATGCTGCAATGGAGGTTTTCAATTCATGTCGAAGCCAACCATTTTGGACCTTTCAAAGCATGGACTGTAAGTCTGATACAATAACTGCCCTTGTTAATAAAGTCTCATCCAGCCATCTTAAGGCAACAGTAACTGCCTCTATCTCTATTCTCATGCTGGAGGTTGTTATCATGTAAGCCCCGCTATGTACAGCGAAGGTTCTGCCCTTTACTCTAGCAGAGAAGCCCCACCCTGATTTATTACCACAGATTACAGACCCATCAGTGTACACAATGACATCATCATCCTCAGCGTATACTTATAGTAACTATAATCACCTGTAAATAACAATGTTATTATTATGTAACCATGTGGCACAAACAATAAACAGTTATGCCCTGAGCTTTCTGTCTGAAAATGATCACTTTAATGCCACCTGGGGAAAGATATCACTAAAGTGTAAGATAAAGTAACTGTTTATTTACAAATGTGAAAATGCATTTGCCTACAGGATGGTTTTTTTATGATAAAAGTAACAAATGTTTTAATTTAGACCATTCCAATTGTACCCGTATTACTCTTTCTGAATCAGTGGTTCCCAACATCTTTAATTCAAGCACCATATTGTGCAAGATTGTTAATGACCTACGGACCCCTTCTTCAATTTTCAAACAAGAATGACTTGTCTATATACAAAAAAGACCTTTATAGACACCAGTGTTAAGTCATATTTTGAGTTAGAGTTAAGTGTTGGATTTTTATGTACAGGGCTGTTTTTTCTAGTAAGCACGTTTAAAGTAATGAGTAGATTTTTTATTTGGGTACTTTGTTTACGATAATTTTGGAACATAGCTCAACTGAGTCTGTGTTAATTTTTAAAAAATAATAAATAAAAAAACTGTTCGAATGTTCTTAGTAGGAGTTTGGGGGGAGATAAGGATGAGCTGAGCTCAGATGATTAGCTGTGAGTCCGCACGAGCGACTTCGCTGAGCTGTACTGAGAGACAATTATCTCAGGCAGTAGGGGATCTGACAGAGCTTCGAGACGGGTGTTTTTTTGTCTCGTTAGTGTGATCAGAATATGTATTATTGTAGGGATGAGTTTCTTTTACAATTTATAGATTTTTTCCAAGATATTATTCTTGAGGCCATGGATTATACCGGCCATCATCATCATTTATAAGGTTACTATAATGGATTTTTCCTGTTAATATAATGTACAGTGAGTTGCTGTGTATGCAACCAGTTAGAGATTGAAGATATTCTTGAGGCCATGGATTATACCGGCCATCATTATCATTTATAAGGTTCCTATGATGGATTTTTCCTGTTATTATAATGTACAGTGAGTTGCTGTGTATGCAACCAGTTAGAGATTGAAGATATTCTTGAGGCCATGGATTATACCGGCCATCATCATCATTTATGAGGTTCCTATGATGGATTTTTCATGTTATTATAATGTACAGTGAGTAGTTGTGTATGCAACCAATTTCTGGAGATGTGTAGTAACCTATGACAATGTTTGCTGTTCCTTCGTGTACTTTGCGATGTTACTGTGTCGTAAATAAACTGTGTAAAGTTGAACTGGTTGGTCTATTTTATGACCTTATGTTACTGTTGTGTGGGTGAGAAGATAGCAGAATACAACACACCTGAAGAACCCATGACATCCACGTATTGTTAGACTGTACAACTGTCGGCCACCTGTAAGCCCGACCATACTGACTTTGTCCTTGTCAGTGACCCGACATACACACCCACCACTACAAACATACACACAGTAGCAGAAGTGATGGCCTGTGTGGCCTGCTGATGTTGTTAAAGAAAACAACCTTATCGCGTTATCATCACTCTAACTTTGACGCTTCTTTAACTACTATTATAGAAGAAGATCCTTCGGTTTTGTCTGACACACACACTAACTTTATAGCTACGACTGAATCTACATCCAGTCACGTTGATTGCAACTTCTTTGCTGCAATGAGTAATGTTTTCTTTGCCACATGTACGGACTTAATTGTTAGTAAATATCTATACCTTATGAGTTTCTTTACCTTTCTTACTGGGCCGGTTAGCTCAGTATCTTCGTCTTTTACGACTTTTGGTCGTACTTACTGCTTTTCTTTTAAACTTCGACGTAGGTCCAAGTTTACTACTTTCTGCTTTTACATCTTTATTGTATGTTTCTTGCTTTTTTCTTTGCCCGGTACACATGCTATGACTTCAGTTCAGCCTTTGAGATGTACGCCTTTGTCAACTGCATTTCCTTTGTCTTGCGCAAAATCTCAGATTGTCAGCCATCATTGCACTCTTAGTCATCATTACACTCAACATGACATGGGTATCATTTGTATATTCACGACTTTTCTGTACATCATTACACGCTGCTATTTTTCTCGGCCACTTTTATCGCCCAATATAACTGATAATTTCATTTCAGCCTGTGCTACCTTCTCTGTTACCCTTTCTCGTGTAACGGAGGAAGGTTTGATTACCATCATAAAGTGGCCTGAAGTTTGCACAGCCACATCCGGTAGGTGACATTTAAAGTTAACTTTTTTCTTTCATAAAATCCTACCGTTACCAAACAGAAATTTTCATGTAATTATTCGCAGGAACGGCTTCTCGATGGGAATCAGAGCTGTTTTGTTTCATGATTAAGCAGTTACTCTACAACCTGTTCTACGTGTTGCCTTGCGCCAGTTTGACTGTACCACTCAAGCCATTCGGATTTTTGACTCCGCAGTGGATGATTTTATCTCTTCATGCTCACAGGACTTTCCAAGACCACTGGAGATTTTGATATTGTTAACTTATTTAGGACATTGTGTTTTTTCATTTTCATGTGACATGTTATTACCATATTATTCATATACGACAGTGTTTTGATAAACGTTGAACGGATGACAATTGTAGTGATAATACTATTTAAACTTAACGTATCATTACGATACATTTTGGTGGTGTACATTTACCAAGTGTGATTTTTTTTTTCTTGCTGATATTGTTATTTATGTGCATTACCAAGCACTTAGTTGTGCGCCAGTATTAACTGTGTTTACGTGGTATTATTTGTTTGATTTCTATAATAAGCTCATTAGTACTGAATAAGTTAATTAACTTGTTTATCTTGCCTATTATGCTCTATTTAGATTGTAGCTTTCTTTTTGTTCTTTGGTTTATATGCATTGCCTTTTTGTTCCATGCTGTTTTGCCATAATTGTATTTATTTACACATAATGCATTGTTTAATTTCAATTGTTACCATGATGTATCATTGCTTTCTTTCACTACACACACTTTATTTCTGGTCATTCTTCATTTCATTTCATCTCCTCTATTCATTTTCCACTTATTGGTTCATAGTTAGTCTATACTTGATATACTTCATCTTTGTTTGAATTTGATTATCTTTGTATACTTCATCTTCTTACTTTACACATTCTTCCATCCCTCTTTTGGTTGATTTATGGATATGACATAACATAGTGTAATTCTTTGTTGTAGAGATTAGAATTTCATCGACCTCACATTTTTGTTCGATGTAATTTAAAAAAAAAAAATGATGTTATCATTTTTTTCCCCGGGGGTTGGTGTAGTCTGTTAAGACATATTTTGAGTTAGAGTTAAGTTTTAAGGATTTTTAAGTACGGGGCTGTTTTTTCTAGTAAGCACGTTTAAAGTAATGAGTAGATTTTTTTATTTGGGTACTTTGTTTACGATAATTTTGGAACATAGCTCAACTGAGTCTATGTTAATTTAAAAAAAAAAATAAATAAAGAAACTGTTCGAACGTTCTTAGTAGGAGTTTGGGGAGGAGATAAGGATGAGCTGGACTCAGATGTTTAGCTGTGAGTCCGCGCACGACCGACTTCGCTGAGCTGTACTGGGAGACAATTATCTCAGGCAGTAGGGGATCTGACAGAACTTCAAGAAGGAAGGTTTTTGTCTCGTTAGTGTGATCAGAATATGTATTATTGTAGGGAAGAGTTTCTTTCCAAATTCATGGATTTTTTCCAAGATATTATTCTTGAGGCCATGGATTATACCGGCTATCATCATCATTTATAAGGTTCCTATGATGGATTTTTCCTGTTATTATAATGTACAGTGAGTTGCTGTGTATGCAACCAGTTAGAGATTGAAGATATTCTTGAGGCCATGGCTTATACCGGCCATCATCATCATTTATAAGGTTCCTATGATGGATTTTTCCTGTTATTATAATGTATAGTGAGCTGTTGTGTATGCAACCAATTTCTGGAGATGTGTAGTAACCTATGACAATGTTTGCTGTTCCTTCGTGTACATTGCAATGTTACTGTGTCGTAAATAAACTGTGTAAAGTTGAACTGGTTGGTCTATTTCATGACCTTACGTTACTGTTGTGTGGGTGGGAAGATAGCAGAATACAACACACCTGAAAAACCCATGACATCCACGTATTGTTAGACTGTACAACTTTCGGCCACCTGTAAACCCGACCATACTAACTTTGTCCTTGTCAGTGACCCGACATACACACCCACCACTACAAACATACACACAGTAGCAGAAGTGATGGCCTGTGTGGCCTGCTGATGTTGTTAAAGAAAACAAACTTTTACAACCTGTTGCAGACTTTTTGACTTTGATAATTGGGTTGATATTATGTTTCATTTCATGTGTTTTAGATTCATCTGTTCTGGCACCACGGAGTATCTTTCCGCTGCAACTTTGGGTTTATTTACGTTCTTTTATAATTTTCTGATCATTGTTGCTTTCATTAAACTTGGTATTAAAGACTGACAGTGTTCATTTCTTGCTATTATAAGCAGCTGGTATTGAAGTGTTCTATTCTGAACCGACCTTGACGGTTAACGGTCAAAATGCATACAACATTTGAAACTGGAACTGTAGAACGTTTTCCATTTAACATGTCTCGTTTTGACGACTTACAATCATTTAATCATCACACAATTTACCATCATGATTTACCAACACTAATATGTTTCACGTTAAAGAACACTTGATATAGCACAGTCTTAGAGTTCACAGTTTATCAGAAATTACACGTCTGTTACTTTGCCGTTTAATTAACATTCAATATCTTGTAACCAAATGCTTGGTATACTTATTATATTTATACAGAATTAATCATTCTGCTAATAGTTCCATTAGGGACACTGCCTAATATACATCGCAAGAACTCTGACATATTATTAATTCACTTTGGCATCCATCGACGGGCTCTATCAGCCTTTCATATTATAACTGCGTTTCGCATTCCACGACTTACCCTACTAATAAATTATTGCGGTTAATATAATACCGACTTATATCTTCGGACTCAATGGTCCTTACACCTTATTTATTTATTGCTTTACCAGCTTTACATTACCGTAATTTAATTTTATAGTTATACACTATCAAACGTTAGTGGCCATGTCACATTTTCCAAACACTACCATAAGGCTCGAAGGCCACACAAAAGACTCTGCGTAACTAAGTCTAACGCGTCATACATCGCCATACTCGAACTTTTCATTCTATTCAGCGGGAGTGTTACATGGTGCGACCATCCGAATTAAGTTCAAACTAAAATGCTCGCTGACCATGCAACAGTCCTCAACAACACCAAACAAGAGTTTTAGCTTCTAGAACAACGACCAAGATAACATCATCATTGTCCCGTTTTTCATTCCTCATAACGCACAGTCATAACAGCTGTTGCTCCTGAATTGTTGTAGAACAACCCAAAAAAAAAATCCCCCCCCCCCCTGTTTTTATTCTCCCTATGCGCCCTAGTCATAACCACGAACATGTTTGCCCCCCCCCCCCCCTTTTTTACCTGTAGGAAGTCTGTGACACAGCACATGCTCTTGTAACATCCGTTTCTGCAGCATTCTTTTTTTGGTTTAGATCGATAGATTGGAAACTTATTGACAACCTCGTATTGGTCTCTTTGTTCTATGTGTCTGGGGTCATGTGCTCTGATGTAGTCTATGTCTTTCAGAGCCCGCTGGAGAAATTAAATAATAATTAACATTGTACGCTGACTGCCGGCGCGAGCAGGGGTCGGGCGAGTTAACATAACGCAGTCCGACCGAACTCAGCCGCCAGCGACGTCTGCTAGCGTATAGGCGTAAGGAAACACCGTGTGCCTTTTAAACCTAGTCAGGACTGACGGATCGGAGAAGAGATCGTCTTGTCCACGTCTGTGTGTATATATAGTAATAGCATTTTTTCCATAACTGTTTTCTTGTATTCTTTGCAGACCTGATCACAAGGGCGTCCATCGGTCTTTTGTTTCGTTACTTTTCTCCTTTATTTGGCTTGTGCATTACCAATTTCATTTATAAACGTGTACTCGCCAAATTGTATTTGAGAACAATAAAATTCAACACTGGACTTAGCAAATCCAGATTTATATTTTACCAGCCACAGTGGTGTACACATAACATTATTATTGTTCTCCGACTCATGACAGTCGTAATTCAAGTGGAGTATATCTCTAGATAAATACGCTGTGCATAATCGGCGCTCTAACAAAGAGTTGGATAATAAGAAGAACCATCATCATCATTTGTAACATTTTTTAAGCAAACCAGATGTTTCCCAATACTGGAAGTATTTCCCCCGTGAACGGGTGAACCTCAATAACTCTCATAGTTTTAACTATTTGTAGTAACACTTATATCCAGGAGAAGCACCATATTAAGCGTTCACCTCACTAGTTAGTTTCTGGGGATGAAAACTGGGGCAAAGTATTTGTAGATACTGCGACAAACTGGGGTGACAGAATATTCAACGTGAAATAGAAAATATATTCATGGACTAAATTAATATTACAAGGATATTACAGACCTACCATACCAGGCAATTAGGTAAGGACTGTGAGAGTGAGCCGACTGCTTGAAAGAGTGTGTGAAGTTTTTTTTCCTTGTTTGCTAGAAAACTATCCAACATACCAAAATTACTAAAATGATATCTGATCTTGTCTCCTAAATTGTGTTTACTTTACTGTGTAAACCAACTCATAAAACTACCAATACTGTACATTATGTAACCATAGTGCTAACACCTTCAACCTTTGGGTTAATTAATTTTTGGGTTTAACATTTTCTCCATTCGGGTGCAAGGGCCTGCTCTATTTCACTTTATTTCATATGCATGTAAAATGACTCTTTGATCTTTTTCTTTTAGATATTTTTGAATGTTTGTAATAGAGTTTAATAGAAAATCTTTAGTCCTTAACCTCTATCAAAGCTAGAGTGTGTTGTCCACGTCCTGTTGGTGCAAAATAGAAACACGGCACATCAGGATTATTTACTGGAGAGTACGGTTAGGCGTCCGAATATAAAAATGTAAAGGTACCATAGAGGTTTTCCTGCCTCTCAGTACAGGGTATATATACTGACGAACGTTTGGTAAGATTTTTCAGTCCAGTGGTTACTAATGAGGTCCATGAACCATGTCCCCATAATTTTTCTCCCCCCCTGAATCTTTGCCTCAAACAGATAGTGAAGTCGGACGGCATGCGTTTCTTAAGTTAAAAGCAGACAAAATGAGGACCCGTCCGAGCAGGTTGCGCAACGTTAAAAACATCTCTCTGTAACCGCTGGAATTGTAAAATGAGTAGGCCATGCGGTCCCCTGCTATCGGAAAAAATTCAGTTTGGTTTGTATTTTAAGGACTAACTTCACCTGGCCATGTGGACCTTAACTCTCCATCAGGGCTTCACTTCTCTTTCCACTAGATCTCATAAGTAGGACATCTCAGCACAGTTGCATCCGGCGAGAATTCCCAATGTAAATGAAACCCCCATATAATGGGGGGCGCGAAACCCTTCTTGGGATCTGTTTCCCTACGGCAGTTATCCCAGTTAAATTGTTGTACTGATTTTTATTGCGTGCTTTCAATTGTGGGGACACTTTCTTTCTCTCATCCCTCCTGTTTTGTGTGTAGGCAGATTTTTTATAAGTTTTTCTCTCTTACACCCCTCTATGGGATGTATCGGCATGTCCACTGTTTGTTAATCGGCATTATAAACACTCGCGGGTGCAGCCGACATGAACATACAGATTATCTCTACAAATCGTAAGCGTGTGTCTGCTAATCACTGATACGATCCCAATACGGGGCCATGGCACCGTGACTGAAAAGACGCTTATTACCCGTTTGGGTGACCGTTTTGAGGACAACCACACGATGACCTAATCGGTTTACTGTTCGACTTGTTATGACAAGATTACTTTAGAATAGTTATATAATTCTGTTGTTACACCTGAACCTTACGCATTGACCGTATTAGTTTATAAGAATATGTTTGTGAATTATCTTTTAAAAAAAGTTACGCCCCATGCACACCGTGTAGAGGCCTAATCAAGTGGCCCTTAATACTTCATTCATCTGAGCAAAAAGTATGTGATCCAGGATTGGCGTAAGTTGTCATTTTACATTTGAAATAATTTTTTTGCATTTCTACTCATGTGAACCTAATATATGTATATATTGCCATGTGAATAATTAATATGTGAACAATTGCTAGTGGGATGTCCCAATCCACACATTTGAATGGCTGGCAACCTCAGCTTATAGAATGAAAGATTCTATGAACCTTACCACCACTGCTTTACAGGCTGACGACCGCTTTATTGGTAGTTTCTTAGCAGAGAACTAAAAGCCATAAAGTAGTACCGAAGTTTCCAAATGGAGCAAGGAGGGACAGATGAAAGAAATGACGTACATTCTTAGCATAATACTTACAGTTTCAAACCAGTGTAAATGTCTATGTAAACATATTCATTTTAAAGTTAATGAACGTTTCCCCCAAAAACTTTTTTCAGTAATATCAAATGTAGTGCAAAGTTCTAAATGGCGAGCAGAGGAGGGTAAAGGATGTAAGAAAATGACATGTACATTCTAAGTATACCCCCCATACTTACAGTGGGTTCAAACATAGTGTATAAATGTTCCTAATGTAAACATGTTCACTTTAAAACGTTAATGAACACACTTTTTGTCAAACTTTTCAATCATGTACAATGGTAACTGAAAAACCGATTCCTCTAATTTTATTGTAAACACTTTTCAAACAATGGAGATGTAAAAGTAAACATCTTCTATCTGTACTATTAATCTTTTCATTTAAATGTAGAATAAGGATAAAGCTATTCAATTTAAATGTAAAGAAAGTTTTCGCTCGAAGGATTAAGTTTAATTCTCATCCAGGGTAAATTCTGAGATTGGATGGTTGAATAGGAGTAAGAGGACACATAAGTATGTGTCGGGGAAACGCAATACTCCCAGGAGAGCGTTTGTTTTCTATTATTTCACCATAGATGTTGATGCATCAGGTACCAAGTGAGGGTACCCAATCTTCTGATACAAAGTGACACCGCCCACCCTCCCACCCATAAACGTAGATACGCGGGACCAGTTCCGGCATGTTACTTCTAGATTGTAACTTGAAACTACTGCACCTGTAATCTGACCAGAGGACGTGACCCAACTTCATAGTGACCTATCCCACATAACATCAAAACCGGGCGGTAGCAAACATTACTACATCCATAAAATCCCCCCCCCCCCCCCCATCAAATCAGCTACCAGTGAAATCGCTATATAGCTGACAATACCAAATGGTGAACTCTTTTTTTCATACCTCCCTACACACCCCCCAATTCAACACATCTCGACCATTTTCACAACTTTTGGAGAAGCTATTAAGCGTTGATCTGGGGGTTATTTAAAAAACTGTATACAAACTCCCAAGTTCGATTACCCAATCATTAACTTTCGTTCCATCCATAATGTTACCCCCACCACTCTCCGATTTAATAAAACACTCTAAACCCACTACTTTTTACGAAGTGTCATCTAAAGTTGTCCACCCACATATAGACCTGGGGCTTAACGAGCTGAATACTGAATTACCACCTACCCTCGCGTCCCCCAACTTGTCAGCACAAAAGTGTTTAGTATGATCCACTAAATAACGTAATCAGCACCACCAATGAAATTTGTCCCCCTCTTGAGATGTAATAACCAGAGGTGGTAGAAAGCGTCCACATTCCTTAACCCTTTCTCTCCGCTACTCCAAAATGAAGTTACATTGCAAAGGTACAACAACTTTGACGACCACTTTAGATACATATTTAGTCGGCGAGATCAGCAATCGAATTAACATACGTTACATCAAAATTGCGCGTCGCCACCCCCCCCCCCCCCCCCCCCCCCCCCCCCCCCCCCCCCCCCCCCCCCCCCCCCCCCCCCCCCCCCCCCCCCCCCCCCCCCCCCCCCCCCCCCCCCCCCCCCCCCCCCCCCCCCCCCCCCCCCCCCCCCCCCCCCCCCCCCCCCCCCCCCCCCCCCCCCCCCCCCCCCGCCCCCCCCCCCCCCCCCCCCCCCCCCCCCCCCCCCCCCCCCCCCCCCCCCCCCCCCCCCCCCCCCCCCCCCCCCCCCCCCCCCCCCCCCCCCCCCCCACCCCCCACCCCCCCCCCCCCCCCCCCCCCCCCCCCCCTCCCCCCCCCCCCCCCCCCCCCCCCCCCCCCCCCCCCCCCCCCCCCCCCCCCCCCCCCCCCCCCCCCCCCCACCCCCCCCCCCCCCCCCCCCCCCCCCCCCCCCCCCCCCCCCCCAACCCCCCCCCCTCCCCCCCCCCCCCCCCCCCCCCCCCCACCCACCACCCACCCCCCCCCCCCTCTCCCCCCCCCAGACACCCTCCCCCCCCCCCCCCCCCCCCCCCCCCCCCCCCCCCCCCCCCCCCCCCCCCCCCCCCCCCCCCCCCCCCCCCCCCCCCCACCCCCCCCCCCCCCCCCCCCCCAACCCCCCCCCCCCCCCCCCCCCCCCCCCCCCCCCCCCCCCCCCCCCCCCCCCCCCGCCCGCGCGCCCCCCCACCCACCCGCCCCCCCCCAACCCCCACCCCCCCCACCACCCACCCACCCCCCCCCCCCCCCCCCCCCCCCCCACCCCCCCCCCCCCGCACCCACACACCCCCCCCCCCGCCCCCCCCCCCCACCCCCCCCCCCCCCCCCCCCCTCCCCCCCCCCCCCCCCCCCCCCCGCCCCCCCACCCACCCCCCCCGACCCTCCCCCCCCCCACCCCCCCCCCCCCCCCCACCCCCCACCCCCCTCCCCCCCCCCCCCACCCCTCCCCCCCCCCCCCCCCTCACCCCCCCACCCCCCCCATGAGTTGGAAACCCCATGCCATTTTAACCCCCCCACCCCAACACCAACCCCCCCCCCCTAAAGCCCCCCCCTAAATTCTCAACCCCCCCCCCCCCCCCCCCCCCATCATTAAACCCCCCCCCCCACACATTTGGAAAAAAACAATTCTCCAACCCAACTTTCCCTTCACCATAACCTAATATGGCTAACCTACCTTTAAGAATTGGAACCATCAACCAAAGAACCAACCAAACAACCTTTAGCCCCACTTTTTTTTATTATTTGGTTTACCTTTTTATAATTTTTTGTTGTTCACCATAACACAAAAATTAAAAATGAGGAATCATACCCTTGCACCCCACCCACACCCCACCCCAATAGAACACCCCCCCATTTCACAAACGCCACCAACTTGGTTCCACCGGATCCTTCCCCCCCACAGATACCCAAATCCCACCCCACACCCCCCAACACTAAAACCAATACACACAAAACCCCAATACCCCCTCCCAAAGGCACTTGTGAGAAATGACGTACCCACCCTAGACATAGAGAAAAAATAACCCCACCCAGTGAGAGGGCACGGTAAACATCATCCTCACTCACCCCCCCCACGAATAACCCCTACATGGGTTCTAGGGGGTGCCCCCCTAGTGGAAGCATCCTAGACAGGGTCCTCCACTGTCTCTCTATTTCCAGCAATGCCCCCAAAATGTGGAGAAACCGTGTCCTGCCCATAATCTTTGATGTTATCAGCCCCCCAGGACCTTTGCCTTAGTCCTCTTCTCCCCCCACCCACCGACTGTTCCCTGGAGGATCAACCCCGAAAGGGAGTCATGACCCACCCACATGCCCAAACCAGGCAAGCTTTCGACCCCTCACTATTGACAAATTCCCCCCATCCACTGGCCTCCATAGGTGTTTATTTTTCCTCCCAGTCCTCTAACATAGACCCCCCCCTTGTGCTCTTATAGCAAATGCGCCCCCCCCCAAATTCACCCCCCCCCCGCCCCCACCCCCCCACCCCCAGATAATACCCCCTAGCAAACCCCCCACATATATAAACACCATACGTAGATAATCCCACACCCCACCCCATACCAATAAAAAGACCAGGGAGAGAAAGGAAAGAGAGAGGGAAATTTTCTATCCTTTGAAGGAAAACAAAATTAGAGGGAAGGGGGAGGAGGGACCCCAGAGAGAACCAGGGAAATGAGGTCCCCCCCCCCCCACCTATGATTGTTTTCCATAAAGCCCACAATACACTTTTACTACCCCGAGGGAAAGAGAAGGAAGGGGGAGAGAGTTAATCCTTTCCAAAGAGAGGGAGCTGGAGAAAGAAAGAAGAGGGGAAAGAGAGGAGACCTCCTTCCACAGATGGAAACCCCGACCCTTCCCCCCCCCATCCCCTACTGAGAGACACAACACACCAGAGGAGAGAGACAAGAAAGACAAAAGACCCATAAAAAATAGCCCCATCCAGGAAATTAGACTTTCACCTTTAAGGAGACCAGAACTACAAGGAGAGAAACTACCCTCCCAAGGAACGCTGGCCCTGCTTATTCCCCTTCTTAGAGAGAAGAGAGAGGCAAATAAAGAGAGAAGACCCCGGAGAAAGATTAAAACGAGAACAAAACCATTTTCGTGATAGTAAACAACTAACTTACCAAAAGATACCCATACTAAACCTAATAACCTATTCAACTTTCTTCTACAACGCATGTATTAAACAGAACCCCTTATTATAAACCAATATTCCACAGCTACGTGCCAAATGTTGTATTTTTTTAATGGAAAAAACCCATTTGTCCCTTAATAATCGTTTTTCCCCCCACTAAAAACAAATTAGATACCAAAAGCATAGATCCCCACTCATACATTCATAGACAATCAAAAACCAAATTCCTTGTCCAAAGGAAAACCCCAACTACAACTTTACCATTTTATACACAACCCACTAAACTATTTTTTATCCCCACACCCCAGTCCACCTTCAAACGCACACAGGAACCCCTCTCCCCCACATATCCCCCCCTACAACTAAAATCCACGTATCACCGGAGCATCCTCCCCAAAATACTGTTCCCCTATGCAGAGGCCAAAAACAACCACCTATGTCCCCAATCTCACAACCACTAAGTTTAAACAAATGTTAACACTCAAAATACTTGGTTAACCAAAAGCCATTAAGCTTCCCTACAAGCCCACCCCCCCATACAACCCTCACACCCCCCCCCCCCCACCCTACACCCCCACCCCCCCCACAACACCCCCCCCCCCCCCCCAAACACCCCACCAACATCATACACACCCCAAACACAAGCCCCCCCCTTTAATATACCCCCCCCAAACACTTAAACTTAGCCACACCAATCCCCTACGCAAATATAACCCCCCCACCCCCCCCCCCCCCCCCCACCCCCACCCACCCCCCCCCACCAAACCCCCCTCCCCCCCCAAACCCCCCCACCCCCCCCCCCCCCCCCTGGGCATCTGACATCCTTCCCTTTCCCCCCCCCCCCCCCCATAACCCCCCCAATTCCCCACCCCCCCCCACCCCCCCCCCCCCCCACCACCCTCACCCCCCCCCCCCCCACCCAGCCCCCAACCCACCCCCCCCCCCCCCCCCTAAATGCAAAATCCCCAAATATTCAACTTATGAAGCCCCCCCCCAAACACACACCCACCCCCACCCATTTAACCCCTTTCCCAATTACCCCTTCCCACCAATCCCTCCCCACCATTACCCCCTCCATGTATTAAAATCAATCCACAATTCCTAATCATTATACACTCCTTATCCCCCCCCCCCCAATGCCTCCGTTGACCCATCCTGGACCATCCCCCAAATACCCAAAATGTACTCTATCAAAACTAATACCCCTATTATGACTCCCAAAAGACCCCAACCCCACCCCCCCTTGACACCCCAGGGGAGGGATCCAACCTACCAATGCAAACGGGCGATTTCCCCCTTTGCACACAACTTAGCCAAATAACAATCCCATTGCTTATGGGCACATCCCCTCATATACTGTCACAATTAAGAGCTACCCCCCTTCCCACCTCCATGAAGAACATTATCCATGTTTCCCCCCACTTATTTTACTATAACCCTAACTAACCCCCACATAGCCCTTCCCCTTCCTATTTACCCCCACCTCCCCCCCCACCAATTCCCCACCCCCCCCCCCCCCCCAAAAAATTGTCCCACATATATCCTAAAAATAAATATCACCACCATGCTCACCCACAAATATTTATAACGAAAAATCCCCCAACAAACACCCCCCCCCCAATAGTATACCTCCCCCATAAGTAAAGCCTAAATATACCTACACCCCCACCCCCCCCACCCCCCCTAAATACCCCCGACCACCAAAGCCCATCCTATAATTCCCCCCCCCGTGCCCCCTCCCCACACTCAACTAACCACCAAACCATACCCGATTAAGCAAATATTCGTCTCAGATACCCTGCCCCCATTATTTAAACCACACCCCCCCCCACCATTAATTTTTTTAAATCCCCCCCCATAACACTTCAATCCCACCCAAGTATTACCTTTCCCCCCTCCAGTATTTCCCCCCCCCCCCAGTTACATACCCCCCCCCCCCGGAGGGATTTAACCATTTAATTCACCCCCCTTTGAAACCCCCCCCCCACCCCTCCCCCCCCACAACCATACAACCCACCATAAAATCTACTAACCCCCCCCCCCTTCAATACCCCATTTAAATCCTGTCCATTCCCCCCCCCCCCCCACCCCCCCCCCCCCCCCCAAACAACACCCCCCCCACCCCCCTCCCCCACAATTAACCTTCCCCCCCCCCCCACCCAATGGAGCCCCCCCCCCCCCACCCCCCCAACCCCCCCCCCCCTACATCCCTACCCCCCCCCCCCACCGTTCCCCCACACCCCCCCCCCCACCCCCAAACCCCCAATCGATCCTATAACCCCCCCACCCCATGGTCCCCCCCCCCCCCACCCGTCCCCCCCCCCCCCCCCCCCCACCCCCCCCGCCCCCCCCACCTCCCCCCCCCCCCCCCCACCCCCCCCACCCCCCCGCTACCCCCCACCCCACCCCCCACCCCCTCCCCCCCCCCCCCCCCCACCCTCCCCCCCCCCCACCCCCCGTTCACTATATCCAGGGGTATTGACTGCGATAGCTGTTTGTTTTGATGTCTCGTAAGACATAAATCAAACCCCCCCCCTGGGGGGGGGTGTAGATGCCCCCACCAACAAACGTGTCATCACCTCCCACTCCAGTCGGCGCCTTACCTCCCTAACATACTTCTCCGGCCCACTAGCATGTTTCGCATCGTTGTACCCAATCTGTGCCACATTCCCTCCCCCCCACCCGCCAGCTCCCCCTAATCAGTCCCTCACCCTATCATACCCCGAACCTTCGCCCCACCGCTAACACCCCTGTGTCCGCTCATACGCACGCTCTCCCCCCCCACACCCCCCTCAATCCACCCACTGAGACCATAATCATATTTTTTTTTTTTCTACGAGCAGGACGACCCCAGCCCACTTCCATGCCCAATAGATCCCCCCATAAGTTACCCTCAACCCCCCACCCCCCTACCAACAGTCAGGGATTTTTCTCCTGTGTCCTCATGTTTATTGTTTTTTCCTCCATACACTTCGTATTTTACCCATACATTGTGTGCACCATCCCCGCTACTTTTAACCTTTTACAGATTGTTACCTTTTGTTATTCTGATTCTTTATCACTCCAATGATCCCCCCCCGCCCCATCAAAACTCCCCCCCCCAAGTTTTTTACCATCCCCCCCATTTTCCTATTAAGAGGTTTTTTTTTTTTTTTCTTTAATTTAATTTATCCCATGATACTCGTTTTTTTGGGGGGGGAGGTACCCCCCCTATTTGGGGGCACTGGGCCCTACATCCCCCTCACTCCCCCCCCCAACCACTCTCCGTCACTCCCCCCCCTCTCCCTCCCCCCCTCCCCCCCAGTTCCCCCTCTGGATTAGGAGACTCGCAGAGATGAATCCTGTCCCCCCCTGTTCTGTCCACCCCCATCTGCCCCTAAGGTCCCCCCCTTGCACGACTTATCAGTTTTTGAAGCCTTCTCCCCGGTTCGCCAGCCTGCATGACTGACGTCGAAGTCATTTCCCCTCGTCACTCTCTGTGCCCTACTGAATGGTGTCAGAGTGACGCGATATCGCAAATCGTCAAGCTAACTCCTTGTGACCAGATCACACTGCAGTGACCGTTATTGTCTCCCAGTCAACCTGTAGCTCCATCACCCCGCTTCGACCTTTTAATCTTGTTTGACTGGTCCGACAGACCTCGCCACCCCCCCGCATCTTTATCAGATCTCATCCCCACGCCCCTACTCCCAACTGGTGATCCAGACACGCTGAAAGAGATGAAGACGTCCTAGAGTGACCGTCTCCTCCCCCCCCGTGGGGGGGGGGACTCGATCCCCCCCCCCCCCTGCTGACAGGTCACCCATCAAGGAGATCGCATGATTGATAGAGCTTTCCCTCTCCTCGCCTATATGACTCTTCCTTGCGTCCCTGAATCGCTTTTATACTGACCAGCTCAGGCCCCCCCACCTCGTCTTATCCCCCCCCCATTGACCTCAAAACCCCCCTGATGGTATCGACGATTCACTACAGTGCCCTTCCCAACTGGTGGACTCGCGTGGTCAAGATGATCCGTCTGCAGTAGACAGTTGATCTCTGTGAATGCTGAGCAGACGTGAGTATGATTGCTAGTACCATGTTCATCTAGCTTGACCATGTAATGAGTGTTCAGACAGTCCCTAAGCGATGTTGATGCCTCGCTAGAGTGCCTTGAACTGGTGACAGACGTGAAGGAGATGAAGATCATAGAGTCGCTGCTTAGAAACTGGTCAGCTCACCCTGGGCTTGAAGGATGTGAAGATGTTCACTAGAGTCTCTGTGAACTGTGTCCAGACTTGACCTGGAGATGAGATGTCCTAGAGTGACCTTGAACTGGTCCCTTTCAGACGTGAAGGGTGTAGATGTCCACGCCCCGGTGTCATAGAGTCCTTGAACTCTGGGACAGTGACGTGAAGGAGATGAAGATGTCATAGAGTGACCTTGAACTGGTGACAGACGTGAAGGAGATGAAGATGTCATAGAGTGACCTTGAACTGGTGACAGACGTGAAGGAGATGAAGATGTCATAGAGTGACCTTGAACTGGTGACAGACGTGAAGGAGATGAAGATGTCATAGAGTGACCTTGAAAAATTATTGAGTTCGAAACCAAGCAGCGTCACGTCCTAGTCTACCCAGCTGTAAATGGGCAATGACAGTGCTCTTTAGTTCAAAAAGTAAAGGTAGTCTCGTATAGCAGATACTGCCGCAAAGGAATGAAGTGTTAAAGACTGCACTACACAATATTCATTCATCACCCTACAGCTCCATCACCAACATAGGCTTCCAACAAACTTATGCCAAGACTTCCTGTCACGTGCCATCAGCTCAAGGTCTTTCAATGTTTTCTTCATTTCTGTCTCCAGTTCTCTTCTCTATGTGTCTTCTTCTGCCTCTCTTGCCCTAGGGATTCCAGAGAAATGTATGATTTTTGTGACGGTATTGCCTCCCCTGCTTTGCAGTAGTGGTCCAACAGTGGCCAAAACTCAAGAGTATCTAATATGAGCTTTGCAAAGGTCGTCGCGCCTCCTGCACACCCTCTGCTTGACCAGCCTATGTGGCTAGGTTTTGTTTTACTTGCCTATAAGTTGTAAAAGCGTTGTATGCAGCTATTCCGGATCCTTTGCAGACTATCGCTGACATGAAGAACTTCAATTTTACACATAAAGTTCCTGTGACCTGATTTAAACAAATAGGCCTACTTCTTTGTTCAGCTTGAAACAAGTATACCAATTCCACGAGAAGGGCGAAAGTTTAAAAAATTCAGCAGAAAATTAGGGGTGGGACTTCTCTCTTCCACTTTACGAGTCCTCCAAAATTGTCAAGTGCTTAGCTGTGTGTGCAACATTGACAAATATGTATTTACATTACACATGGAGCGACAAACATGCGTTGTTCTTGGGGGCGTTATTCCCAGCTTATCAACTCACTGAACTCCAACACGTAGGTACAATATCCGACGACATTATGTCACAAACTTTAACATTAACACAATGACACAGGCAGACTGCCGCTTTGGCCATAAATCAGATAAAAAGCACAATGTATGATGTGCATAATTGGAACATCATCTAATGGAACGAATTTCACTATATCTCAATATATTTTCTGCTTTCCTTCATTCAATTCGCCTTCACCCCACCTAATCTCGCTCCAATCTCTCTCTCGAATGCCTTCCCACACATCACCCTTTTCACACCTGACCAGTCTTCACCACCACTTCGTTCACAACAGCTGAGTCATGCCCGTGAACTCGACATTAGCGTTTACGGCTACTAATGGATTCATGCCCGCAGTCAAACTTAACATTCACTCACTTCGACTCACAACTTATATACATACCTCTAGCTCCCGTCCGAGCATAAGTACTGACATTCATTCTATAACCCTTTCGTGACAGAAAGTATTATACTTAGAATGTACATCATTTCTTTTCATCTTTCCCTCCTTGATCCATAGGGATCCTGGAACTACTTTATGCTTTTAGTTCTGTTTACGAAACTATCAACAAAGCGATCACCAGCCCGTGCAGTGGTGGTTCATGAATCATCACTCTATACGCTGAGGTTGCCAGTCTCAAATGACTTTGACATCCAATAGCGAGTTTCACATATTAAACTTCACATGGTAATATTTGTATACATTTATGTTAGTTCACATGTTAGTAATAAAACATAGAATGAAAATGCACTACTTACGCCAATCTTGGCTGCATACGTTATTGCTCAGATGGAAAAAAAGAGACGAATTGTTCTCTTACATTCGTCTGGGATTGCCTTAATTTTGACCATAGATTCGCCTACTGACTCCGTGTTTCTTCAATTTCCTAGTCCCAGGGTATCTTATTAAAATTTGAAAGAGTTTTCCTGTGCTTTGTAAGTGTTATCTGGTTCTCCAATAAAAGGTCCGGTAAACAAAAAGGAATTATGAATCTAGTCTTCACTCTGTCGAGGTCTGATGTTGTCTTGGTGAGCGTGAAATTCAAAGTGAAATAAAACTGCGAAATGGTCAGGCTATATTCCTTTTTTACCAAGCATTGTTGTTATGAATCTAATCAGAAAAATCCAATCATTTCAAATCATGCAAATAGGGTGTGCTATTTCAAAATAGTCCCACGTGAAATAAGGTGCGTGCCTGCAAAGGTCACGTATTAACATATATGGACATCTGATGCCTTGCATACACTCTCCCAAACACTTTTGTATTCTCATATTATCTAAAATGTAATAACTCCATGACTACTTTTAACCAAGTGACCGGAAGCGATTTTATCACACTTGTCTGCCCCCATGTGTCACACAGACAGTAATCTCGTTATCTGTCGCATGAGTACGCAAACTCCGTGTCCTATAGGTGATTAAGCCGATAGCCCTGCCGATGTACGTGTTAATCTGCCGCGCCTATAACCAACAAATCTGGGTAGCGCCAAGCAAATGTTATATTTATCCCATACAGGGTGATTTTATAAAATCAAGTATCTTTTACTTAGCAGAAAAATAACGAGGAGAGAAAGAAAGAGAGAACGAAAAGTGCGATAATTGACAGCACAAAATAAACATCAGTACCACAAATGTACCGATACTGCCGGAGAGAACGAAAGATTGCTAAAAGGTCGTCCATTTCGTCAAAAATACGCGTTCTTCCAACAGGAGCGATATTAAGTTCATACTAGCAACAACACGTCAACATTGACAGGTTATTAATTATAGTGTGTTGTTTCTGTTACATGGATTGCAGACGGTACTATCACTACTGTGGTCATTTCATTGCATGCGACCGTCATTAGATATTTGTAGTGAAATTTATATGGATGCATTAAATATGAAGGCATTGAGTAACCTTACCTAAATAACTTGTGGAGCAGTGAAAATGTTCTAATGGACCGTAAATTGACTAAATAACTAACATTTCTTTTACGACAACATGTCTCGTAATTGTTCACGCATCTTTTAAAATTTTGCCCTGGTCGACTTACTGCCTCTGACAAGCCAGGGTCGACTTACTGCCTCTCAGAAGCCATGGTCGACTTACTGCCTCTGAGAACAACGTTTGAAGTTTGACGTAACCCCAGTTCATGTACAGTTTATCAATCTTGTTGTTGGCTTCTTTCCATAATCAAACTGTTCATGCACATTTTCGGGAGAGTACATATAAGGGGAAACAATACAATTATTATCTTACTTTCAACAACATTTGCACCTCCTTAGCTGTGGTTGAAACTTAATGTACTCTCTCGAAAAAAGAAAAAGTGCGCAAATGACGGTGTGCTAAATGTGACTGACCAACCGAAGTACTTACGGCGGGAATTATGGTATTGGATTCGACAGCTGGCTGCGCTGTGAAAAGCAAATGCACCTTTGGTGTCCAATCTTTTCCTTTCAAAAATGCAATCTTGTTCATAGCAAATTTCCTAGAGGGGAACGTAATAGCGCGACTGTTGAAATAACGTGCATTTTGTAACCATCGTTAATAATGCCAGTTGTTTTATTTTTTATATACATTCGTGCATGTTCCCTATTTGCAATTCGGGTGAGTATGAATAAATATGTATTTATGAAAAGAGCTCTTCACATTTGAAGAATTTCGGCATATTAAGTCGCTGAAGTCAATGTTCACTTAAATATTAATTTGTAATAGAGGCATGGGCAAGATTGAAAAAAAAAATCAGTAAATGTATAAAACACGTGATAAAGTATCAGTTAGTCACATTTTAGTCCAATCGCTTTATTTCACCCTAACCAGTGCCATTTATAACGCATTTCTCCATAGCTTCATAACTAATTCATCCATATGTATGACCACAGGAGAACTATTGCTGTCCTCAAAGCATGCACCACATGAACCACAACATAACTACTACCTGTGTTGTTATGGCGGGTGACTCGCTCGAATTACCTAAGTATTATTGAAGTCCACATTCTGGCTTCAGTACTGCGTTATTCTTGTAACAAACATATTATTGTATTTGTTATGATTAAAATTCATAACATGGTTGTCGATATCAAAATGGTTCGACTAGGATTCATATTTGTTTATGACCGGTAGCCCTTGGTAACAAGAAGTTACGTCATTGCCTTGGGGCTG
Organism: Oreohelix idahoensis; assembly: GCA_024509875.1. Taxonomy (NCBI): domain Eukaryota; kingdom Metazoa; phylum Mollusca; class Gastropoda; order Stylommatophora; family Oreohelicidae; genus Oreohelix; species Oreohelix idahoensis. The sequence goes on along the minus strand of JAMPIV010021571.1, from coordinate 88,050 downwards.
AGTTGCAGACGTCTAGAGTTGGTATCCCAAAAAGTAAGCGATCGTCTGCTAGTGTCTTCTGTGTGTGTTTATGACGCTGGTGGACGTGTGTATCTGCTACTAATTGTAGTGGATTTTGATGGTCTTGTATTGTTGATGTTACCTAGTGTGATGTATGAGGTCAGCTGTGAAGGCTCCTGAGATAAATGTAGATGTGAATTACAGAAGGCCCTTCTTACTACCACTAACGACCTCACACATATCTTTTTTTTTTACTAATGAATGTGGCTACGTTAAAAATCTAGGGTACTGATATGTAATGTGTTGTGGTAAATTACACACACACACACACAGATATTTAAGAAGTCTAATAATATTAATAAAATTTATAACACACTGAACTAACTCAGGCTATTTTAGTTTTTTAAAGTTAAATCTTTTGATAAATTTATTTTGTTCTGAAACAAATGTTTAGTTGGTCAGAACATAAGAAATATTATGGAGTCATAAATGGAATGCAAAAACATATGACATAATAAAATGGAAAATGTGTACTTAATTATTTCAAATGACTGGTTAATAATAATTATATTAAGATAGTCACAGGAGAACTTATTACTAGATATGCTGTTGGGATGGTGTAATCACTCCCAGTCTATGACTGCCAAACATTGTCCGTTGACTTTAGGAATAAATATATATAGTTTAATTTCCCCAATGTCATAGCTTTATTTTATGATGAATTAGGGATAATTTAGTTGAAAATGTCGTTGGTGAAAGTCCAGCAGGCCAGATATGACCTATCTCGCCTGCGTCGATCCTGTACAAAAGTCTTGTGGCCCCACCTCTCCGTGCTGGGGGCAATATACGGCTGCTCTGACACAATGATAGACTGTTCTGGTCCACACTTGTATATATTACTACAGCATTTGACACCGCTTTGGTGCCAAATAGAAACTCACAGTTCTGAAACAAAAGTATTGGTCATGTGTCAGAACTCTACTTCCTGAACCACTTCTGCACACAACACTACACACAACAACACCACATAGACTGGGTCAGATCTCTCTGACCACACAGCACATCTTACCAAGTTGGTTTCACATAGTATCAGTTACCCACGACTACATTGCATCTGAGATATGTTCAATAGCTTCCTGCTATTAAATAAGATAGGTGATATGTTCCACTGATCTCAACACTAGATCCTTTTTCATAGTTTCAGTTAAGCGTGCCTATATATTTTCTGTGTATGTATGTCTCTAGACCCTGATCTAGGGCTGGGGATCTAGAGCGAACACTTACTTGTCGTAATCATTTTTATAATATGGCAGTATCAATCACTCGAATTATTAAAATATACAGAATAAATATTGTTCATTCTTACCAGAATTCAGAATTGAGAACACAGTTAAATTTACTAGCAAAACTCAGCTGAGCTGCTGGCCGTATGATGGCGTCCCACTATATAGTTATATTCGTATGGAATCAACATCACTTTGGATTCAAACTGCGTCTCTGAACAGACTTATGTCGAATGGCAAACTTTCACCTCTCTATCCCGCTACTATAAAATGCGTTGACCAATCGCCGACTTCCCCCCTAACTTTCAAATTGCAACCAAAAGTCACTTCAGTCAAATCTCAGTCAAGTATGTATTACGGTCTGTTAGTCCGTCTGTCTCTACTTGTTTTTTCATAAAAACACACTTGGTTTTACATGCATTTCCTACACGAATCTGCTGCCTAAGTTATTTTTAGCTACAATGCTCCACCACATTCCCTCTCTTTAATTACAGCTCGATTTTTTTACGTTTGCAGACTCAAGGCCAAGATTTTGGTAACTTTTAGTGACATGGGTTAACAGTGCATTCGCTTGTATGATATGAACAATACAGTCTTTTGTCAATATCTTCTTTATTATCTATCCGTCTGTATAAATGAAAGCATATTATTTCTCTGCTCAAGATGGGCTATCAAACTATCTAGGTTTTATTTTCATAACTCTATTATTAATAAAAAACATATTTTTCTCAAGTTTAAATTTTGAAATTTGTTCGAGAACCTTCCCTCATGTGTTTTGCCGCGGCATTCAAATAAAGACCAAGTATCGAAACACGCCCAAGAAATGACTGTCTCGATCAAGAGCTAATGTCCGTTTCTTGTCCATTTCCTTACTTTATGTCAACTCGGGACGTGAATTTTTTTCCTTTCACCCCCACTTGCGTCTTTTTGCCGTTCGACTTCAAACACGTGTTCAGTCGTATTTTTCCTTTTTTGTGTCCTCCGTTCTCTCCCGTCTACAAAGGGTAAACGTTTCGTCTGCACTTCTAACTCGTTAGCTTTAAATGGCGGTGGGAAAGGCTGGCATGGGCGAGCATGTCTCCTAGTATCTTACGCATTATTTTTAACCCTACATTTCATCGTTAATTTTGGAGATATTTTAACGTTGTATCGTGGTGACATCATCACACATGTCCCCACCTGAGAACATGCACTACGGCAAGGTCCAAAACCAGTGATACACATAGATAAAATCTCTCCTCACGCCTACCACTATCTAATGTTGATCACAGGGGTGCCGACTGAGGAAATCTGCACCGACATTCAATGACCCTGGGATGTATTGGATAATAAACTGATAAGGTTGCAACAATAAAGACCACCTCAACAATCTTGCGTTTTCATGCTTAGCCTGAGATAAGAATACGAGGGGCTGATGATCCGTCTGGACCACAAAAGTCCTACCATACAGATAGATTTGGAACTTCTTTATTGCCCAGATTAACGCTAAACATTCCTTTTCGCTTGTGGAATATCCTTGTTCCGCTTTATTCAATTTGCGGCTTGCATAAGCGACTGGGTTCAGTTCCCCATCGGGTGAAGATGACCTCTGCAACAAGGCCGCCCCGAGGCCTACATTACTTGCATCTGTTCTCACCACAAAGCCCTGTGTCAAATCAGGAAATTTAAGAATAGGTTTGCTAGTGAGTTTTTCCTTTATTCTTGGAAAGCTATTTCACATTTCGCAGTCCAAATAATTTTATCTGGAAGTCCCTTGCGAGTCAGATCAGTCAGAGGAGCACAAATAGAGTTAAAATTTTTGATATATTTTTGATAAAATCCGCATAACGACACGAATGATCGCACGTCCTTTTTTGTTTGTGGTCTAGGTGCTCTCTGCAGTTTTTCCAAGTTCTTGGGATCAGGGGTCATGTTACCCTGATATACAGTGTGTCCCAAGAATTCCAACTCCTTGCATCCAATACAACATTTTGTTGGCCTAGCAGTTAAGTTCGCCTCCCTAAGCCTATCAAATAACATTTTTAGAGCGTCAATGTGTTCTTCAAATGTCTCTGTGGCGACGAGAATATCATCCATGAAATTCGTGATACATGGGTTATTCAGTGGATCCAACAATTTGCGCATCATCCTTGAAAATACACTCGGAGCATTTTTCAATCCGAATGGTAGCATGTTGAATTCATAATGTCCTTCCGATGTGCTAAACGCTAAATAAGGTCTCACTTCAGGCTTCACTGGAATCTGGTAACAGCCTTTACTAAGATCCACCTTTGAAAAGTATTTTGCCTTGTTTAATCTGGCAAATAACTGTTTTGTGTCTGGTAATGGATCCACTTGTCCTTCTGTGACAGCATTCAGTTTCCTGTAATCTATGCACAGTCTGTGTTCCCCAGACGGTTTTCTCAACAAAACGACACTGGAGCAAAAAGATGATTCACTGTGTGAAATAATCCCCTCCTTCAACAAATAATCTATTTCTTCCTTCAATGCCTTCTCCTTCGCGAACGGAATAGAATAGGCTCTCATACAGATTGGGTTTGAGTCTACCAGTTTCATGTCATACTGTAGCAAATTTGTATGGCCTGGTTTATCTGTTAATACATCTGTATGTTCCTCCAGAACCTGTTGAACTCTCTCCCTCTGATTTTTAGTCAGGTGCTTACTGACTGTTACTTGTGCCGCTGTTTCACAAGGATGTAATGGGTATTCATGCGAGGTGAGTGGTTCCTTTTGTATTTGAGTTGCGATAGCCAAGGTCAGTAAGGGGGTGCTTTCCTGGAGTGGTCTGTCCAGATACTTCTTTAACAGGTTTACATGATAAACTTTCTCCTTCCCCTTTTTGTCAATTTTATAGTTTGTTCTAGACACCTTCTCTAGAACCGTATATGGACCTTGCCATCCAATTTGTAATTTATTCTGGCTGCCGGGTAGTAGAAGAAGCACCTTCTCTCCCACAGCTAGTTCTCTGTCCTTTGCCTTCCTATTAAAATATGCTGCATGTTTCTTCCTGGCTTGTCTCAAATTATCATTTGCCAGTTTCCATCCAGCTTTCAGACGAGTGGTCAGTTCGTTCACGTATTGATAAGATGAGGTAACAGTCTCTTCTGCCTTCTCATCTGTCCAGGTCCTTAATAGTGCTACATCTGGACCTTTAAATTTTTATCCTTATTTTGCATGGAACCCGTCTGGTCCCGTCCATTAGAAGCTTTATAATGAGGACTTTTCTTCCTAGAATCATCACTGACAAATCGACCACTACCAATTTTCTTCTTGGGTTTTTCTCCCCACTTTAGATTGCTTGTGAGAGATCTTCGCTCTCTTTTAGTTTCATCCAGTTTATATAACCCTGACCGAGGGATTGTCAGCTTATTCTGGTTTAAATTTCTTCTTTGTACTCGTCGCATAGTGGCCATGTTAATCCATTCAAGTGAAGACTGGGTGTGAAAAGGGGGCTCCCATTCCACTTTGTCTACCTGAGTATAATAATTTTTCCTTCCAGGCCTAAGAGTGGCGTTTCTAGGTCCTGCACATATTTTCCCTTTGTGGGTGTTCCCTCATGAAATACGCCACATGCTTCTACAAAGTTTTCAATATCGACATTTACGTCGGGCCAATAGTATTTCTGAGCAACTTTTTGGCAGATGGTACCGACTTTCTCATGGTCACCATCTTTTCCAACATGTAAGCTCCTTATAAATTTGCCCTATATACCTTGGGAAGAACCAACTGTCCGTGACCAGTGGATCTAGTTCCTGTCTTCCTATATAGCAATCTGTCCTTCATAAAATATTCTCCTTTGCTTGTAGGTGTGTGGCATTTGGGCAATTTTTTAAAACATGGCTTGAGTGTCCTATCCTCAGCCTGCGCCTTCCTCATCTCCTCTAGATGAGCATTTATAGGTTCACCTTCTTCCTCCTTTTTCTGTGACCTGGTCTGCACTGTCGCCATGATCACAGGTCTCTCGGGATTCCCCAAGAAGACGTATCTACACCCCAATATCAGAGGGTAGATTGGTTCATCTATCACTGCTGCTCTGATTTCTCCTTCCACATAGCGAGTTTTCACCGTTATCCTTGCGATGGGAAGTGTCATGAGTGGTATGTCCTTAGTCGCCCCTTGTATTTCCACTGTTTCTGTGGTATACTGACTTGGGTCCACTAGGCTAGACTTCACAACTGAATCATAATCCAAACCTGTATCATAAAGGCACCTTATGGTGACCCCATTACAAATAACATCCTCACAAACTGGGGGGTGATAAGGTTCCTGCTGTCCCTTAGGATTAACCTTTAATCTTTGAGTCCCCGACTTCATTGCAGCAATGTTTGAAGGTTTCCTTCTACAAAATTCGGTGTTATGGTTATCTTTCTTGCACCATTTGCACCATCTTTTTCCTTGGTTAAACGGTTTTCTTTCATTGTATTTTTGGTCATTGAACTGTGAGTTTCTGTCTCGATAGTCATTTCTTGGCCGTTCAAAGTTTGTCCTGCCTTTATTACCCTGTTCTCTATTTTCAAATTTATTAAATGGCTGTGGAGCTTTAAAAGTTTCTATGTGCTTCTTTTTATTGCCACTTACCTCTGCCTGGGCTGCCTGATACCTCTCAGCGACATTTAAAATCTTCCCCAACTTCTCTGCAACTTGTTCCATGAGAAATTTTCTCATGTCTGGAGCCATGGACTCTCTCAATTGCTCTATCATTATCATCTCTTTAAGATCTTGGGTCTTCCCCAGAGCAGTCCATTTCTCCAAATAGGTTTCCAGTCTGGCAGAGAATTGGTGGTATGTCTCCCCAGACAACAGTTTGGCATTTCTAAATTTCTTACGATAAAATTCACCATTTTTTTCGTACCTCAATAACAAAGCCTGCTTTAACATGTCATTATTGTCTTGGTCTTCTCTGTTCATTTTTGCGAAGACTTCATAAGAAGTACTTCTCAGTCCCTGTGACAACTTTAAACTCCACCTCTCTCTCTCTAACCCATATGTAGTAGCTAATAATTCAAAACGACTGAGGTTCCCCTCGATGTCATCTTTGTTTTCAACAAAATGGTCTAAATGAAACCACATAGCTGAGTTTGAGGCACACTGACTAGCTGCAGCATCTGAGGCAAAAGGGCTGGCACCATTTTCAGGAGCCTGGCCTTGTAATTCCAGCTCCCTTAGTCGTAATTCGTGCTCCCTTTGCAACCTTCTATCTTCTGCCTCCCTTTCGGCAGTCAATCTTTTATCTTCTGCTTCCCTTTGCTGTCGTTTTTATTCGGCCTCTAATGCTTTAACCTCTTTGTCAGCCTCAATCTGCAGCCTCTTAGCCTCAGCCTCAATCTGCAACCTCTTAGCCTCAGCCTCAATCTGCAACCTCTTAAGTTCTCTATCAGCCTCAATTTGTAACCTCTTCTCTTCAGCTAACCTCCTATCTTCCCGTTCAATATACTTGTCACATTCAGCAGTTACATACTGAATTAAAACCTGACCATCCATTCCCATATCCTTCGCCGTTAGCACAGCAGCTGATCTGAACTTTGCTAGCTCAGCCATCACACAAAATAACAATGATCAGGTTAAAAATCCAACCAATAAACAACTAAAGTAATTCTAATTACTATAGACTAAAGTAATTTTAATTAGCCAGTTAACTAATTAATTACCACTGGCTGTGAAGATTCACCAACTTTTATTCTCACTTTCAATTTTAAGGGACAATTTTAATTTTTACAATTTGTTCCCCTGATTTAATTCTTCCAGCAGGAGATCCTAATATTACTGATTGTCACAGAGTGCTCGAAGATTTTGTCTAGATTATGTTAAAATTCCTTACTTTTCTTTTCCTTCCTCGCTAATAGTCCTGTCATTCGATCCAAAATTCTAGCTTCTCCTGCAAAGGCACTTAAAAGCATTTCTTTAAAGATGTCTATACGATTTATTAGCTTGGTAGAAACCAGTGGTTCCCAGAGTATTATATTTCCGTGTTCAGTGGTCAACTGGAGACCGCCCGATAAATCTTCTGTCATGGCTGAACGAGAAACGGGAAATAATTAACTCTTGGCGTGGGAATCAGGAAATATTTTAACTTCATGCGAACGAATGCTGAATTTTAAGATCACTTGCTGAGAACCGTTGGGAAGACAACGCACGCTTATAAGTTATAGAATAGAAACCTCAACTTACCTCATATCTACAAGTATATTGTGATTGAGTGTAAAACGCTACTAAAGTTCTATTTCTTAAGCTGGGATAAAGTCCTGAGCGGTAAGCAAACTCTCAGTATTCGCTTAATTAGCTAACTCTAATATCAAGGGATTAGTTAATTGATGTAAAGTGTGAAATACTTAATATTGTGGTTTTATTTCTTTACATTAGAATGATAGCTATTTTGCATTTATATATTTTGAATGTTATTGATGCATTATAATGATGTAAGTACTGGCTGATATGAGAAAGTACTACAAGCTAATTGTATTAGGAATGTGATGAAGCAAACTGTTGTGAACGAGAGAAGAACCATGTTGTTCAAGGAACGAGTGAATGAAATAGCATTCCTCCAATGCAGTCACGCATGGACGCACACGGCCAGGCGTCTGCTTATAACAAAGGTTGACCTGACTGACCCGACCTTATTGTGAGACTACCGCTAGACAGGAATTTGTAAACAAACGGACAGTCGCTTTTAAGGAAGACTGACTGTTATGGTTTCAGGTAAATAGATTATTAGGCACCATTCTGAGACGAAATGTCCAGAGTGGCTGTAGTCAATATATCTGTAAAACAAACAGAAGATTGATTGCCTGTATTGTCTTCCTCAGCCCAGTTGCAGAATCCTAGCCAGTTTCTGGATTTTGATTGCTGTAAATTGTTGCGAGTAAACCGCCTAGTTGCTCTATGCTACAGAGAGAACTAGTGCTTACGTCTCAAATCTGGCGGTGATCACAAGTCAGCAACCCTGTGCAGTCTATAGCCCTGAGCAGTCTACAGCTTTAAGCAGTTAACACCTCGTCAGCACCTGAACTTCATAACGCAACTTCACAACCAGGTTAACGGAAAGCCTAGTCATCTCTTGGACTGTTGCTCAACTGAATCAAATTCTCCAGTTGGTAATCCCTACCTACTGTGACGCCCAGGAGAAGTCCAAGCAGATAAGTCTACGTAAAACCCAGACCAAAATCAGAATTCACTTATCCAAGAAATAGCCGTAGGAATAAACTTTCGTCCGTGAGGAAAATAGCCTCTTACTTCTTATCTGAACCAAAGACACTGACAGTTCTAAATTTCCTAGTATTTCTTTTTTTCAAAGTACATGTCAACATTGATTTTATAGTTCTACTGTAATTAAAGTAATTATGTACATTCTGTAACTCACCATCATTCTGAGTTTGACTTAGTAGATTGTATGTTCTGTTCAGAAAAACATTCTCAACCCTCTTTGTATTACCTGTTACTATTAGTTCATCTTCAAAAAGATTTGAGTAAGAAAGAGTTAGTCGTCGCCAGAAAAATACAAGAGTTGGTAGTCTAAAAGGTGAGAGAATCACTGACACCAACCTGTGCCCTTCTGTTAACTCTTTCCCTCAACACTAGCTCACATCTGTGAAAACTAGTGTATAAAGGTCGATGCGCTTTCTACACATCTTCCTTACTATACAAAACTCTTTATGCGACGATTGGATTCTCATTCAACGTCAATTGGAGTGAACCATCAAATATATCTGCGACACTGATAAGCTAATTATCCCTGGACAAGACCCCAATATATGTAGTGGATTTTGATGGTATTGTATTGTTGATGTTACCTAGTGTGACGTATGAGGTCAGCTGTGAAGACTCCTGATATAAATGTGTGGGGGCATGCGTTTCGTCTGCATAACGAACCCTCTGTGGATGGGAAGGAGCTATGATGCTGATTAGCTTCTGACCGGGTTGGTAGGAAAGTCCACAGACACCCCAGCTTTACAGTGCCAAAGGGCTTTGTCCCATGGCCGCTGGTTATGTCATCATCATCATCATCATCCTGATATAAATGTAGATGTGAATTACAGAAGGCCCTTCTTACTACCACTAACGACCTCACACATATCTTTTTTTTTACTAATGAATGTGGCTACGTTAAAAATCTAGGGTACTGATATGTAATGTGTTGTGGTAAATTACACACACACACACACACAGAGATATTTAAGAAGTCTAATAATATTAATAAAATTTATAACACACTGAACTAACTCAGGCTATTTTAGTTTTTTAAAGTTAAATCTTTTGATAAATTTATTTTGTTCTGAACCAAATGTTTAGTTGGTCAGAACATAAGAAATATTATGGAGTCATAAATGGAATGCAAAAACATATGACATAATAAAATGGAAAATGTGTACTTACTGGACGACCTATGCTAAGCAAGAAAGAAGGCTCAATACCTTCCATTTGCGGTGTCTACGCCGCATCCTCGGCATCTCGTGGAAAGATAAAGTGACAAATGTCGAGGTGTTGTCACGTGCTGGCCTTCAAAGTATGTATACGCTTCTTAGACAGCGCAGACTTTGCTGGCTTGGCCATGTTCGCCGCATGGATGATGGTCGCATCCCAAAAGATATCTTCTACGGACAATTAGCAGAGGGCAAGAGAACAGTTGGGCGACCACAGCTGAGGTTCAAAGATGTGTGCAAGAGAGATATAAGGGCACTGGACATGGATCCAGCAACATGGGAGGATAAAGCTGCCGATCGCACTAAGTGGCGATGCTATTTACGGCGCCACCTCAGATTGGGCGAAGAGAGGCTCACACAAGAAGCAGAGGTGAGGAGAAAACGTCGAAAGGAGCACCAGGAAAATAAGCAGCTGAGGGCTGTCACCTCAGGGGCGCATTCCCATAGTCAGTTAGGACTGAAGGGGCTATTATTATTATGTGTACTTAATTATTTCAAATGACTTGTTAATAATAATTATATTAAGATAGTCACAGGAGAACTTATTACTAGATATGCTGTTGGGATGGTGTAATCACTCCCAGTCTATGACTGCCAAACATTGTCCGTTGACTTTAGGAATAAATATATATAGTTTAATTTCCCCAATGTCATGGCTTTATTTTATGATGAATTAGGGATAATTTAGTTGAAAATGTCGTTGGTGAAAGTCCAGCAGGCCAGATATGACTTATCTCGCCTGCGTCGATCCTGTACAAAAGTCTTGTGGCCCCAACTCTCCGTGCTGGGGGCAATACACGGCTGCTCTGACACAATGATAGACTGTTCTGGTCCACACTTGTATATATTACTACAGCATTTGACACCGCTTTGGTGCCAAATAGAAACTCACAGTTCTGAAACAAAAGTATTGGTCATGTGTCAGAACTCTACTTCCTGAACCACTTCTGCACACAACACTACACACAACAACACCACATAGACTGGGTCAGATCTCTCTGACCACACAGCACATCTTACCAAGTTGGTTTCACATAGTATCAGTTACCCACGACTACATTGCATCTGAGATATGTTCAATAGCTTCCTGCTATTAAATAAGATAGGTGATATGTTCCACTGATCTCAACACTTGATCCTTTTTCATAGTTTCAGTTAGGCGTGCCTATATATTTTCTGTGTATGTATGTCTCTAGACCCTGATCTAGGGCTGGGGATCTAGAGCGAACACTTACTTGTTGTAATCATTTTTATAATATGGCAGTATCAATCACTCGAATTATTAAAATATACAGAATAAATATTGTTCATTCTTACCAGTATTCAGAATTGAGAACACAGTTAAATTTACTAGCAAAACTCAGCTGAGCTGCTGGCCGTATGATGGCGTCCCACTATATAGTTATATTCGTATGGAATCAACATCACTTTGGATTCAAACTGCGTCTCTGAACAGACTTATTTCGAATGGCAAACTTTCACCTCTCTATCCCGCTACTATAAAATGCGTTGACCAATCGCCGACTTCCCCCCTAACTTTCAAATTGCCAACCAAAAGTCACTTCAGTCAAATCTCAGTCAAGTATGTATTACGGTCTGTTAGTCCGTCTGTCTCTACTTGTTTTTTCATAAAAACACACTTGGTTTTACATGCATTTCCTACACGAATCTGCTGCCTAAGTTATTTTTAGCTACAATGCTCCACCACATTCCCTCTCTTTAATTACAGCTCGATTTTTACGTTTGCAGACTCAAGGCCAAGATTTTGGTAACTTTTAGTGACATGGGTTAACAGTGCATTCGCTTGTATGATATGAACAATACAGTCTTTTGTCAATATCTTCTTTATTATCTATCCGTCTGTATAAATGAAAGCATATTATTTCTCTGCTCAAGATGGGCTATCAAACTAGCTAGGTTTTATTTTCATAACTCTATTATTAATAAAAAAACATATTTTTTCTCAAGTTTAAATTTTGAAATTTGTTCGAGAACCTTCCCTCATGTGTTTTGCCGCGGCATTCAAATAAAGACCAAGTATCGAAACACGCCCAAGAAATGACTGTCTCAATCAAGAGCTAATGTCCGTTTCTTGTCCATTTCCTTACTTTATGTCAACTCGGGACGTGAATTTTTTTCCTTTCACCCCCACTTGCGTCTTTTTGCCGTTCGACTTCAAACACGTGTTCAGTCATATTTTTCCTTTTTTGTGTCCTCCGTTCTCTCCCGTCTACAAAGGGTAAACGTTTCGTCTGCACTTCTAACTCGTTAGTTTTAAATGGCGGTGGGAAAGGCTGGCATGGGCGAGCATGTCTCCTAGTATCTTTACGCATTATTTTTAACCCTACATTTCATCGTTAATTTTGGAGATATTTTAACGTTGTATCATGGTGACATCATCACACAAATGCATTCATGCCCACAGTCAAACTTAACATTCACTTACTTCAACTCACAACTTACATAAATACCTCTAGCTCCCATCCGAGCATAAGTACTGATATTCATTCTATAACCCTTTCGTGACAGTAAGTATTATACGAGTACTTAGAATGTACATCATTTCTTCTTTTTCTTTACCACTACGGCAGTACTGTGGATTTAGCTGTCGTTGATTTATTGAAGGTTTGTTTCTCTGAGTGTTTTTCTGGGTATGCACTAGTTGGTTACGTCGCTGGTTGTTCATATTAATTAAGCGATGGTATCTTGGGGTAACGTGTGCCACAAGATTAATCTCATGATAACGTCTGCGTTTCCTGTGATGTAACCTGTCATTATAAGTTCCTGGATAATATCTTTCAGTGCCAAATCTGTTGTTGTTTGTTGTTGTTGTTGTTTTGATGAGGTGATGGGTGGAAAACGGGCACTTAACAGCTGACCGTTATTGCCTCTTCTCGTTCCATCTTGGTCTACCCTGTTCAACCTGAAATTTGGTTATAATTGGGGTATTTAGTGTCATTTTATTTTTTTAAATTTTGTATTCAATTTAAATAGCTATTGTCTTTAGCAGTTGCTGATTTCAATTTATATTAGTATTTGTCCATTTTATTTTCTCTTTTGTATTGTTTCTTGATAACTATTGTCCTTTACACTTGGTTTTACTTTGTATTAGTATTTGTTCTTACAAATCTGTTCCCGTGATAAGCCTTTATATTCCTGTGATAAGAGGTTTTGATGGTATTTAACTTAAAGGTTAACAAGGTGAGGTCAAGCTATATAAGTACCCTGAATCAGAAAGATGATGATGATGTATTGGTCAGGGGTCCATATCCGCTACCTCTTATGATCTCACCCAGTGTACATTTATCTCTGTTGTGTTATGTATATGGCAAGTGTCTAGGGTATGTATGTATTTAATGTGAGGAATGAATAAATTCAAACAGAACTGTAATTCAACCAAATGTAAATAAGTAAGACTGGTGGTAACGTTTTGGTATATATATATATATATGGGAATAAATATACAATTTATTGTCCCGAACCTCAATCTTCTGGAACGGGACTTGTCAAAATCAGAAAATGTTTATTTACAGATTTTAAATAAATAAAATGGAACTCTGTCCATGAAGTGTAACAAATAAACTTGTCACTATAATGAGTACCCCACTGTCTGATGTTTAATACTGGATAGTAACACTAGTCAGTTATTGGAGGGTTTGTTTTCTTTATCATTCCCCAGGCGATTCTTATTGTTGTGGTGGTTTAGATTGAGAGGAACTGTCATGTGCCCGTATACAGGGACTTATCTCTAAAGCCTGTCTGATGATATAGCTTCAGGCTACGCAAATGGTTACTCAAATGATGCTGCTTTAGGGGTGAAGTTATTTCCTGTAGCTCACAGTAGAGTATGAGCCTTCACTGCTCACAATTTCTGTCTTCACCAGGGTGTCTGCAACACTTTCTTACTGGTAATACAACCCTGAAATAATAAGGACAGTTTCCTCCCCTTTATAGCCTGTCTATAAAAATTCCACAACTAATCAATGGTAAACTTACCTGGGATCAGCCATCTGTGCTGACAATATGCACCAAACCCTATGGGTCCTTGACTACACTCAGTCCTGCGTTTTCATTCTTTTTTTCATAAGGCATTGTAGCCACTATTCCATTAGCATTGTTTCTCTTCCATATAATCAGCAGGGGTGTACAAATATATCCTGTGACCTGTTAATGACTTCTTTCAAACATTCTATGTGTAGTGTCACATGTTATTTGAACATTGTGTCACTCCTGACTTACTTACTTACTTACTTAGTCGTTCCCCTTCTACCGTGAGGTGTAGAGGTTAACTCCTGACACCACTACCAATTTATTTTCTCCTGGACTTACAGTCGCAAAATTTTATGGCAAATTTACAAACACATGTATGTTCACTTCCCAATGGCAATATCCATTTTATTACCACGGCACTATGGCACAAATTTTGTAAGGCCAATAGCAAAACCTTTTTTACACTTTTCACTCCGAAAAAAACTGCATTCCTACCTAGGTCGTCGTAACCTGAACCATCTCCCAAGTAGCAGTATCGAAATACAATGTATCGGCATACACCTAGCCGGATACTTGCTAAGGAAATATACAAATAAAATCATCTATCTTACCTCAAGTAAAGAATAATAACACATGCACAAAGTTGACTAGCATGAAACAGGTTTTTCTGACTGCTTTCTTGTCCAGACGGCAAATGTTTGGTCACAATGCTTTCCCGCTGATCTCAACTTGCGATGGCTTTCAAATTGAAATGGCCGGATCTTACAAGGAGATGTTAATTTTTATTACCCTACCATCTAGCCAATCAGAAGTCGAGTCAAAAAATAAATTAATTATTTTTGGACTATAAACGTTGAGCAATCGTAAGTGTGTTCGTTCGTCTGATTATCTTTGTGTATTTTTTATCTCCGTTATTTATAGACCGATTTCCAATATTAAAAGTGATAATTACACGGTCAACTGACCTCTATCGTTATATTTACTTTTCCTTTGTTTATTCCTTAACAGTTTTATCTGGGTAATTATTTTGTAATTAATGGTAGTTCTACCCTGATCTAAAATATCAGTAAAATAAATATTTCTAAGTCAAGAAAATGTTGTTAAGTGGGAATCTTTAGGTTAATATATTAATCAATATCAGCGCTATAATTCAAGATATCCCTTTCATTCTAATTCCCTTTAGTTATTGAGAAATAAATTATTTAATTTTGGTCAAAAACATAGAATCGGCATTTTTGCCACTACAACCAAGTTTTATTTTGACTCTACAAAACAAGGTACCAATTTGATTGGTTGTTAAGTTTGACTACGCCCGTTAATAAATATTGGGAGGGGTATTGTGTGTTGTAGGGGGTAGTAACTTTTAACGAGGTGGTAGTAGAAAATTTCAAATTGGAAACTTTGCCAACCTTGACTTGACATGTTGAACTTGTATAGTACTCTTTCTTCAGTTGATAAGATACCCCGAAACACTGGAAAAGTCGGGAAAAGTTGGAATCTTGTAGAACAACTTGTGCATCACTTCATAATAGCCCCATATCACTGGCGACCACTGTTACTGTTAAGTGGGGGGCGGGGGTGTAAATGTGGTTATAAATTACGCTGATAAAGGCGATCAGCATGTGTCGGGCTTGCGGGTGACCGACGGGTGTGGATGTATAGATGTTAACTCACGCGAATGTCATGTAGTTCTACTAAGTCACTTGCAACCACACACACCATAGCAAACATCGGAGTCAGTAAACGTTAAACTCCTAGTAACGTTTTACACTGTTTATTACGACACAGCAAACGTAGACATATGGTAACACAGTACATAAGCACATCATGGAACATCAGCAGTTCAACGCATCCGTATACAGCATACGCAGTATATAATTAAGCCTATTCCTGGCTTAGAAGTAATATAAATATGTTCTCTATGTTCTCTTTCAATTTACAACAGCGTGCACAGCACATGATAAACAAGCCGCAATAATCCCTGGCTTGGAAGTAATACAAATATGTTCTCTGTGTTCTCCTTCAATTTACAACAGCGTGCACAGCACATGATAAACAAGCAGCAATAATCCCTGGCTTGGAAGTAATATAAATATGTTCTCTGTGTTCTCTTTCAATTTACAACAGCGTGCACAGCACATGTTAACAAGCCGTAATAATCCCTGGCTTGGAAGTAATATAAATATACTGGAATTATCACATATTCCTTTTATTCAAAATATATCCTATCCTGGGACACACTGACAAAAATGGTCTCACATCCATTTCGGAGCTCTGCCCGGATTCAACTGTCACGGCAAATATCTCCCTGCTCAAAAACTAGCTCATCAAAATTCATTTAGGCGCGAACTCCCTCGCTGAGATGTGAGTAGAGTTCGTCCCCCTTCTACCCCAACCTATCAATAGAAAGTTCGACCAGTTTCCTTGTGTTATTTTTTAAACAACATAACAAGCAGGTACAATAGAGCTGTGTTCAAAAATTACTGGGTATACAGCTCCCCACTAAAAAATCATCATCATCACCCAGAGCGTGTTTACAAAAAACGGACCTGTGCATACAAGTCATTAACGCTTAACTCCCCTTAATAAAACTTGACTTAACACTGATATTAATTTATATAAATGATGAAATAATAAGATTATTTAATTATTTATTTCTTGGATACGTTCGATTGATTTAAATTCAATAAATATGTCCACACTGGAAGATATTGTTCAGGATGGGATAAGGAAAGGTACGTCAGGAGATGAACTTGATGCCTATGCTGAATTCAAATGTCATAAATATTGTGCTCACACGGAAAGTGTAGAGCAAAGGGAAGGCACAAACAGAGTAGACGAATTAACAAGAAAATTAGATTGAAAAACAAAAACTTATACAAAAAAATCAAAGGCCAAGAGTTAGAAAAAGAGATACATCACATGAGATAACAGTAAATGTTCCTGTTAGGTCTAAAGATGATATAGTAATAAGCATCTTCGTTGGTAGAACTACTGTGTACCATTTAGCGAAAAGAGATTTTGTAATCTGTGTACATCCAAACGTTTTATGTTCAGACAAAGCCATGGTCAGATTATTATGGTGAAATGTTTTCATCAGAATTAAAACTAAAACTGTTGAAATCTTCGTTGTAAATTGTGGAACATCTTCAGTATTCATATTCCTAGTAATACATTTGCGTTATTGTCTAGAAATCAGCATTCAGATCAAAGACTCACAATTATCACTATCCAGTATAAAAACTTTGAATTCGAAATCAGAAGCAACTTGTCAGTATTGATACACAAGTATCCAGTCTAGAATCCGATATTTGATACTACAGACAATGTATTATTTAATCGTGTTGTATTCTTAGGAACAACATTACTTTTATTTAATTCACAGCAGAGTAAATTGTGCATTAGTACTCCGGGAAAGGTTATATACTATTCATCAGGGAACCAAATTATCAGCTTCACCAGAGAATTCTTCAGTAAATTGTTTGATGAACTTTAGCCCTATAACTACACAGCCGTCCTATATATTTCAATACTGGTCACAACGCGTTACAACGCCGACAGGTTGCTAGGACGATGATTTGACAGAGCAGTCTACAGTGACTGTTTGCTGACGTGGCTTCTTACAACAACTTAGATTGAGACGATTATTTTAATAGCCAATCACCATGTCAGCTAATGTGCGAGCTATTTGCTCATCTGAATCAACTGCTACCTTGAGATAAGAGGCAGATGAGGTCTGTAATTGTTTTAATAAACATTTTCCTTGGAGTTGTATGGTTTTGTTTTGTTTTGTTTTATGGACTATCGTCATTGTACCCGGACACCTAGATCGGTGCTGCGATATCCACCCGTAGATCTCACAAGGAGGATCTCAGTACAGTGCACAAACTATGTAGCACCGGCGAGAACTACAGAGTGTGCATAAAGGAATCACACATTCTAAAAATGTTATTTTGTGGTGGGTAGGTTTTTAATTGTTAGATTTTGCTACGGCCTACTCTTTACGATATCCAACTGCCTAGGGATTTGTTCTTATCCGACAAGGCACGATTCCGATCTCACTACCATGGACTACCAAGGAAACCAGGAGAGAGTATGACATCATTAGAACCACTGGTTCTGAAAAAGATTCCATGAAGTAAATTCCCTCTACTAGGAATCAAACAGGGAACCTTTAGAATATGAGGTGGACGCCATACCTCTTAACCATTCCGACCCAAAGGTTTTGCTTACTTGAACCTGTCTTTGTTTAATTCTTAAATGTCTATTTGGACAACAATGAGCATTGGGTCTGTTTCTAGTCTGACCTGTTATGACATCTAGAAGTCAAGTGTGCTCACATGATGTAGCAAATCTACATCTATTGATGGGGAAGATATTCTGCTCCTCTGAAACTGCCTCTCCTTTGAAGATAAGAGAGATAAAGCTCGGCAGTTATTGCCAACTGGAAGCTCTAGAACGTTGTTGACTGTGCCCCTTCTTCATCTCCTGATCAAGAATGAATCTTTTATATTTGGACATGCGCCCTAATATAACCGATTAGGTTGAACGGGACGGGCCTCGCCAAAACGAGGCAAAATGTCATTTAAAAAATAAAAAGTCATAATAGATAATTTTCGTTGCATGACAAATTCATGTATAGTGTAATATTTGTTTTCTATATATTCATAATCGCGTTTATATTTGCATGTGCAAACACGTCTACATCATCCCTTTCCTGCTGTTCCTAATTCACAAATGGAATGCGTACTAGTGGTCTTTATTTTAAGTTAAAATTATGATCTTTCGCTTGGACATTGTGTATTGGAGATGTCCGTTCACTACAGCATACTGATGTGCGGTTTCTTCTACTTCTCTAGGTTAGTTAATCAGACACGACACGTCCTAAATAATTGACATACTTATGTATTTTGAATACAACGTTTACCTAGTGTTTTTTGTCCTTATGTAATTGATGACCATATAAACATGCATACAGCAGTACAATACGATGTTCTTTCTGTTCCCACCCCCCACGCGTCTCCAATTTTATTTGTTTGCACTTAGCACAGTAGATACGTAGATTTCGTCTGCTTTCCCCCTCGCTTGCAGTATTTGTCCTTGCAAGTTTAATGTAAGACCTAAGTAAGAGTACACGTTGATTTCATATTTGTGTTTATTTGTACATGCGAATCTCAACAAAGTGAACAAGGTCTGACAACAAAAGTGAACAGTAAATAATTTATTGGTCACAGAAATAGTTTAATACTCATCATCTCTTTGTATTCTCAATTTAAAGAACAAAACATGTTTAGAAGTTAAAGACAAGAATTTCTGAAGTTAAATCAGGTCTCCAAATATACTAGAACTTGTTGAAGCAGATGATGATTCTCCAGGTCTTGTGAGAAACTCACTCACTGTTTGTCACACGGACTAACATAGTTGTCGGGAAGGTCTTTCACTGGAAATCTGGAACAAACATATAAAAGCTGATGAAGTGGGTTTGACATTAAATATATTCTGACTAGGCTGATATTGGCTCTAGTTATCAAATTGATTGAGTCGTCTGCTTAATACTTATTGTAAAAGCTCGAAAACTGATAAAGCCTCTGTAACAATTTTTATTACACACTGACGTTGTCATACCTATGCACGACCCCACAATAGGTTTGTCTTACAACATGCGCATGCAATGAGACATGTCTGGGGTCATCCTAATTTTGATCACCAGTTAGGCGCAATGCAACAGTATACATCTGTGGAAGGGAAGCTCTGTCTGTGAGGCTAATTACACCCTCATTGGCTTTTGAAATCATCATGTGTTGAAAAAATGGTACACTACGTTTTGAGGCGTCACCTGAGCCCCAGACGTAACTCTGACTTAACCTTCTGCCTGCATGTAAGAGGACATTATTACGGACCCCATGATAAGCAGGAGGAAATGAAATGTAGTTCAGTGTAGGATGAGACGATTCCTTGGGTGAGTGTGACAAAATTGGTTTTAGATTGTGGGCACTGGGGCGGAGCTAACACCAACCCATATTTCTTTAGTATTTTGGCCCGCCCATTTCAGTTCTTTTCGGTCTTCTATAATGGTAAAGTGGGGTAACTGGCCTATCACTTTACATCGGACAGGTTCACTCCCCTCGTTCTTTAATGTGACCGGAGAAATGTTTGACTCGCACAAGACGCTCTATCGCTGTATGTGGCATATTTCTTAGAGCTCTTTTCGCCACGAGTGAGACGCCCGGCACTCGGAGTCTGAGAGTGAGCGGAAAAAATCCCCGGGTCTGTGACAGTAGGGAAACTAGTCGTGAGGCTTTGAAACTGTTGCATCATATTATGCGGCAACCCGGGCAAAAGAGTGACTTGGCGACTCGTCCGAGACACCTGCGTTGCAGAGTGGAGGTCAAAACAACATCCGTGTGGTTTTGATGAAAGGGAAAGTCTGGGACTCTCTTAATGTAAAAGCGGTCACCTTGTTGCGCAAATTCGTCGCGTCGCCAGGAAAATTCCCTGGTTATTATTGCGTTTGTATTTCTGCGTTTTTCTGTGCTGGTGTTGGACACCTGTGGCCTACGTTGCACTATATATTGAGTTCTATTCTATCACTAAAGGCTTCAGTCCTAACATTCCTGTCGTGAGCGGTAGAGACCTCTGTGCAGTTTGCCAACTAAATTAGGGTGTGAAATTCTTCCCAAATCTCGAAAAAACCGGGAAACTCCGACGGAGTAGACTCTGAGCCGACAGTCTGTAATTGCCTTCCTGGTAAGGCCGGATACAGTAGCAACCCCTTAACAGCGTGCCGTTTGCACCCACCACATTCGTTCATTTTATCATCTTCTTACTACATATTCATTCGGGGATTCCCCTTGCTGGGAATATTTGTTAACGCCACCTCGCCAAGTACGCGGAGCGCCCATGCTTCACTGGTGTCTACGGCATACATCTCCCGAACGATTAAACATCTTTACAAGAATGGGAGCCTTCGCCTCTAGTTGTGTAATTACTTCCAACGCATATTTTCCTATTGAGGGCATTTATCGCTACCACATTTAGATCCTGGATCTACAGCGCATTTGTACAGTTTGAAGACTTAGCATTGGTCTTGGATTTCTACCAGCGGCGAATTTACCGTGGAATCGTTAGTTTTCATGGATTGTCAGCATCCAAGGGCAAGGAAAGGGTGATCATCTCGCCATCTGCCATTCGCCTACAAGATGTACTTCAAACGGAGTATTAACGCTGGTGTTCCAAAGAAAAAGGACTGGGGGGGGGGGGGGGTAAACACCCAAAAAAGGTTTTGAGATGGAAAGAGGTTGTAGTGACTGTGGGGTAAGGTCAATAAGTAGACATTTTTTACAGCTTTGTTGCTAAGAAGAAGACGTCAGCGGGGGGTTTGTGTGTGTGGGGTCTCTTATTATTTCAGGGCTCCCTGTTGAAGAATTATCATCAACATCTCCCCATCAACAGCTGGAGTATAAATCTGGGTGTAATATCATCATTAGTATTATGTTTACTAGTATTCTGGTCACTGGAATCTTTGATTTTTTTTTTTTAATGAAACGCATTTGTATGATTTCATGATTTGTGATTCTGATACTATTCTTGTTTTGTCACTTTTTTGGGTTAATAAAGTAGACCTATTCGTGGATCAGACTACCTTTCTATCTGTTCTTGTACTCTACTATCTGTAGTCGTACTGTTTGTTTGTGGAGGCGCTAATGTGTACTAAACCTTACTCCAAGAGGCAGAGTGACAGTAGTTGCATAACAAAGTCATTTAGTGGTAGTAGGGAGAGACAGTATCTGTTCTTTGCGCCTTATAACTATAAGTCACTCTATTCACATTCAACGCCATAACTCATCTATCTTCTCAGTCTTCACTCAGACGTTTGTAGTGTCTCAGACTTCTGTCTTGTCTCAGGCAGTCTCGTAAAATCCACTCGTGACAGTGAGCACAGTATCAGAGCACAGTATTTTAACTATTTCGAGAGTCCTTTAGATTGGTGCGGGGGAAGGGGGAGGGTACTACAAAATGACACACCCTTCCTCTTTCTAGTTTGGGACCAGATGTGATGGTTCTTTTAAATGCAATTAAAGCAGGAGAAACTGAAGCTCACAATTTCAACTAAACACGTATCGGAATGGCGGAAAAGCCGCAGGAAAATACTAGATCTACAGTGTAGATAATACCTAGCTCAGCAGCCTTACGTAGTTAAACAATAACAACAACAACAACATGCATGAGGTGATAATGTTTCTATTCGTGCTTTTTTCTCTAAATAAATCTCCAAAACTAACACTGACTTGTGCAATGTCTGTCGCGTTAAAAATAATATCTCCTATAATACGAGGGACGTTCAGAAAGTAATGCACCACATCGTTTTTCTCAGGAGCTGTTTATTCAAAAAGCATGAAATTTATACACAATATACATGGATATGTCATGTAAACATCGGTATTATTCAACATAATCCCCATCAACGTGTACGGCTTTATGCCAGCGCGAAACAAGTGCAAGTATTCCTAGCCCGTACCAGATTTTGTCTTGATCATGTAGCCATTTCTTCGCTGCATGAATCACTCCTTCATCATCTTCAAACTTTGTCCCACGGAGTGCATCTTTAAGTGGACCAAATAGATGAAAATCAGAGGTTGCCAAATCGGGAGTATAGGGTGGATGGGGTAGTACAGTCCAACCCAATTTGGTGATTGCTTCCCGTGTTGCCAGACTTGTGTGAGGTCTGCTGGATTCTTGTGCTGCCGAACCCTGCGAAAACGTTGATTGAGTTTTTTCAATGTCTTAATGTAAAATTGAGAATTGATTGTCTCTCCTCTTGGCATAACGTCCACAAGAATCACACCTTCAATGTCCCAAAAGACAGTGATCATGACCTTTCCAGCTGAAGGAATTGTCTTGAATTTCTTTCTTCCTTGTAATTGCGGATGATGCCACTCCATTGACTGTCTTTTTGTCTCAGGTTCAAAATGATTTGCCCAGGTTTCGTCACCTGTAACGATCTTAGCCAAAAAGTTCTCTCCATCAGCATTGAAACGCTCCAATCATTCAGAAGAAATTGCTTTCCTTTGCAATCGGTGGTCATTTGTGAGGCTTCGAGGAACCCATCTTGCGCAAACCTTAGAAAATCCGCGAGTTTTTATAACTGCATTTGCACTACCAATGCTGACTGACAGCTGTAAGGCCAATTGTTGAGTAGTGATTCGCCTATCAGTAAGAATAATGCTCTCAGCGCATTTCAACATTTCTGCGTTGGTGGCTGTGGCAGGACGTCCACAGCGCGGCCGATCAAGCAGCTCCGTATCTCCACTTCCTGATTCTTTGATTCTCTGAACCCAGCGACTGACTGTACTCCTGTCGACTGCAAAACTTCCATACACATCACATAGACGCTTGTGAATGTTCACAACAGTTTCCTTCTCTGCAACGAGAAATTCTATCACAATTCGCTGCTTATAACGCAAGTTGCTAACACGCTGCATTTCAACGGTTTAGGGCAGCCGTATTATTTGGCCGGTTGCGGTGCAATTTGGTGTTTGGTGCACACAATTGGCACATGCCATGTTTGAAGTGTGCAAAATTTCATGCTTCTATCTTCATTATTAGCTGAGAAAAAAGATGTGGTGCATTACTTTCTGAACGCTCCTCGTATATTTCAATGACGCATGTAATTTATGTGTTAAGTTATGTTCTACAAGAATGTAGCTGTAATATTCTTAAAAGTATAGTAATTATTAGAGCATTACTATATTCTTGCTTGTCATGTTATAGCACGTCATAATTTGTGTATGTGTACATGGAGATCCTTGCAGGATACAGTGACATTACCCAGGTCCAGTGTGTTTGAGCTCATAAGGTACAAGAGTGGGCGTTTCACCGGCACCAACTGGGACCACAATAGTAACCCCTTCGCAAGTCCACGCCGCACTGTAGGTTGGATGTTGCTGAAATATTGAATCATCGTCAGCACAACACAAAAAATAAAAACTACCAAAATAACAAATTTCATCGCCATCATCATCATTAATGTATAGCCCAGCGTTTCATAGTCTCTTGTATTATCGAGGAACCCTTAACATATGTTTTTAAAACGTGCAGAACTCCACACTAGGGAGCCGCACTGGTGTAATGGCTATCACATCGCGCTGGCGATCAGGTGTTCAAGGTTCAAGCCCGGGCGTAGGCATTTGAAGAAAAGACATCGACCGGGATGTTGGCTGACTAACCTGAACGGCTCCTGAGATAACGCTCTGACCGGGTTTAAAGGACAGTCCACAGGCTCCCCAGCCTCGCAATGACATGTCATTAGGCCAAAGGGCTGAAAGCCCAAGTGCCGCTGGTTACGAAAAACAAAAAAGAAACAAACAAAAACCCCAGACTATGAAAATATGGTAACGTTGTAGACAGATATTAAAACACGTGCGAAGACATAGTCTCTATTAGAATGCTAATTATAAAAAATACTCAAAATCAACAAATCTTCAGAATACTAATTGTAAGATGTAATGAACAGAATTTGACAAGTCACATTGAGTATCATTTTGATTTGACAATCTAGATTGCGACAAAGACCCAGCTCTCCTGTCCCATGACAATGATCAGATGCAGGACTCAATAAATATACTAGATGAGAGATCACAGCAGTGAATCTGAAAATACATAGGGAGAAAACAAAGATAATGATAATAATCCTAAACTAGAAGAAACACCACTAGAATTTCTAGAATTATACAAAAACCTTAGCAGCAATATAAACACTGTTGGAGGAACAGACAATGATGTTCAAAAAGGGTAAATACCCAAGCCTAGGGGAGCTTTCACTGCATTAGGAAGTACGTGGATATCAAAATAAATGTAACCGCGTATACCGTGAGTCTTCAGATGCAGACTATTTTAACATATAAAATAAATTTTTATAGAAACAAGATTAAAAAATCTTGATGCAGATGTTTAATTAGGCCAGTTTAGCTTCGAAACGCCACGCATTTATTTAAGGCTAAGCTTCGCTTCGAAACGCCAAGCATTAATTAGGGTAGCTTCGCTTACGCCAAGCATTGGTCACGTGATTTCCCACCAATGGTTAGGCTCAGTCTTTCTTTCCCCGGAATGAACGAGAGACGAAGCCATTTTTTTTCTGTTTTCTTGTGATTTCTTTTCTTTTTGTATCACAAGTACTAAAGAATGATAAAAATCAATTCACTAAACACTAGATATACTATCAATATTCCTAATAGTAAATCCTAACCAATAGGGCTGTAAGTAATAGTTTAGGTTAGAATAGAATGAATGTTGTAGCAGTATCTGTTGTCAATAAGTGGCGAGGAAGGGTACATCAAGGATCTCCTGATTACAACATGATTGTAATTCCAAGGAATGAATATGATTGGGATTGAAAAAAATCACAAGTCTAGAATGTCGTCTCAATATAGTGGAAAGGAAAAATAGTAAGTCAAAGATGAGTAACAGTGGAGTGAAGAAAATCTTATTATAGAGAGTCAAGGTTGGGATATGGAATCTCTTTAGGAGAATGTTTAAAATTCTTGACAGTACCAATATACATCTGGGTCTAAAATAATTATGTACATGTCTGAAATTGTTTCCCATATGCAGTAATAAATAACAAAAGAAAGCATGATGGATCACCACGGATAAATTAACTGACTTATACAATTGGATCGTCATTTGCAAAGATGATGTGGATATTTTGAAAAAAATGGGAATACTTTCTACTGCAATATACATGGAGTGTTTACTCAATAAATAAGTTAGGACCAAAACTTATTAGAACACAGGAGTGAAAATAACATAAAATTTTGAACCACTCGGAGGACACAGAGATAGAATTAGGTTTTCCCCCACAATGTCCAATACAGTGTGTCAACTATATTGTTGGAATAACATGCATGTGGATTATGATAATGAAATAGGATATTATTGTTCATGTTCCCAATGTTGCCACTCCCCATATTTTTGAGTGATGACTTAATGAATATTTTTGTTGGTCAAGGTTGCCAATTTAAAAATGTGATGAAGAATGTTGAAAAATGCTGGATAGTTAAAATTTTTTTTTTGAAGTTGATGTCCATCCCTAAGTTTTTATAGAGAAGTTGATCTCACATAGATATAGGAACCCAGTTTAGAAATTAGTTTAAATTTTTCCGAATTATTTTTAGACTTAGAAAATTTTTTTTGAACTTTAAATTTTTTTGAACATATTTTGAACTTATGAAATTTTGGGGATAAATTTTTTAAGATTTTAAAGTACTCAAATGTCTCCCTACGGGATACATTTGCAGGGCCCCGGGATCTGTATGTAACCGCGTATACCGTGAGTCTTCAGATGCAGACTATTTTAACATATAAAATAAATTTTTATAGAAACAAGATTAAAAAATCTTGATGCAGATGTTTAATTAGGCCAGTTTAGCTTCGAAACGCCACGCATTTATTTAAGGCTAAGCTTCGCTTCGAAACGCCAAGCATTAATTAGGGTAGCTTCGCTTACGCCAAGCATTGGTCACGTGATTTCCCACCAATGGTTAGGCTCAGTCTTTCTTTCCCCGGAATGAACGAGAGACGAAGCCATTTTTTTTGAGCAGTCATGAATTTAGAGCGGTCGAGAGAAGACATAATTCTTCTTGCTCAGTGATATTCTAATAGAGGAGATTGACTTCGTACAATTTATGCAACTGTGTAACTTCGAAATGTAGAATGTTTTGTTTTGTGAATTCACGAGAAACGTAAGTAGTGCCAAGAATTGCATGCAAATAACTGTTAGAGCCCACAGTCATAACTGAAACAGAGCTACGCTCGAAAACTGGGTAAAGAATTGTAAACCCAGACATATATCAGAACCTTTTGCCAAGGATGAAGGTCCTTAAGCTGTGAGAAAAGAGATAAGAAAAACGTCGTGAAATCTAGACTACATTAACAAATAAACGAAGGAATACTAGAAGGATAGAGGAGCCACGCCATGTTTTTGCAAGTTGAAAAGATCACGAGATGCAATAAGGAATATTGCATCATTAAAATAATGCATTGACTTTTTATGCTTATTTATTAAATGTCAACATGCTATTATGCAATTTGGTGTGGTTACCATTTGACTTAACCCAGTTCTTGTTGAAAATTGAATAAACATTTGTTCCATTGAACACAAATGCTGTTGACGAATCATATGTTTGCAGTCGGCTATCATACAAATTATTAAGGGATCATACCAAAGCTAATCGCTGCAGGTGCAACACAAATAATAACTATCTGCTCTAAAAATAAAACATCATAGAGGATTATCCCCGAACCTGGTTAAGTCCTGTAAGACTGTAGAGAGAAATCATCACCTCTAGCAGGCTAGCTAGTCATCAAAATCTAATACTCTCGATTTGAACAGCAACCCCCACTACCCTACCCGGCCACATAAATCCAACACAGTTTGTTCAAGGCCTATACTTCCCATGGATCTACATTGTAATGAATCAATTATTATCTATAAGACTCACTGATCTACTTAAAAATGTCTGCTACAAAATATCTTATTACCTGATTATTCAGCCTGAAAATATTAACAAGAATTATCCAAAGAAATCGAATGACAGAAAGGCCAGAAACACTAATCGTTCTCCTGAAAAAATCGGATGCAGGCAGGATTATCTTAACTTGAACTGCAGAAACAAAGAAAACATTTGAGGAAGTTTGAGGCATATGGCTTACACTTCTGTTCCACCTTGTTACCAAAAACATTACAATCCAAGTGAGCAAACCAATCAAGGATTAGGGACAGTACAAAAATTAAAGCGTACTAATTCAAAATAGACGCAATGTTTCTCATTTCCTGTATTTATTTATGTATTCAAGGACACATGGGAACCACTTTAGACGCCTGGTAGAACCCTGGGTGAGAATCACTGGTACGTTGGTATGCCATTAAGTTTAACTAAACAGACACCTTCTGATATTGCCCAAATTGTCTTTGCTGCTTTAGCCATTTCAGAATCTAAAAGCACGCCTACTTCTCTTTCATGTTTATTTCTACAAGGAACAAATTACTTTGAAATTCTCAGTATTAAAGTCACCTGTTCCGATGTAAGGCATAATACATAAATATAATGACATGTAACAGTGGTCGAGTCTTAGGCGCAGTCTGCGATACGACGGGTAATTAACTCGGTCTGCTACAGAGAATTTCTGTATCCTCTTACTGAACTGGCTGTTTCGCTAGGTTCAGGGCTGCGTGATTCGTATAGTGTAAGTTCATCTTTTTAGTACTTCGGTTGATCATCCGTGCAGGTTAACCTCACTAGAACTCTATAACTTGTTAATTTTCAACTTTTTTTTTTTTGTGTGTGTTAACGTGTAGGGTGTTTAAAATTCAAAATAACTCTGAAGTCATTGAGTAAAGAAGTCGTTTGTGTCATTTGTCTTCTCTCTGGGTTTTAATCTGTTCATGTGCTTCTTTCTTGGTTCTTCTTCAGGTTATTGGATATTAAAAACGATGATGTAATATAACAATGTCATTTTCGTACAAAAGTTCAACGTTGTTCAAATACTAGAGTTATATCTGGTGGAACCTTCTCAGTGACTTCTTTCCGTTGATTAAAACGATATTAACTTGCTTTATCAAGGGTCCAAGTGCGAAATCGCAGTTTGTACGAAAATGGCCAGTCTTCATCCTGCTGTATGTCTATCCCGATGACATCTCTAACTGGAGCTTATTCATAGTTAGTGTACTATTCCACCCGTTTTAACTGGCTTTCATCTCTTCGAGACTCTTGATAACGGGATTCTAACGCAGGAACTTATACTAACAGTATGTCGACTAATACTATAATCGTGGACAGTCTCATCATAACGGAGCAAAACTAAAAAATGCTCACATTTCCTCTGTTGAAGGTTTTCAGTTGAGTTCGGCAGATAATTCTGTTGATTAACAGAGCGTGATCACTTCGTGAATATAAAACTCCGTTGCATCTCCGCCAATTACTTTTACCGATGATACACTCTCTATAGGATGTGCACAGACTCTGAACTCTAGGTCGGACGATGGACCATGGAAGACTGACTTTGTTGACAGTTTTAGTAACTTTTTTCGGCATTTCCGTTGCTACAACGCGTGGAAAAACTACGTTTTAGATATCGATTCTTTTCCCCCTCTCGTCTGCTAGCAACAACCGTAGCTATTTGTAAACAACCAATTCCTACACGGAAGATCGAGATTTTTACGCACCCGGACTATGACGGCATCGTCCCTCAATTAATAGTAAACACTGCCACAAAAATTATGTTCACTCTTTCAATTTTCTGTTGAAGTTATCTAAGTCTTAATTGTGCATAAGCGTCCTGACATTCCAATTTTCTGTTGAAGCTATCTAAGTCTTAATTGTGCATAAGTGTCCTGACATTCCAATTTTCTGTTGAAGTTATCTAAGTCTTAATTGTGCATAAGTGTCCTGACATTCTAATTTTCTGTTGAAGTTATCTAAGTCTTAATTGTGCATAAGTGTCCTGACATTCCAATTTTCTGTTGAAGCTATCTAAGTCTTAATTGTGCATAAGTGTCCTGACATTCTAATTTTCTGTTGAAGCTATCTAAGTCTTAATTGTGCATAAGTGTCCTGACATTCCAATTTTCAGTTGAAGCTATCTAAGTCTTAATTGTGCATAAGTGTCCTGACATTCCAATTTTCTGTTGAAGCTATCTAAGTCTTAATTGTGCATAACTGTCCTGACATTCCAATTTTCTTTTGAAGTTATCTAAGTCTTAATTGTGCATAAGTGTCCTGACATTCTAATTTTCTGTTGAAGTTATCTAAGTCTTAATTGTGCATAAGTGTCCTGACATTCCAATTTTCTGTTGAAGTTATCTAAGTCTTAATTGTGCATAAGTATCCTGACGTTCTAATTTTCTGTTGAAGCTATCTAAGTCTTAATTGTGCATAAGTGTCCTGTTGAGGGGAGAGGTTTTATATTTATATTTCGTGCTTATTCCTGCCCTTAGCTTTTGCACGACTGTTTGTTTGTATCCTATATAGATAGGAATGTGATGTCCATGGTTCCCTCTTTAAGTGCCTGGCGAATAAACATTAATTCTTAGTATTAACTTACTTTGTGCACACATCTCTTTCTCCAATGAAAGTAATAATAACTGAGTGACGGTTCTGTAACTTTAATACACATTACGACGAACTTCACATTAGACCCATTGATGTGGTCAGGCAATTAGAACATAATCCAGATTAATAATAATAATAAAAGTCACTCATTTGCATGAACAATTATGAATGTTAAATATGCCATACAGTAGAATACTTCCATGTAAATACAGGAATATACATTAGGGCTTTCCGCACACGCCCAAACACACATCTGTGCCGCCTAACGGCTGGTCACTCAATGTCTACCTCGCTAACTCTCGTTTTTCACCCGCCTCGTTAGCAATACTTTCACAGCCAGTCTCATCACGTGACATAGAGTGGCTATTTGGGTGAAATGGCAAAGTGCCAAACTCGGCGTTAAAATTAATGCATTTTCTACTCCCAACATTGCCCCCCTGTTCCCGAGCGGAAACCAAGGGTTTTCGCTTGAGAACAGTGGATAGTTAGCCCAAGAACTATTACAAAAGAAAAATCCTACTGTTCAGAATAATATATATGAAGTATTAATTGTAGTGCGAAATGACATGAAAACAGATATATGTAAACAGTTTAGACAAAATGTAATCCAGTCTTTCAAAAAATGCAATTAAAGTCATAACATGAATGTTTCAATAGTATATCACCTGAAAAACAAAACAAGATCAGACAATGTCAACATCTGGCACAAACAATTTCACTTTCCAGTTACATTCCTTGACAATAAGTCTGCCAGAAAGTTTTCTGATCCCTTGATTGGGATAATTGTATATCTATATTCTTGGATAAGCAAAAACCATCTGTGTAATCTACTGTTTGTCGTAGTTTTTTTATTTAGGGATGTTAATGGACGGTGATCCGTCTGGAGGTAGAAGTGTGCGCCAAGTAAATAGCGTGATAACTTGCTTATACACCAAATGATGGACAAAAGTTCTCTTTCACTGGTGGAATACCGAGTTTCTGCTGGTAGCAACTTCCTGCTTACATACAAACATGGATGTGGAGTATCATTGAACCATTGCAACAGGCAACCACCAATGCCAGTCTGAGAAGCATCAGTCCTCAGAAGAAATGGCATAGTGATATTAGGTAACATCAAAATAGGTGCCTTGGAAAATACAGTTTTAATTTTGTTCAAAGCTCCACTGCAAGTATCGGACCAAACAATTTTGTTAGGAGCTCCCTTTTTAGTCAAAGATGACAAGACAGAAGAAATAGATGAAAAGTTCGGAATGAACTTGTGATAGAAGTTAATGAGTCCTAACATGCTCCTAACCTGCTTCTTTGTCCGAGGGATATCTAATTCTAATATGCGTTTGACAGTGTGCTCATCAGGGTATAACATGTGGTTACCAACACGGTGACCAAGAAATGAAATTTCTCGACAACCAATCTGAACCTTTGAAGGTCTAACTGTCAAACCATGCTTTCTGAGTAGCATTAATAAAGATTTTAATCCTGTGATATGTTCTTGCCAAGAACTATGGAATAAACAGATGTCGTCTATGTATGTGATGACATCAGATCTATCTCCTAAGAGTCTCCGCATCATGCGCACAAAAGTCGCGGAAGCATTGACAAGGCCAAAACACATATAATTCCATTGGAATAGACCATATGGAGTCATAAATGCAGTTAGAGGTTTGGCTTTATCAGTTAAAGGGATCTGCCAATATCCCTTGGATAGATCTAGTTTGCTAAAGTATGTAGCCTGGGATAGTTGTGATAAGAGATCCTCCAAAACAGGCATGGGCTCGGCATCTGTGAGAGTGACACTGTTAAGACGTCTAAAATCAATGCAGATGCGAAGAGATTTGTCCTTCTTTCTAACTAGAACCATAGGAAAAGAATAGGATGATTCAGAAGGAGAAATGATGCCCATGCGTAGCATATCCTTAAGTTCACTATCCACCTGAGATCTGTAGTGTAAGGGTATAGTATACGGTCTGAGTTTGATAGGGTGATCATCAGTCAATGTAATATCATGAGAGATAACATCAGTGCGAGCTGGAAGTTCAGTCAGCACATCAGAGAAAGATTCTAAAACAGCAAGAGCCTGTTCTCGATAACCAGAATCTAAATTAACTGATACAGTTACATCTCTCCAAGATTCGGAAGATGTTAAAGGCAGCAGAGGAAAATTAAAAGAAATATCGCTCGCTGTAGAATCATCAGATTCCACAACAGCTGACAAAGTCTGTCGAACTGGTTCATCAGAAATACTGTCTAAGATAGGTTCTAACTCTGCAGGGCGCTCCACATACAATTTTAACATATTAATGTGAAATGTTTTAACTTTGCCCCTTATGTCAATGGCATAATCTACATCAGTTTTCTTCTCAACCACCTTAAAAGGGCCTTGCCAGGAAATTAGCAGTTTATTTTCCTTGGTCGGAAGAAGTAGCCATACTTGTTCTCCTGGTAAGAACGAACGTAATTTTCGAAATTGGTTGCAGCGCAATCTCGACCTGTGTGAAGCATTACATATCATACCTGATGCATAAGTACATGCATCTACAAGGCGTTGTCTGAGATCAATGCCCAGGTCATAGCTGGTACGGACAGTAACATCCTCCACTGATCCCAACAACAAATCCTTGAGTATGTGCATAGGACCTCTAGGGTTGGCACCATATACCAACTCAAATGGCGAAAAGCCAGTGCTCTCATGGGGCACTTCTCTGTAAGCAAATAAGACCGCTGGTAACATTCGGTCCCAGTCACGAGGACATGTCTCGGTGACTTTGCCTAACAACTGCTTCAACGAGCCATTGAAACGCTCGCAAACGCCGTTGCTTTCCGGATGGTATGGGCTTGTGAACGAATGCTTAATTGCTAACATGTTCTCAATATCTTTCATCATTTGAGACATAAATTGAGTACCACGATCTGATAAGATTTCATCAGGAAATCCTATGCGACAAAAAATAACAAATAGAGCATCAGCAACAGCTGCTGAGATGATAGTCTTCAATGGTATGGCCTCCGGCCAACGTGTACATAAGTCTATACACGTTAGGATATATCTATATCCTCTATCTGACATGACTGACATAAGACCAACTATGTCAATTGCAAGCTTGGTGAAAGGCCGTAATGGCACATCAGTGACTTGTAAGGGTGCAGCGTGGTGCTTGCCCCTACGTGCTACCTTTTGACAAGTTGTACATGACCTGCAGTATAGCTTTACATCTTTGTTAACACAGGGCCAATAAAAATTTGAGGTGACACGAAACAGAGTACGCTTGATCCCCATATGACCAGCTAAAAGCGAGTCATGGGCAGTATTTAATACAATAGGTCTAAAACTCTTTGGAATAACTACTTGTCTCCTGACTAAAACATAGTTGTCAAAGCATCTAGTCAGTACTGAGTTCTTAAATTCAAACCAATAACGTGAAGTTTTTGTCTTCTTCACATGCTTGCTCTCTTCTAGAGCAAACAATGGTTGCAAAGCAACATCTTCGCGCTGTTTGGCAGCGAACGACTGGGGGGAAACATTCTGAACATTCTGAAGAGTTGCTCTCTCACTAAATGGTATAGCTGGCTCTGCCTTGGATTCAGCAGCATGCTGGGCCCTAGTGACCACAGCGTTAGCCAACACTGTGTGAGATCCAACCCATTTATGTATCTCCTCTGGAGAGCAATCCTTAATACCTGGTATATTACCAAGGATAATGTCTGATACTGGTTGGTCAAGGACACATGCCCTTACCTTACCTGTAAAGAAAGGTGTGACAATATCTATTTCTGCCACTGGGTAACACTCTATACTCCCACCAAATGTTATGCACTTCACTGTTTTACCAGTAAAGGCAGATTCATCAATTAGCGATCTACGGACTCCGACAGTGGTACAGCCAGAATCACGAAGGACACTTACATGCCTGTTATACAGGAAACCAGTATATAAAGTGAGGCGTCCCATGTTCTCACAAGATGACATAGCAGGTAGAGCATGCCCGCAAATTAATCTGGGTTGTGAACCAGGTTGGAATAAAGATTTGCATCCATAACAATTTTCATCATTAAGTGAGCTAACAATACATGCATTGGCATGGTCGGCTCCCTTCTCATCATTCTTCTTTGCAGTTACACATGCATTACCCTTCTCATGATTGCTATTGTCATTATGCCCACAGTGTTTGTTAGTGCTGTTTCCATAATATTTCTTATAAGTTCTATTCCTAGCACATGACCAACATCTGCCATTATTCCTATTACCCCTGTAGGATGCATAGTCTTGTGTGGGTCTATGATCCATCCGTTTGTGATGCATTTCCTCATTACGGCTAGAATTCTGCCGCCATTGACCTTGGTTTGAATAACCATAGTCTCGCCTCTGTGGGAAGTTAGATGGTGACCTCTGCCTTGGGAAGTTATATTTTCCTAGGTAGTTGGATCTATAGCTTTGCCTTACTCTGCTGTCCACACTCTGTGATCGAGGTCTATGACCACCATCTCTATAGTCATGACGAGCCACACATACTGGGAGTGCGTCCTTTATAGTTGGTTTGTGAACCTCTTTATCTGGGTGAGCTGTCATATATTGTCTCCCAAGTATCTCCATTGCCTCAAGGTCTTTCGGTTTTCTTTCTTGAAAAAATGAGGCAAGATCGGTGCTACATGCCGACAACACCTTGTCACGTAACATTAGATCAAGTAAGCCAGTGAAGGTCTTATCAATTCCGGACAATTCTATCCATCTTTTAGAATATAATTTTATTAATGAGATAAATTTTCCAAAGTCAGCTTTCCTGCTAGGCAGACAGGAATGAAATTTATCACGGAATCCTGCTTCCGTAAGCTGGAATTTACGTAGCAATGTCTCCTTGACAACATCGTAGTCTTCCCTACTACCGCTGTCCAGAGCAAAATAAGCCTGTAGAGCGTCCGCTGTTAAAAAATCGCATAATGTTGCACTCCATTGACCCTTGGGGATCTTCAACGCACTGACCTTGAGCTCAAAACGTTGTAAGAAACTATCGACGCAGTCGATTTGTTGGTTGAAATTATGTAATCGTATCCGGTTTTTGTCACAGGTGTACTAGATGATGTGTTTGGAGCGTACAACTCCACTTTTCTTAGGGCGACAGCAACATCTATATCTTTCTGAATACGCAATTTCTCTATCTCCAAATCAGTTGCTTTCTGAGCAGTTGCAGCAGCTAATCTTAATTTTTCTTGCTCAGCGTCAATCTTTAGTTTTTCTTGCTCAGCGTCAATCTTTAGTTTTTGTAGCGCAAGAGCTTGTGCAAGATCTTTTTCTTTCTCTTCCATCTTCATTCTCTCCAATTTCTCCCTTTGTTCTAACTTGTCCTTCTCCAAATCTTGTGTCTTTTTCTTCTCATCATGTTCTAACTGAAGACGTTTTAATTCACGTTCATTCTGTCTTTCAATTCTTGCATTATAGCTGTCAAATTGTGCAGTAGCAAACGCCTCTAGTTCCGCTCCTGATTTATTAAATTTAATCCCAATTTCTATAAAGTCCTGAAACGAAGACATGGTTTCCTACCAGAAACTACTTTCTGTTCAAAATATAGTGATATTTATAATGATGAACAATACAAAACTCAATAACTATGTAAGTCGTACAAACCCACCAAGGACATAATTAGAATGTGTTAAATTATGGTGATATTGTTAATGAACACTGCAGTGCTCAATACATGTTATAATAAAAGAAAAAAAATATGCACAATTATGCCATGTATATCAATGGGTCTAGACAAATGTACAATGAAAATATGAAGGCAATGATATCAATGACAATGATGATGATGATGGTATATTTTCAAATACAACACACACAAAAACAAATCAAAATTAACTAAAATAAGACAACAAAAACAATATTCTATATTAAACAAACGTGATACCTAACGCCACATCTAAACAAAAATGAAATGTTCGCAATGCAAAAAAGGACTATCAGTATGAATGCGTCAAAGCGCTAAAATTCCTTAAATGCAAACCTCACATAAACCTATAGAAAATCACCTTTCATCATACTTCCGAAGATGAATGAAAAAAATGATACCTAAAAAAAAAAAAAAAAAAAAAAAGGCAACACTGAACATATAGAATAGAAAAAAGAAAAATAGCAAAGATGGAGCACGTATGAAAGCACAAGATGCTTTAAACAAGCTTTTAAAATGAAGCTAAACGTATCGTAAAATGCAGACTAAAGTATTTTGATCTGAACGCGGCGTAACGTTGTTAATACTGTCTCGCTTGAATCAGGAACACTGAGCCAAAATA
The DNA here is from genome assembly GCA_024509875.1 of Oreohelix idahoensis. Classification (NCBI taxonomy): domain Eukaryota; kingdom Metazoa; phylum Mollusca; class Gastropoda; order Stylommatophora; family Oreohelicidae; genus Oreohelix; species Oreohelix idahoensis. Next base: position 51,972 of record JAMPIV010021571.1, on the reverse strand, counting down.
GAAACTATAGTTCTGAAAACTTGTTTGATAATATGTCGTCTGGTCGAACTGTTTTATTTCTTTCTTAATAATAAGGTCCGTAAAGTTTCTTTTATAGATTTATAAATGTTAGTACACGTATGGTCCCTGAAAGCCTTCAATGTTTTTGGAAAAACTAGGTCCTCCGTTCGTCTTTAAAATATTCGTAAACAGAAATCAATAATAACGTGTTTGTTGACCGAAATTCCTGCTGACGTTAAAGGTCACGGGGCGTGGCTAATTTGCCGCAGTGCGTAGAAAAGTTTCGCTTTGTACGGGAAGTTCATTTGCGCGATTGCTGGTTTCACCGCAGTGTTTGCAAAAACGTTCGTTTGCTCGAAAGTTCATTAACACGAACAAAAAAGTCATTGTTAAACAGCCCAGTTCTTCAAAATAGCTTACAACACGTTGCCTTAAAAGTGCATCTGAACTCCTGTTTCATGTTCAATCATGCTATAGTTCAATTGATGCAAATGCATTATAGATAAACTTGGTGCACATAATTAGTTCAGGCACAATGGCTTGGCTACCCATCTGTTGAGGGGAGAGGTTTTACATTTATATTTCGTGCTTATTCCTGCCCTTAGCTTTTGCACGACTGTTTGTTTGTATCCCATATAGATAGGAATGTGATGTCCAGGGTTCCCTCTTTATGTGCCTGGCGAATAAACATTAATTCTTAGTATTAACTTACTTTGTGCACACATCTCTTTCTCCACTGAAAGTAATAATAACTGAGTGACGGTTCTGTAACTTTAATACACATTTCGACGAACTTCACATTAGACCCATTGATGTGGTCAGGCAATTAGAACATAATCCAGATTAATAATAATAATAAAAGTCACTCATTTGCATGAACAATTATGAATGTTATATATGCCATACAGTGATAGGAAACTCTTTACAGAGCGATACAACAGGAAGCAATCTGATCATCAGAAGAAGTCCCCCCGTCCGACAAGTGTTTCGGCCCTATATATTCCTTTACACTCTAAGGGGGGCGGGCCCACTTGGGTCATGACTCCCAAGCGTCTCAGCTTCCTGTTGTCTTGCATCGAAAATGAACCCATTTCACTTATGGTAGAAACTTTAAATTCCACAACTCCGCCAGCCGTGGAGGCAATTGTGAAAGTAACAAAGAGAAGACAAATTATTCCGTTCGTTCCGTCGCACACACTGAGACACCAGCGCGAAGTCAACGAGTCGCCACTGCGCGTTCCCCACTGGACTTTTGATACTGACACCCCTTATAGTATACACCGCTTGTCGCCCCTGAGTCGCAGCCCGTTCACTAGTCCACCACAAACCTCAGCGTATTGTGGACTTAGAAAAATTCCTGGTGTTTTCTGTACCGCAGCGTTTATTGTTACGATCTCCATTCCCCATTGCGGTTGTTCCACAGCCAGCCTGATGCCTTTTCGGCAGTTTCACTAAGCCTCTTCAGGGCCCTTGTTCTCGACTGTCCCCTCAGCCCCAACAGTTTCAATAGATCATACACTGATGCAGCCACAAGCCCTCTTGCGCCCACTTCAACAGCCATGACCCTTGCAGTGAACCCATCGTGTCTCAGATCCGCGGCCAGATCACTATACTTGGCCGCTTTGAACGAATGTTGCTCATCTAATCTGGATTCAAATGGCACGATCAGTTCAATCAGTATGACCTGAAGCGTTGCTGCAGAATGAAGCACTATATCCGGCCGTCTCCGCGATTTTCGGATACTCTCTGGATATGCCCCTCGTCCAGGTAGGTCTACCGCCATCTCCCAATCATTTGCACAATCAAGAAGAGATGGTAAACTGCTACCAGGTTTATTCGGTTTGGGGTGTGCTGACTTTCCTGCCCTCAGAAAGTATGTGTTTGCGGTGTCTGGCCGGACTTTGCTATTCGCCTTCATTCTTGCCAGATCTATTGTCGCAGCAAGCTCATTTAGCACTTTGTTATGGCGCCAAGTGTATCGCCCTTGCCCTAATGACACCTTACACGCTGAGAGCACGTGTTCAAGTGTCTGCCTCCCCTGGCACAGGGGGCACTGCTCATCATCCGACTTTCCCCATTTCACAAGGTTGGTGGCCGATGGCAGCAGGTCATACAGTGATCTGACAACGAAGCTGAGCCTAAGAGGTGCCATATGCCATATATCATTCCATGTCAAGGACCTCTGCAGGGCTCCTTCCCATGTAGTCCATTGGCCTTGTTGGACCTGCTGCACTGCTTTTTGCAACCTCTTATCATTCTCAGCTTCTCGTATCTCCTGAACTACCATGTCTCTGCGCTCCCTGCTTGATGCCTTGGACCACCAGCGGATGTCTCCATGACCAAATCCCCGTCTATTCGTTTGTGTGTATCCGATTACCTCCCTCAGTTTGAGTGACTCTTGGGCAGCATCAACAGCTTCTTCCACTTTCCACTTCCTTCCCGTTTTCAGTGTGGGCTGAATGGACTTAACCACGTCATCAGCTGACTCGCGTAGCATCATTGCAAGCCTTGCCTTTCCAACTTTGTACTCTTCAACAACTGACTTGAAAGGAAGCAGAAGTTTTGACTTTTTGCAGTACAGTGCTACATCTGACAGACCTGGTGGTACTCCTAGCCATTTTCTCATGAACTTGTTGACCTTCTGCTCTATGGCTTCCACTGTACTTGTGCTTATTTCATATATAAGCAGTGGCCACAGCAACTTTGGTATCAACATGAACTGGAGGCACCACAGTTTGAACTTCCCCAGGAGTCTGCTTTGGTCTATGATCTGTAGCCCTCTGTCTGCCATTTCTATTGTCTGTTGCACTGCCTTTGAGTCTTTTAATGAGGCATCGTACACCCTGCCAAGACTTTTAACAGGTTCCTCAATGACAGTAGGGATTCTTTGGTTGGCAACCGTGAATATGACCTCTGCTATCTTCCCTTTCCTGACTGATAGGCTTCTCGACTTCTTGGGTTTGAAGCTCATTCTGCACCAGCTGACTAGTTCATCCAGGCGTGCTAACATCCTCCGGGCCTGATGTTCATCTGATGTCAGAATTGTTTTGTCATCCATGAATGCTTTGAGCGGTGGCATGAGACACATTCCACCGAGCTTTGGACCTATAGCCATTCCTTCAGCCGCATTGAGGATTACCTGCATAGCCATCACGAATAGTATCGGAGAGATGGATCCCATCGCAATTCCAACTTCAAGGCCAATCCACTTCGTTGTGTACTCTCTGGTTGAAAATCTGACAGCAAACCCTGCGAAATACAGCTTCAGCATTGCTGCAATCTCTTGTGGAACATGATACATTTCTAGGGCCTGCCACAACATCTGATGTGGAACGGATCCATAAGCATTCGCTAAATCCAACCAGATTACATGGAGGTTTGTTCTGTCAGACTTTGCCTTTTGGATTGCTTCCCATATCATTGTGGCATGCTCTAGACATCCTGGTGTACCTGGGATACCTCCTTTCTGAATGGTAGTGTCAATGTACCCATTTGCCAGGAGGTATGTAGTGAGTCTTTTCGCCATCACTGAGAAGAATATCTTCCCTTCCACATTGAGTAGTGAGATTGGCCTGAACTGACTGATGTCTGTGGAATTTTGCTCCTTCGGGATGTAGACTCCGTTCGCCTTTCTCCATTCCTTGCTTACAAGCTGGGTTTTCCACGCACTCTTCAGTAAACGAAGCAGTCGTTTGAGCACCTCAGGGCATCTCTTATACACCACATATGGAACACCATTAGGACCTGGAGCTGACTAGCATCGAGCTTTCTGGACAATGCTTTCTACCTCTTGCACCGTTGGGGGCTTGGTGTTAAATTCAGCTCCTGGCTTACTCAGCCATTTAAGGCCTGCCATGCTGCTGTGCGGCTCATCTTTGCGACCATCTGAATATGTCATTCCAAGGTGTTCTTCCAGGTCTTCTTTCCTGATGTTTAGCGTACCCGACCGTGGCTGCTCAAACAGTTCTTTGGCAAACTTGAAGGGCTCCCTGAAGAATCTTTCCCTATCCATTCGAGTCTTCCTTTTCTTCCTGCACAACCTTTCTGCTCTACAAAGGGCATTATGTTGGCCTTTCAGGTGCTCCCAAACCTGTCGTAACCCTTCCTTCTCTGCGTCAACTGCGTTTTTGAACAGTTTTCGGGCATGCTTCTTCTGTTTTCTGATTTCTTCTATTTTAATTTGTCTTCTGCTTTTTCGTGGTGGGTTACTTTCCCTTGCCTCCCTCACTCCGAACACTTTGCGACAGTGCAGATATATTATGTCGATGAAGATTTCCAGCTTCTTCTCCAAAGTTATCTGCTTCAGGTTGTTATCAAACTCTTTTGCCAAGGCTTCGTCCAGCTGTTCCCAAAGCCCTTTTGCACTGGCGGGTGGAAACTTGATTGCATCTCTCTTCCCGTCCAAGAAGTGTGTGAGATCATCATCAGGCAGATCAACTTGAATGTACTCAGCACTGTGGATTGACTTCTGGCTGCGTTCTTCTAACGTCTTATCCGTCGAGACAGAGCGCTGTTGATCTCCCCCTGATGACCTCCCACACCCCTTTTTCGTTCTGTGGATTTTCATTCCTCTCTGAGTAGAGAATTCCCTACCACAGGCACATGGAAACTCCAGCCGTAGAATACTTCCATGTAAAAATAGGAATATACATTAGGGCTTTCCACACACGCCCAAACACACATCTGTGCCGCCTAACGGCTGGTCACTCAATGTCTACCTCGCTAACTCTCGTTTTTCACCCGCCTCGTTAGCAATACTTTCACAGCCAGTCTCATCACGTGACATAGAGTGGCTATTTGGGTGAAATGGCAAAGTGCCAAACTCGGCGTTAAAATTAATGCATTTTCTACTCCCAACATGTCCTGACATTCTAATTTTCTGTTGAAGCTATCTAAGTCTTAATTGTGCATAAGTGTCCTGACATTCTAATTTTCTGTTGAAGCTATCTAAGTCTTAATTGTGCATAAGTGTCCTGACATTTCAATTTTCTGTTGAAGTTATCTAAGTCTTAATTGTGCATACGTGACCCGACATTCCAATTTTCTGTTGAAGTTATCTAAGTCTTAATTGTGCATAAGTGTCCTGACATTCCAATTTTCTGTTGAAGCTATCTAAGTCTTAATTGTGCATAAGTGTCATGACATTCCAATTTTCTGTTGAAGCTATCTAAGTCTTAATTGTGCATAAGTGTCATGACATTCCAATTTTCTGTTGAAGTTATCTAAGTCTTAATTGTGCATAGGTGTCCTGTCATTCTAATTTTCTGTTGAAGTTATCAAAGTCTTAATTGTGCATAAGTGTCCTGACATTCCAATTTTCTGTTGAAGTTATCTAAGTCTCAATTGTGCATAAGTGTCCTGACATTCCAATTTTCTGTTGAAGTTATCTAAGTCTTAATTGTGCACAGGTGTCCTGACATTCTAATTTTCTGTTGAAGCTATCTAAGTCTTAATTGTGCATAACTGTCCTGACATTCCAATTTTCTGTTGAAGCTATCTAAGTCTTAATTGTGCATAACTGTCCTGACATTCCAATTTTCTGATGAAGTTATCTAAGTCTTAATTGTGCATAACTGTCCTGACATTCCAATATTCTGTTGACGCTATCTCAGTCTTAATTGTGCATAACTGTCCTGACATTCCAATTTTCTGTTGAAGCTATCTAAGTCTTAATTGTGCATAAGTGTCCTGACATTCCAATTTTCTGCTGAAGTTATCTAAGTCTTAATTGTGCATAAGTGTCCTGACATTCTAATTTTCTGTTGAAGCTATCTAAGTCTTAATTGTGCATAAGTGTCCTGACATTCCAATTTTCTGCTGAAGTTATCTAAGTCTTAATTGTGCATAAGTGTCCTGACATTCTAATTTTCTGTTGAAGCTATCTAAGTCTTAATTGTGTATAACTGTCCTGACATTCCAATTTTCTGTTGAAGCTATCTAAGTCTTAATTGAGCATAAGTGTCCTGACAATCCAATTTTCTGTTGAAGCTATCTAAGTCTTAATTGTGCATAAGTGTCCTGACATTCCAATTTTCTGTTGAAGCTATCTAAGTCTTAATTGTGCATAACTGTCCTGACATTCCAATTTTCTGTTGAAGCTATCTAAGTCTTAATTGTCCATAACTGTCCTGACATTCCAATTTTCTGTTGAAGCTATCTAAGTCTTAATTGTGCATAAGTGTCCTGACATTCCAATTTTCTGTTGAAGCTATCTAAGTCTTAATTGTGCATAACTGTCCTGACATTCCAATTGTCTGTTGAAGTTATCTAAGTCTTAATTGTGCATAACTGTCCTGACATTCCAATTTTCTGTTGAAGCTATCTAAGTCTTAATTGTTCATAACTGTCCTGACATTCCAATTTTCTGTTGAAGCTATCTAAGTCTTAATTGTGCATAAGTGTCCTGACATTCCAATTTTCTGTTGAAGCTATCTAAGTCTTAATTGTGCATAAGTGTCCTGACATTCTAATTTTCTGTTGAAGCTATCTAAGTCTTAATTGTGCATAACTGTCCTGACATTCCAATTTTCTGTTGAAGCTATGTAAGTCTTAATTGTGCATAAGTGTCCTGACATTCCAATTTTCTGTTGAAGCTATCTAAGTCTTAATTGTGCATAACTGTCCTGACATTCCAATTTTCTGTTGAAGCTATCTAAGTCTTAATTGTGCATAAGTGTCCTGACATTGTAATTTTCTGTTGAAGTTATCTAAGTCTTAATTGTGCATAAGTGTCCTGACATTCCTATTTTCTGTTGAAGTTATCTAAGTCTTAATTGTGCATAAGTGCCCTGACATTCCAATTTTCTGTTGAAGTTATCTAAGTCTTAATTGTGCATAAGTGTCCTGACATTCCACTTTTCTGTTGAAGTTATCTAAGTCTTAATTGTGCATAAGTGTCCTGACATTCCAATTTTCTGTTGAAGTTATCTAAGTCTTAAATGTGCATAAGTGTCCTGACATTCCAATTTTCTGTTGAAGCTATCTAAGTCTTAATTGTGCATAAGTGTCATGACATTCCAATTTTCTGTTGAAGTTATCTAAGTCTTAATTGTCCATAAGTGTCCTGACTTTCCAATTTTCTGTTGATGTTATCTAAGTCTTAATTGTGCATAACTGTCCTGACATTCCAATTTTCTGTTGAAGCTATCAAAGTCTTAATTGTGCATAGGTGTCCTGACATTCCAATTTTCTGTTGAAGCTATCAAAGTCTTAATTGTGCATAAGAGTCCTGACATTCCAATTATCTGTTGAAGCTATCTAAGTTTTAATTGTGCATAAGTGTCCTGACATTCCAATTTTCTGTTGAAGCTATCTAAGTCTTAATTGTGCATAAGTGTCCTGACATTCCAATTTTCTGTTGAAGCTATCTAAGTCTTAATTGTGCATAAGTGTCCTGACATTCCAATTTTCTGTTGAAGCTATCTAAGTCTTAATTGTGCATAAGTGTCCTGACATTCCAATTTTCTGTTGAAGCTATCTAAGTCTTAATTGTGCATAAGTGTCCTGACATTCCAATTTTCTGTTGAAGCTATCTAAGTCTTAATTGTGGATAAGTGTCCTGACATTCCAATTTTCTGTTGAAGCTATCTAAGTGTTAATTGTGCATAAGTGTCCTGACATTCCAATTTCTTTTGGTCCATGTATTTTTAATTAAAATGTTCTGACAGTACTTTGATGACTGGCGGCCATCATCTATAGCATATAAAGCTCTTTATACTAAACGACATGGCTTATCTGGAATTATTATTCACACCATTCGCTTTCCTATGCTTCTATTCATGACTGTATAATATGACTGTGGTATGTCCGTGTTTTAAGTACGTTAACAGACGGAAGTCAGAAACAGATTTTGAGTAAACGGTTTTACCTACAAGTAAGTGTGCATGTTTGACTATAAGGTGCCACAATCTAATATCAAACCAATCTTTCTATCACTTTGTGGCAGTGTACTCCTAGGCCATCGTTATTTTAGTATAATAGAGTTTAATAATAGTTTAATAAATTTAAACTTCACGAACCAAACTTGCAACATAATTTCATACATTAATAATATTATAGGGGCTTACAAGACAACAGCATGGTGGGGCTTACAAGATAACAGCATGGCGGGGTTTACATAACAACATAGCGGGCTTACAAGATAACAACATAGCGGGCTTACAAGATAACAACATAGCGGGGCTTACAAGATAACAACAAAGCGGGGCTTACAAGATAACAACATAGCGGGGCTTAGAAGATAACAACATAGCGGGGCTTACAAGATAACAACATAGCGGGGCTTACAAGATAACAACATAGCGGGGCTTACAAGATAACAACATAGCGGGGCTTACAAGATAACAACATAGCGGGGCTTACAAGATAACAACATAGCGGGGCTTACAAGACAACAGCATGGTGCGGCTTACAAGATAACAGCATGGCGGGGTTTACATAACAACATAGCGGGTCTTACAAGATAACAACATAGCGGGCTTACAAGATAACAACATAGCGGGGCTTACAAGACAATAACATAGCGGGGCTTACAAGATAACAACATAGCGGTGCTTACAAGATAACAACTTAGCGGGGCTTACAAGATAATAACATAGCGGGGCTTACAAGATAATAACATAGACGGGTGTCGCAGGCTCTGGGCGATATATACTTACTGCTGGCTCGTGATGACGACGTATAGTGGTTGGTTCTTGCCCTTGACTTGTAACATTGTATTATTTATATCGCAATTGTAGAACGACAATTGATGATTATGATTACACTAGACACACATGTAAGGTCTAGTTAGTAGTTCTGAGTACACTGACTATAAATCGTACGATGTTGACGAACGTTTTATTACAAAAATGTACATGTGGTTCAAAAGGAATCACAAGTATTCATGTATAATTCTACAGGCATATCTCCTTCTGATGATTCTATGCAATTCTGATACAGCAATAGTTTGTCTTGGTCATGGAAGACTACTGTTTTTATATACCCCTGCCTCGTTGGCTGATCTGGCTATCTCTTTATTGAGGGGCATCTATCTACTGTAGGATTGTTTAATTGCTATCAGGTTATGACAAATAGTCACTGGATAAATTCCAGGGTGTTTAAGTTTTATCCTGAATAATCACGGCTTTTCCTATAAATACAGTATAAATATAAATAGCTTGCCGTCTAGTTACTCATAATGTCTTGTATGCAGAGGCGGCACATTTGTATTAGGAGCAAAAAAGGTGCAGCTGATGTAAAAAAAAATATAGAAACAGAAAAGCACTAGAAAGCACTTGCGTCTGAACGTTTGCAATCAAAACTGACATTTTTTTACTAAAGAAATAAACGAGGAAAGGTTTGAAGTTGCCGCAGCCGAGGTTGTTTTTGCTTTTCATACTGTAAAACATCACACTCTTTCAGATCAATGGATTGTACTTCAGTGTTACTCAAGAATGCTTTCCAAGATTCAGAAATTTCCAGCAAATTCTCATGTGGCAAAACCAAAACAGCTGCTATTATCATTTCTGTGATTGCACAGCATTCTACTGAAGCAGCTTTGGAAGCACTGTAGGAAAGATTCCATTAAAGGCATTCTACTTGTGCAGTACAATTTCAAGGAGCTTTCATGCTCTGATTTATATGCATATTTAAAACGTAGCCAAACTTTGTTGAAGATTTTATTATCAGAAAAATATAAGTAGGTACAAAATCAAATGATTTTATTAGCTTATTGTTTGAATGAAAAATACAAATGTGTTTTAGGGTCTTGTAGTTATTGAACAAAGGTGTCCTACTTTTCGTCCTACTTTTTAAAAATATTGTCCTCCCTTGTCCTCCTTTTTATGACCAAAAAAATGGCATTTGTCCTCCTTTTTGAGTTGAACGATATGGCCACCCTAGTCTAGTACCCACACCACGTGGTGGTCTAGCTAAATCACTGTCTACTTGCTTTCTAACATAATTACACGTTTTATTGGCTAATCACTCTACGTACACTTGTTTTCTCTAATACGAAATGTGCAGTCTCACAATTCCTCTTGCTACAGTATCATGTCTTGAGCGCAACTGGTCGTCATTGCTCACCGCATATATGACTTCTATCAAAGATAGAATACCTGGACAACACTGACCTGTTGCTCTGCCGAGGTACTTGGCATGCTAACAAGTCGTGCCCAAAAGAGAGTGCAAGGCTTGTGGCCTGTCCTAATTTATAGACCTCCTTACGGGGTATACCACCATGCCCTTTAGCGCCTAATCCCGACTACTCCTGCTATTACTCATCTATAATAACCCCGGTTAACTCTCTTTGACCTCTGTCTTGGCTACTAACAACTCCGGTTGCCTTTCCTAGTACAGTATACTGCCACAGGGGCTTACAAGATAACAACATAGAGGGGCTTACAAGATAACAACATAGAGGGGCTTACAAGATAACAACATAGAGGGGCTTACAAGATAACAACATAGAGAGGCTTACAAGATAACAACATAAAGGGCTTACAAGATAACAACATATAGGGGCTTACAAGATAACAACCTCCAGCATGAGAAGGGAGGTAGAGGCAGCTACTGCAGCCTTAAGGTGGCTAACTGAAACTTCATTGACGAAGGCAGTCATTGTGTCAGACTCTCAGTCCACGCTTCCAACGGTATAAAATGGTTGGCTACGGCATGAACGGAAAATATTCATAGAAGCTTCAAATTCTGCAGGAGCTGATGTTGGTCTACTGTCCTGGTCATGCAGGGTACACGGTAATGTGAGATCTGACAGACTAGCATCAAGAGCACACGTAGTGGGAACACTGGATATGGAAAAGGGAGAAATACTGAGAACAATTAATGATTGCATGATAGAGAATGACACTGCAATAGATGGTTATGCCTGGTGGAATTTGGTATTAAAGGTAAGGCTAGCCGACATGGGCGTATGAGAGGATGTATCCATCGTGTATGAAACCAGCGAGCTATAGGAACAGTAAGCATTCACACTCTTCGACATATACTGAGGGAGAGTGAGCACCTATGGGTTTGGCCGCTGATCAATGATCTCGATTATGTTCAACAATAACACTAATACCTATAATAGCGAAAACATATTTAGAGATGAACAACAGCTGAGAGAGAAACCGTCATTGCACAGGTCACTAAGTGCGAAACGTTTAGTTCATAACTGAGGGAGACAGAGCACATATGTTTTTGCCCAGAGTTCAATGATCTCAATTCTATTCAACAATAACAATAATTCATAACAGTTTTGAGTGACATTGGAATGCAGTGGTTCCAACTTGATATGAAAAATGAATTTAAATAGTGAGCATCAGTGAAATACTGTTTTCGTTATCCTTCATGGGATTTCAATGTAAATGTACAGACGTAAGTACATCAATCATTGGTAGGCATAATAAACACTTTGAAGGTATTGCATCGTTGGTGGATAAGGCAACTGCAACACTGAGCTGGCTGTCTGAAACTCCATCAACCAGGGCAGCGATATCGTCAGACTCTCAAGCCATGCTTCGGAAAGTTCAGAACGGATGGTTGCTTCAGGAATGGAAAACATCAATAGAATCCTCAAGTCTTCAAGAACTGGTATGGATCTACTGTCCTGGTCATGCAGGGGTACGTGGCTATGAGAGAGCTGACAGACTGGCCTCGAGAGCACCTATAGTGGGGATACAGGACACGGATAATGGATATATACTAAGGGCTATTAATGATCGCCTGCTGGATAATGACAATGCAATGGATGATTCAACAAGGCTGAGGTTGTTGGAGTTTGGCAGAAATGGACGTGAGAGAGGATGCATCCGTCGGGTGTACAACCAGTGAGCTACAGGTACAATTAGCATGCATACTCTTCGACATTTGCTGAGAGAGACTGAGCACCAATGGGTTTGCCTGGAGTGCAGTGAGATCGATTCTGATTAACAATAACGATAACAATAACGGCGGTCATATTTGATTCTAATGATTTATTTCAAATAACTCAAACTTTTTTTATTTATTGTTCTATCAAAACCAAATTTAAACAGAACGTTTATTATTATATTTTAAATTTTTGTTAGATTGGATTTTTTATAACATATGCAGACTTTGGTACATAGAACTTTAAAGTTTGTATCTAAAAATAGAGACCAATGTAATCAAAATGTTACAACATTATTTGCCATAAATTAAAATATTGATACAGGTGTCGAAAAACAGATGTGACATAAGTTTTATTATGCTGTGGAGAATATTTTTTGTTAAATCCCATATTGATTTAATAAAACATGTAAAGGTTATAAAAACATTAGTAACATAAAAAGGTTCTGAGCAAATCTAGATTTTATTCATAGAAAAAGCACAATTTCTGAAGAACATACTATTTACAAAATACAAATATTCCTACTTAGAATGTGTTCTGACAAATGATTTTCACATATTTATATTCAAGGGAATATAACTTATACGAATATAGACTTTGCCCAAGTGTCATTTTTCCGCTGTTTTGGCTGCTTTCAATTGTCGCACTTTCTTTCGTTATCTGCTATGGAGTAGATGATATTTGGTATTTTCATTCTTACACTCATTTCAGTATATTTCATTTTCTATGTTTACCTGCCTATGCCTTATCTTCTTCTTCTTCCATCCTTAGCCATCAACCGGCAAAGCAGTATGTGGCCAGTACGCCTAGTGGCGTCTTAGGGCAACAACAAATTGATCAATCTATCGCTGTTTCCACCACGCCTAGTGGCGTCTTTGTGGAACAAAAACAGACCAAACAATCTATCATTGTTTCCGTAATCAGATTGGTTGGCAAGCAGGTGATCAGCCCACTGTGCGAAGTTTTTACGGGATGGGGTAAACAGCCCCATGCCCATACCCTCCTTAGTCGCCTTTTACGACATGCGTGGTAGGGTGCAGTGTTACTATTCTTTGCTCCCCTTTCGGGCCCCGGTAACACACGGGTGCCTATGCCTTATGAGATAAGATTAATCGACAACGATGTTGGTTATCGTTGCCGCAGCCTACACCAGACTTCTGAATATCAGTACAAATGGCCTCAGCGTATTTGATTAATCACTGATGAGACACAGGTGTTCTCATCACCAACGCTTGTCATGTGGGGATACAACTTATTGACAGACACGAATGACAAGATAACGTTAGATAAAAGTAATAATGTTACATCTCAAACGCATGGTCATATGCGGTTACAGATGTGCTTGGAAGTTTGTACACAAGGACATCGGACTACTTATTTCCATATATGAGAAACGTTACCTTTGCAAAACTTTTTCCTGTCGGAACATATTTTGAATTTCCCTACGGGACCTGCATGTTTGAAATTATTGGAGCGTTTATTTAACTCCATTACAATCAATGCGTGGGAAGGCAGTGAATATAATCTGACCATTTTCTCAAGCTTTTTCACTGTGAGATTCACGCTTGCCAAGACAACCGCAGACTTGCCAGAGTTAGAATTCAGAACTCCTTCTTAACATACCGAAACCTTTTATTGGAGTATTTATAAGGATTTACAAAACACAGCAAGGAAATCTCTATCATTTTAATAAGGAAACCGGGACTGAGGAAACTAAAAGCACACGGTGTCATAGAGAGAATTATCTTATTAAAGAAACGACACAACAGACGCGTATAAGAGGTCCATTCACGTCCCTTTTATTAATCTGAGCAAAAATTCTATGAGCCAGGATTGGCGCAAGTTGTCATTTTACATTCTATATTTTATTACTAACCCGTGAAATAACATATATATGTATATTGCAATGTGAACTTTAATATGTAAAAATCGCTCGTGGATGTCCAAGTTATTTGAGGCTGGCAACCTCAGCGCATAGAATGAAGGTTCATGAACCATCACTGCACGGTTGGTGATTGCTTTATTGCTAGAGTCTTAAAGAGAACTAAAAGCATAAAGTAGTTCCAAGTTCCCTTTGGAACAGGGAAGAAAAGATGAAAGAAATAATGTACATTCTAATAATAATACTTACATTTTCACACCAGTGTAAATGTGTATGTGAAAATATTCATTTTCAAGTTAATGGACGTTTTCAGCTTTTCAAATTAGTGTAAACATAAATGAAAACATTTTCAATTTGTATTGTGAACACTTTTCAATCAGTGGAGATGTAAATGTAAACAGACTCTATCTGTATTATTAACCTTTTCGTTTAAATGTAATGTAAAGCCAAAGCTGTTCTATTTAAATGTAAAGAAAGTGTTATCGCGAGGATTAAATTTAAATCTCACCGAGGGTAAATTTTGAGATAAATGGGATGGTCGAATAAGAAAGGGGACACATAAGTAAGTGGCCTGAGCTTTAAGACGAAGGAACAACTTTGTAGACTGTCCTTGACATGTCTGGGAAACGAGCCACACCCGACAACCTTGACCAGCGACGAGTGTGAGCAGTGTAAAAGAACCAACCCATCAATGGGCGCATAATATACTATTGGCAGCAAAGTGCAAAATATACGCTACCGAAGTGAACTTTCTTCATAAGAATTATATCATCAGTCAATGATGAATCCTTTCTTTTAATCTATTCAGTTATTTTCAAACTGTTAAAACTTAAATTTTGGTATTTGTAATTTTACAAATTTAACTTCGATTTAATCATTTTAAAGTTACTGCATGTTTGTCTCAGGCAGCTTACTACACGTACTCTAAACAGAGTTATACTAGAATAATAGAATTTCAATGAGTAAATCGATGGTGGGGGCTTGAACGAGCCGAAAGTAATAAGAGCTTAATCCTTCACAAAGGTTGTCGGCAGATTTTACAATTTACGTGCTCAGCCAAAGCAGCATTGTTTTCGCTTATCTGAATATCTTGTGAATACTCCCTTGGGATAGAACTGTCATGACCCTTCTATTTACAAATCTTCCAAGAGTAATCTTATGCGAAGGTAGACACCTTTGAAGCCCATATTAGATACTCGTGAGTTTTGGCTACTGTTGGACGACAACTGCAAAGCTGGGGAGGCAATACCTTCACACTGATAAGTCAGGACGTGTTTTAAGCGCACGTGCTGGAATCAGCACTCATTTTGTCAGGAGAAATTTCGACATTTCAATTTTTGATTACAAGAGGAATTTGTTTTTGAAAATATTAGATACAGAAAATGTAGGAATGAACTGCTTATAAGTAAAGATAGTAGGAGAGAGTGTTCATAGTTATGAGTTTTGAGCACCAAATTACTCTCTGGATTGCAATGAACTAAGATATTATGATAGTGGCTATTGAGATGTGGAACGATGGTTTGAATCCGGTAAAGCTGAATGACAGTTCGCAAGCGGCTCTTTGGTCACAATAATAGATCAGATTAAATAGACAATAATATTTATACCTTCTCACCACTGGGGGATCGGATATGGTGAAGTGATAGATAAGAGATGATATATGACTGGCCGATTATAATTAAATAGTGGTGATGTTATTTCGGGCCAAGTCATTTGACACACATTTTTAATCAGCATTATGAGAATCACTGATTCAATAACGAATTTGATTTACGGTAAAACTTAATAATAGATAATATATATTCATGGGATGTTATGGGAGACAATGCGAAATATTATTTTAAAGACGACTTTGAAAATTGGTGAAGTTATTGTATTATACTTATCATTTTGAAAATACAGAAAACAGTGGTTCTCATGGTTTTATATTTTACAGGAACCAGAATATTTTGGGATAGATTATGATATACATACTATAACAACTAGTGTACGTTATTACTAGCAGTAGATAATAGTTTATGAAGAGGTACAGAACAGTATAATTATATTGTGATACGTTTGTTCAGTGCGTGCTATATAACATTTATATTTCTTGGAAAATTCTTAATGGGACATTTCACATTTTTTAAAATGATTTAATAAACAGTAATATGGACTATTTGAGTTTTGTAAGTCTTTAGGTTTAATGTCCTTGGTGACGTAGAATACTGGTATTAGGGAATCTGTTAGTTGTTGTTTTTGACTTTGTTAGTGTAGCGAGTTGATCCTATGAAAGGGCAGTAATCCTGAATATGTTTTTTGGACAAGGTAGATCTTGAGTTACGTTGCTTGAATTCTTGTTTGGCTGTGAGGCTTATTTAGATTTATGATAGGAATATCTTCTCGTATGTTGAGAACGGAGCGGATGACCGCTACTCACAGCGTTGGGCCACGCTTGTGAGGAATTTATCCCTGGGCTGTAGTGAGTTGTGTTTAGCTCGCGGCTATGCTGCATGTATTGAGAGCTGTGTTCTAAAACAGCCTAGCCCCGTGACTGTTTGGGCGGGACGAGTGTGTGATCCCGTAGAGGTGAATGTTTGGAGCGTTGGACCGGGGTGGTCAACGCTGTGTGTTTTTGATGGTGTATGCCTACGTAGTGCTTTGAAAAATGTCGACTTATATTTCGCTGTGTATACAGCATATTTCATAAGCTGCAGTATGGATGTTCATGAGGACTTTAGGCCATTATTTATGTTAACTGCTGTGGGCAGTATTATAGCGCAGTATGGATGTTCATGAGGACTTTAGGCCATTATTTATGTGAACTGCTGTGTGCAGTATTATAGCGCAGAAGTGAGTCATGAGGACTTTAGGCCATTATTTATGTGAACTGCTGTGTGCAGTATTATAGCGCAGAATTGAGTCATGAGGACTTTATTATTTATGTGAACTGCTGTGTGCAGTATTATAGCGCAGAATTGAGTCATGAGGACTTTAGGCCATTATTTATGTGAACTGATGTGTGCAGTATTATAGCGCAGAATTGAGTCATGAGGACTTTAGGCCATTATTTATGTGAACTGCTGTGTGCAGTATTATAGCGCAGAAGTGAGTCATGAGGACTTTAGGCCATTATTTATGTTAACTGCTGTGTGCAGTATTATAGCGCAGAATTGAGTCATGAGGACTTTAGGCCATTATTTATGTGAACTGCTGTGTGCAGTATTATAGCGCAGAATTGAGTCGTGAGGACTTTAGGCCATTATTTATATTAACTGCTGTGGGCAGTATTATAGCGCTGAGATTATTGTTCAATGTGTTCGTGCTGTGATCTAAACTGTACATGAATGTAAACGTGATTATGTCGTGACTTAATAAATCGTCATTAAATGTCACCAGGCGTTTACCACATTCCATGATTCTTATGTACGTGCCTGTGCCGTGAGTGTCTACCCTAACACGCACCCACTTGCAACATTCTACACATCGTGACAAGAGAACAGTAGCACATATACCTTTATGATAAATAGCCCTGTGTGGGCGTGGCTTATTCTATTATACATAGCTCGGAACAACAACAGTTGGACAATAACAGTTAGCGAAGTAATATCAATATTCGGGACTGTAGCAATATTACGAATTGGACAGTATCAGTGGTAGGTCAGTCATTACAAGTTGGAAGGAACTCTCAATATATACATTAACAGTAATTAACAGTATTTAACAGTTGGTGGTTTCCAGTCAATTGGAACGAATGGATATGACATTCGCGTGATAAGAGTTTCCCTAACGTGAGAGAATATTCAACAGTCGGAAGAATAATATCGTTATCGATACAGTCCACATATCTGTATCAGTTGGTGGACTTGTTTTTCGGGTTCTGACACCCGCAACATTCGTTTTGAGAGCACTTCATACGTGGCCTGAATCTCTTGTGCTTCAAACCCGTGACCTAGTTTGGTCGTGACTGTGGAAAACAACAACGTCTGTAGTCTACATTTGCTATCAGATGTGCAGCGATTACAGGTCTGCTTCTATTGAATGAATTTTTCAAGCGGCGAGCCAGCAGTTTATGAGGTGATCCAACGTCTGAAGGATAGTGTGTACAAGTCGAGTGTATGTGCAGTAGTACCAGTCATTTTGCACATATACCTCAAGTCAAAGGTTGCGATTTGCTGTGTTCCTGTTACGATCATCATGTGCTCCTATGCAGTGTTTGAGCACATATCTTACTAAAGCGGGGGACTGAAGGGAAGAGTCTAGTTCCAGTACCTTTCGGCGATAGACTGTTTTAGCGTCAGAATTATGTGATATTTAAGGTCTTGGCGGAAGGGAATGGAATATTAACAGATAAGTGATTTTTTGTTGTGTAAATTGTGTCATTTCACGCATGTCATCAGGCCTTCTGAATTTTATGCATTTTTTATTCTGTTGTTGTTGTTGTTTATGTCTATAGTGACATATAAGTAGAATTTAATGCATAGGTAATTTATGGCTATTAACATGTGTTGACTACCATGATAAATACGACCATATGAAGGTTCTTTGAACAGAAATTCATCTGACAGTAATTAGGAAAAGTTGCAATTTATTGTATGGTTATTTAGCTGTCAGGAGTAGAAGGTTCATTGATACATACATAGTGATCTCAATAAGTAAGTCACTATGGATGATGACGAAATAGATCCTGATAATATGTGGCCTTTATTGGAATATTTATTTCAAGAAGGTAAAGATTTTGAGAAATTACAAGGACCAGAACTGGAAGCACACGTGATGGACAGATTTATGGTCAGTCCGTCAAGAGCACTAAGAGATTTTGCTGAGAATAGATTTCAGTCCATCCCTCATTTAAGAATGGCTAGGAATTTAGCCGGATTGCTGCGGCTCGACCTTCGTGTATTTGTGTATAAAAATATTCATGTTGAACACGACAATATATTGAAGGGTATACACAATATAATTCATTGTTACATTTCTGACAATCAGGAAAAGAAGTTAGAAGATGAGAAAGTAAGAGTCAACAGACAGGAAAGAAAAAATTGCTTAAAGCGTAAAGCTGAAGATAGTAAACTAAAGGAAAAATTAGCTAAACTTACAAGTGATTTATGTAAATCAAATTCTGAGCTTGCTGGTGTTCGAGGAGCATTAGACTCTACATTATGCAAAATTAAAGAGGTGGAAGCTCGTATGGATGAAAAAAATGGCGAGATTAGAAGTGCGGTATTTAAAAGAATGTACTTGCAGTCGGAAATGACGTTTTGGGTGGTTTGTGTTAGAAACAGTCTCAAACAGAGGCACATATACTAAAGGCTTTTTAAAGTCGATTGGGCCAAGCGCGTCTAAC
The DNA here is from genome assembly GCA_024509875.1 of Oreohelix idahoensis. NCBI lineage: Eukaryota > Metazoa > Mollusca > Gastropoda > Stylommatophora > Oreohelicidae > Oreohelix > Oreohelix idahoensis. The sequence continues at coordinate 32,916 of JAMPIV010021571.1, read as the reverse complement.
CCCTGAGCCTTTATAAAGTCGATTGGGAGTTAAAGAGTTAAGTGACAATGCGATTCTTGGTCGCCAAATTAAAGAAAAGGATACCATATCCCTAGAGAAGGCTGATAGGCTTACGAATGGCCATGATAGTGAGATTGAGGGGCATGATAAAGAGAGAGTGGAAGAGTTAATGGTGGAGAAAGACAAATTGATTAAGGTTGAGAAATTACTGGCAGAAGAAACTTGCAAAGTTTTGGCTCTTAATGATTTAAATAAGAAACTTAGTCAAGAGATTGCGCATAGAGATATTGAAATTTCAGAGGCCAGAAAACGAGTAGATGGAATGCTTGACATTGTCTTGAATAAAAAAAATGTGGTCTTCTGTCAATGTTGACGGTGATAGACAGAAAGTTGCGAAAAGTCAGCCCTATACACTTTTTGCTCATAGAGAGGCCATACATGGTAAACATAGATCTTTTCGTGGGAAATACAACTTTCCCAGTGCTAGTGGTACTAGTGACTCTATTAATAATTCTTGGCGTCAGGCTAATAAAGATTCTTGTGTTTCAGCCAGTTCTATTGATTACGAAAAGAAATGTGAGAAATTGCAGGTTAAGGCTTCTAAAATCAAGCAGGTGTTTACTGTTGCAGATTCTGATAAATTTGTAACAGGGAATAAACATAATACTACTTTTTCCAGGAATGAAACCCACTATGGGCAGGAAAATAAACATTCTAAGGGTCCAGTTACTTGTCAAACTCAGCACAGCCAGTTTGACGGGATTGGTAAACATATTCCCATAGGTGAAAAGGAGAACAGTTATGGTGAGAGATATAATCACAAGATTAGACAGTACCAAGGGAGTTTATCAAGTGGTAATTTTGATTCTCCAAGGAATTGTAAACAATTTAGCGGATTTCAATTTTTTGATCCGAAGAATTCGGTAAGTTATAGTAGAAATAACTGTAAGAAAAACTATCAATCTAGTAATGATTTTGCTACTAGAAAGCAAGTCCTGTCTAGTGGACATTTTTGTCAAAGAAGATATGTTAACAACAACAATGCTAACTTGGGTTATAGACATAACATTTGTCATAATAGAGGAATTGACAATTATCCCGCCGCATATAAGAGAGATAATAGCTCCCACATGTTGCTCTACATCACAGAGTAACTTGGGCAGCTCAGCAAAAGTCTAGAGTCATCGATTGCAAACACAGCAACTGTAGTAACAACTATTTCCATCATGTCACAAATCATAAGCGCAAGTATGCTAACTTTCCTCAACCTGAGCCCAGAATCAGTTGTAATAGAGATAAATAAGGTAAACAATAACAGTGGTGTTTCAAATACTAATTGCTGATAGTGTTATTACGATTGCGAGATGGTGTCTCGGTTGTTGTGAATGTAACACTTTGTTTTCAGCCTACAAAGTGATGACATAGTGTTGCGGTCAATTTGTCCCTAGTCTGCTGTGTGATGTCTACATGTTAAGGGGGGAAGAGCTGATGGCATTGTGAAAATAAGACCATTTACTTTACACGGGTACAACAGTGCTAGGTAATTGTCATTTCTGACTTATACGTTTTTTTTTCTCATTTGATTTCACAATTCATTAAAATGGAAAATTTCATTCATATATTTTGACAGAAGCGACTTTACGATAACAGTCAAGGCTCCTGGTTGACATATTTTTAACGGTGTGAAAAGTAGGTCAACTTTGCGTCCGTGTGTTCGATCCAAGCGTAACCTTTTCAGCGTCTCACTAGGCTTCTGATGTTTTGCTTGCTCAGGGTCAGGACATGTTGACAGGAAAGCTAGTTTGAGTCAGTGCAAATCTTTTGATAGCGTTTTATTTTTGTTTGTGTGATATCTTGTATAATTTATTATTAGTTATGCATAAGTTTTATAATTTTGTTAAATTATTTATTATTCTTTTTGTCATAAGTTTTTTTTTCCCCTGTGTTGTTAGTATAGATATACTTTGTCATTTTGTGATATAATTTTTGATCGTAATTGTATTAATTTATACTATATGATGTGTGATTTAAATAGTTATTGTAAGGTATTGTTACAACTTTTTCTACATGTGCATCTTTACTGTTCATCTGTCTTTGTTGACTATTCGTCATCCCTTTACATCTTTTCTGTTGTCTTTTCAGCATGATCTGATATGTTCTTTATACTTCCGTGTTTTATCTTTGTCTCACTTTATGCTTCGTGTGTCCTTTTTTCTGTTACGCTACTTAGACTTTCATTCTTTGTATTATTCAAGTAATGAGGTAACTTTAGATCAGGGATAGTTATATTTACTTTACATGGTTTGACATTGTGATATTATTTGATGTTTTTCATATGATGATTTCATATTTTACTTCTTTTCGAATTATACTTCGTTTGCTTGATATTGTCATTTCTATTACTATTGTTTGTTGCTTGTTTGAGTATTATTGTATATGCTTAACTTAGATCTGTAATACATTAATTTTGAGATACTTAGCTTGGTCTTCTAATAGATTAGTTTTAGTATTCTTACTTGATTACGTTGGATGATTGTTATTTACTTTACATTTAATGCTAATATTTTGTAGATATACTATTTCTGACTTATCATAAGATGAATTTTGTAAAACATATGTTAGAACTTCATTATCTTTTAGATTTTTTTCGTTTCGGGAGTTAATTTAAAAAAAAAATGATAGAATCATTTTTTTCCCCGGGTGTGTGGGAAACTGTAGCGAGTTGATCCTATGAAAGGGCAATAATCCTGAATATGTTTTTTGGACAAAGTAGATCTTGAGTTCCGTTGCTTGAATCCTTGTTTGGCTATGAGGCTTATTTAGATTTATGATAGGAATATCTTCTCGTATGTTGAGAACGGAGCGGATGACCGCTACTCACAGCGTTGAGCCACGCTTGTGAGGAATTTATCCCTGGGCTGTAGTGAGTTGTGTTTAGCTCGCGGCTATGCTGCATGTATTGAGAGCTGTGTTCTAAAACAGCCTAGCCCCGTGACTGTTTGGGCGGGACGAGTGTGTGATCCCGTAGAGGAGAATGTTTGGAGCGTTGGACCGGGGTGGTCAACGCTGTGTGTTTTTGATGGTGTATGCCTACGTAGTGCTATGAAAAATGTCGACTTATATTTCGCTGTGTATACAGCATATTTCATAAGCTGCAGTATGGATGTTCATGAGGACTTTAGGCCATTATTTATGTTAACTGCTGTGGGCAGTATCATAGCGCAGTATGGATGTTCATGAGGACTTTAGGCCATTATTTATGTGAACTGCTGTGTGCAGTATTATAGCGCAGAATTGAGTCATGAGGACTTTAGGCCATTATTTATGTGAACTGCTGTGTGCAGTATTATAGCGCAGAATTGAGTCATGAGGACTTTAGGCCATTATTTATGTGAACTGCTGTTTGCAGTATTATAGCGCAGAAGTGAGTCATGAGGACTTTAGGCCATTATTTATGTTAACTGCTGTGTGCAGTATTATAGCGCAGAATTGAGTCATGAGGACTTTAGGCCATTATTTATGTTAACTGCTGTGTGCAGTATTATAGCGCAGAATTGAGTCATGAGGACTTTAGGCCATTATTTATGTTAACTGCTGTGTGCAGTATTATAGCGCAGAAGTGTGTCATGAGGACTTTAGGCCATTATTTATGTTAACTGATGTGTGCAGTATTATAGCGCAGAAGTGAGTCATGAGGACTTTAGGCATTATTTATGTTAACTGCTGTGTGCAGTATTATAGCGCAGAATTGAGTCATGAGGACTTTAGGCCATTATTTATGTGAACTGCTGTGTGCAGTATTATAGCGCAGAAGTGAGTCATGAGGACTTAAAGCCATTATTTATGTGAACTGCTGTGTGCAGTATTATAGCGCAGGATTGAGTCATGAGGACTTTAGGCCATTATTTATGTGAACTGCTGTGTGTAGTTTTATAGCGCAGAATTGAGTCGTGAAGACTTTAGGCCATTATTTATGTTAACTGCTGTGGGCAGTATTATAGCGCAGAATTGAGTCATGAGGACTTTAGGCCATTAATTATGTGAACTGCTTTGTGCAGTATTATAGCGCTGAGATTATTGTTCAATGTGTTCGTGCTGTGATCTAAACTGTACATGAATGTAAACATGATTATGTCGTGACTTAATAAATCGTCATTAAATGTCACCAGGCGTTTACCACATTCCATGATTCTTATGTACGTGCCTGTGGCATGAGTGTCTACCCTAACACGCACCCACTTGCAACATTCTACACATCGTGACTAGAGAACAGTAGCACATATACCTTTATGATAAATAGCCGTGTGGGCGTGGCTTATTCTATTATACATAGCTCGGAACAACAACAGTTGGACAATAACAGTTAGCGAAATAATATCAACAATCGGGACTGTACCAGTATTACGAATTAGACAGTATCAGTGGTAGGTCAGTCATTACAAGTTGGAAGGAACTCTCAATATATACATTAACATTAATTAACAGTATTTATCAGTTAGTTATTGTAGTGACTTTGTTAGTTATTGTAGTGACTTTGTTAGTTATTGTAGTGACGTTGTTAGTTATTGTAGTGACTTTGTCGGCCAGTGTTGATAATTTGGTGAGTGCGCCTGAAGGACGAATGATGTAAATACAAAACCAAAGTGAGAGACAACAGTACATAAAGTAAACATTACAAGCCCAATAACATCAGACTTGTAACTGCATACCACCATCTGAAAGAACCTTCTTGGGTTAAACTAAGTAGCACTCATCTCAAGATACTGGTAGTTATCTCTAAGTGAGGAGCACAACCTTTCACACCATTTGATACAAAGCTGTTGCATATAAACTGAACACATAAATGAACATGTGCCACGTCACAAAATGATTATATAGGTGCCACCAAAGACGAACAGTTTGAACAATGAAAAATTACACAGTTGACATGTCAATGAACACATATGTTGACGTTGTAACACATGAGTACGTACACTGTCACAACTCCATGAGGTATTTTCATTCACTACATGTTAATGATCACAAGAGTACTTGTTAACAAAACACTAAAAGAAGCTTTAGTTGGTTTTCCAGACAAACATCTAGTGAACAGATGTGAACAATTACCCCTTCGACAGTGTCTCTACAGTCCATCCAGTTCGTTTCAAAGGCACCTTTACCCTTTGGCACAAAGGCACCTTTACAGTCTGGATCACCCTGAAGATCATCACGTGTTATGTTGGAAAGGTCATCAACTTTGAACTCTCCTGGTCTAGATAACAATTTTATTATTTCATTAGTTTGTTAATATCATCATTTTTTCTTTGCGCTCCTTACAGAGCATGGAACCACCATTATATCTGGTTATCTTGTAGGAAGCCTGCATCAAGCTCCGTCAGCGGTAGTTTCTATGCCAATATTGTCCATGATGAGTTTGCCAGTCTCATGTATAATATCATATTAGTCTGTATGTAGAGATGTTACATTACACGTTTTAGTTTTTATTGGACATACGAAGCAGCAGTTAATTATAGTGGAAAATTAGTATGATAATACGGAGTGACAGGACAAAGATTAAAAGACTAAAGCTTGCTCATGTCGGCAAACCTGTTATAAACAGATGTCAGGAAACACATATAGTAGGTGTGAATTTATATATATATAATTTCACTGCAGTATAGAAGTAAGCAAAAGCGTAGAATGACGCAGCTTGTTGACAGCGTTACAATGCAGTCACTTTTTTGAAATCTCCAAAGAAAACAAAGAAACGTTTATGAAGCGACATGAACATTTCACTTAGGATAAATCATGGAATAATTCCACGTAAACTGGTATCTTTATGATCAGCTAGCAATCGCAACGAACTTCTTTGGCAAAATTATATGTTAATTAGCACACTATAAAATCAGCTGTAATTATATATTTAATGCCTTAAAAAAGAATAATTGTTTTGGCACGTTTACAGAAACATATAATTCATGTGATTATAGCGGTAGGGGATAATTACCATTAGTAATAGGCGGGACAATTTTGATTGTGTCCATAAACTAGCATAGATTCGGAAAACCCATTGTCCGGAAATGCTGTCAATCCGAAAGTGAAAAAAGCACGGACGTCTTGGAGACAAAGAGAAGCGTACATTAGAAATGCTGTATTAGACCAGTTCGTACTTCATAAAATCACTTCAGAATCTGCCAAAGCTGAGGGCCATCTTTTATTGCTAGAAGTAATAAGCCTCAACACAATAGATAACTAAAGAGAAGTCACAGCTAACCGCCACTGGGAGCGCTCTGAAACCAACCGCAGATTTGTAGTACCACTGTCTGTGGGTAATTTCTATATTGATCGTTTAAATTACAACTGATCATATTTTTATGTTAAGTAATTGATAATTACGTTTGACGCTGGTTGAAAATTAATGTTATGCTTTACATAATTTCATGAGTATATGCCATGCCTTGTTTCAGAACGAAGATGGCGTGTCCTTCCATATAACTTCAAAGTCCATGTCAGGACTGGCTGCCATTTTCAGGGGTTTAATTTTGGGTGATGTGCTCAAAGAGCTAACAATTCTTCTCAGGGCTTTAATTTTGTGTAATATGTACGCAGGGTTTATATTATCTTCTTGTCTTAGATTCTGTTAATGGATAATAGGGGAGACAAAAAAAAAAATTAATTTTGGCAGAAGCTAAGCTAATGGGAATTAATTATGACCAAGTCGAAAATGTCGGTAACTGACATAGGTAAAAAGGTAAAGGATCCCGTTACACGCCCATTGAGGCATAATGAGAATATGGTGTTTAGACCCATATTTTCTTGACCATTGGCATAATAGGGGTGATGTGGTTTAGCATCACGCCGGTAACTGATGTAATAATTCTTAAATGTATTGTATTGTTGGATAACGCACACTCGTTTTACTGGCATATCACAGCCTCATGACTGTGTTGTCAAAATGAGGAATCAGATTTCTCTGTGGCCAGTCAGAATCGGAGGGTTGTCTTGAATGTAAAATACGAATACCAACCCATCGCCATATACTTGCAAGTTTAAACTTTTTGTGAGAACGTGACTAATGTGTATGGGAAGTGTGAACTGTTATCAGTGCACCAACACTGTCACCTGGCATAAGCATAGTATATTTGATGTCCAGATGTAACGACCGTAAGGAGTCAACCACACCAACATGTCACACAAGTTAATTCTCAGGGGAAAATACAAATCAAGACACTCGCACTACTGATGTAGTGAATAGGACAACCATTAATATTATCTTGTTGATGTAAATAGTTTTCTTGTGAAATGTTACATATCTATAGTGCACATTTTTATTATACATGTGATGATGTCCGAGATTTCACCGCTCGAAATATATATAGTGTTTATAAGTGTAAAAATAACATAGGAATAAAATAGCGAAGTTATGGAGAACAGTATCTCCTACGTCGCAAGTCAGTGCTAAGATTTTATGCCTCGACATTGGGACACTAACGTAACATATTTTGACACAAAACCAAGCCTAGTTGTTCCGAGACGATAGTAAGACAGAAACGGTAAAAGAATAAAAAGAAACATAAGAGGGAGAGAGAAAATGCTACACTTCGACACGCGTTTGGTTTTGCTTGGTCGCCGCGAGCCGAGCAGACGATAGTGCAAGCCGATATCGTAGCTTGTTTCAAAAATACGATAGAAAAACCACTTTTTCTGTAACGCAGATGCGCATGTATATTACCACAATGATCGGATGCGAGACAGCCCAAAACCCGTACTCACACGTATCTCTAGCGTAAAAGTAGGGCTAATGTAGCGTACAGACAGCACTTTGTTGCTTTTGTGACGTATTACTACAGCGTTGTCTCGTAATGAATGAGAGCGGCAGTTTAAAGAAAAGAAAAAAATTACGATTAACGTGGACTATTTTGAAAAAAATACAGTATGGAACGGGGAAGGGAAGGAGCATAGTTGGTGGTACTATGAGTTAGTGTTTACAAATTTGAATGGGCAAGATAGAAAAATATGTTAGTTGAGGAAATGAAGAATAAAAACCATAATATTGAATATAATGAATACAAGAATAAAAAATTTAATCACTGTGTGACAGGTAACAACAGGATCACTAATTATTGTTCAGAATTATAAACTGTTAGGAATTAACCGAGATATTGACGAAGACAGATGGACGAACAGACTTGAACCTTTCTCAGTTTGCCCTGTGGTGGGGATAAGGGGGAAGTTAGTCCTAGATTTGAAAATTTAGTTCGAGTTTGAATATAAGGACGCTAAAAGCCAAACGGTACCTGATTTTCTGTAGCCTAATATACTAAGGGAAGAATAAAACTAACGGATATGTATATATTATTGAATTTGTATGAAAATTATGTGGGGAAAAGATTATGTAGAGTGAAGCCAACATCAAACTTTGTGTTGTTTCACAGAGTTGTTAAGAAATATAGTAACAGGTTGTAGAAAAGCCCGACAGGTTTTCTGACACTTTGGGAGAAAATAAAATTAAATAGTAATGGGGAAATTGTTGAACACTATTGTGACATAAGACCTGGAAAACCACTGGCCGTCTTCTTCAGCAAGTCACCGTCTTTGTACATGACTTGATATTATTAACTTAAAATGATTCCTTTGTCAAGGAAAGTGTCAAACTGTAGTTTGAAGTTTATTTGACCATGAATGGGGTAACAAACCAATTAAGAACGTTAACTAATTGTGTAGTTACCATGCTGAATCTGAATGAATTAAAATGTTTAGTTAGGGAAAGAGAGAGTATATCAGATGGTGATGTAGGCCGCATTTATATTGTTCCAGGGTTTCATCCACGACTAGAAGTGAGCCCAGGTCAGCTGAGATCTGTATAATTCTGCATCTAAAGAAGTAAGGCAGTATCAACTGTGTGCCTCCTTGTTATTTCAAGATCAGAAGCCTGACTTGTTATTGGAAGCTGGTGGTGTAACTATACTTCATCCTGCACATCAGAAGCCACAAAGTTAAGCCAGTGTCTGCAGGCATTTGATATATCAACCCAAAAATTGCTCTCATTTCCCAAGTGTTTAATAAATATTCAGATTGTGATAAACTTAGACGTTCTTCCTAACAGTACCCATTCATAGGAGCTATAATACAGTGACATTGTCCCAGATTGACTCATGTAATTAAATTTGTGAAAAATAATATATATAGTTATAAATTGAATCATTTTGATGTAAATATTTTGATTGATCATTTTGATTTTCAATTTCAGTATACACAAAATTGTGATACTGGAACAATAAATTGTAAAAAATTAATTCACATTTAAACTTAATTCTGGGTGTTGTTAAATACTTTTCATAGAGTTCTTAGTTTTATTTGTTGTCATATTATTACAACACACTTTACATAACCCTAGACATTATACGTAGCTATCAGACATACTAGTCAAGAATAAGTCTGAATGAGATCATAAGGTGGTAGCAGAAAGGCACTCTAAAAACTCACCCTAATAATTGTTAGATTCAGGGGCCTTCACAGCTGACCTCATTCAGTACAATAGAAATACATAACAACAACAGGTCATAAAATCTAAATCCACCACATATATTGGTAGGCTCGTCCGAGATTTGAACTTTTCATTAGGTAAACTCCCAACACAACATATATTGGGGTCTCCTGGTCCGGGATTTTAACTTATCACCTATATTGGATAGCTCGCTCCTGGGAATTTTAAACTTCTCCTAGTAATTATATTGGGTTGTTGGTCCAGAACTTTTAAAATATAAAATTTAAAATAATTTGAGAATGGGTTGAGATATCAGTGCCTAGTGTTTTGTGTTTAGGTTGGTTAATTAGTTAAGTTAGTTTGATAACATTGACTATTATTAAAAATACAATGGCAGACTTGGCCAAATTCAGATCTGCTGCGATGCAGGTTGCAAGGGACATGGGGATGGAAGGTCAAGGTCTGATTGCCTATGTAACAGAAGAGTGTGATAAGTTTATTGCCCGAGAAGAAAAGAGGTTAGTTGAAGAGAAGAGAATTTTTTTAGAAGATGCTATGGAACTTAAGAGATTAGAGGCTGATAGGGAGGCTGAGATCAAGAGGCTGCAGTTAGAGGAGAAGAAATTTGAGGCTGAGAGGGAAGATAAAAGACTCCAAAAGGAACACGAGCTACGACTAAGAGAGTTAGAATTACAAGGCTATGCTCCTGAAAATGGAACTAGCCCATCCACTTCCGACTCTGCTGCAAGCCAGGTAGCCTCCTCATCAGCCATGGGGTTTCATTTGGAGGAACAGGGTGCTGAGAGACTGGGGGAGATCTTAAATGTGGCTGAAAGATATCAGGCAACCCAGTCTGAGATGGCAGGCATAAAGAAGAAGCCTATTGATCATAATAAAGTCTCACAAAACCAAAACTAACCTGTAACCGTCTGTTTTGTAACGGCCACCATAAATGTAACCGTTAGGAATGTAACGGCCACCAGAGTGAGGCACTGCCAGGGGTACTATGATCACTCACAGTAAACAGCGTCCATGTTGTAGATCTGTGATATTGGTATTATGATGTGCTGAGTGTGGGTGTAGACGAAAACACGAATGCTTGAGGCTCTTAGTAAAGTCAGTAATATACCCATACACTCACATGCAGTGTCAATGATGAATCGAAGACTGCTGGCACGTTTCAAACATTTATTTACGAAACTGACAGTAGCATCAACAGGACAGTCAAATCGACAAGATCAAGGACTTCACATAGATAATAAATGACTGTTAAATATCTGGTAATCAAAGGCTTGCATCATACATCAAACATCATCTGTTTTAATGTTAGAATATGTAATGTAACTTCCGTACCATTGACTCAGAGCGTGAGGTACTTAATTAGCTCTGTCGTTCAACGAACGAGCTCCTAAATTGCGTAGCAATAATACATAAGGCTGTTATTCAACTGGCATAGCTCGCCAGGTATATTTCCTCTTGCTGAAAATATTGGCCGTAATACAGGGCCTCATTATGTAGACAGCTGTGTATCCTTTTTTTAGCAAGCACGATCAAACCATGCTAAACATATATATATATATATATATATATATATATATATATATATATATATATATATATATATATATATATATATATATATACCGCCAACCTGTGGCGTCCACAATAATTTATCATCATCATAAGGCTTCTGTTCAATTGAAAACATATAGTCTCATTTGCTAGAACTAGAAGCAAGGAAGAAATTCTGTCTCTCAAGATCTGTGAGCTACACTCGACAGATAGGTAATTTCAAATGTTCTGCAGCCAAAGGCATAGTATTAAGAATGTCATTTACCTCCATACAGAATCTTCCGGATACGCACTTAACAAACAATCACTGGGGAAAACATTGACATTTCAGTCATATCGAAACTTTCCAATCCCAATGATGATCTAGAGGAAAACACAACTGACATCGTCGTCCGACAGCCCAGATCACACTCTAGATGACGTCACAGTTCGCGCCCAGAACTCTGCGTATGGTTAGACAGCATAAAAGTGAGCATCGTTCAGACAGATCCACGACAACGATTGAAAGAAAGAGAAGATAACCCTTTAAACAACCTGTCATAGAAGTTAATACCCAATTATCCAACTTTGACCAACAAAGTTTTACAACAAAAGTATAAAATGATTTACTTATATGACTCCGTCAAAACGACAAAAGTATTAAATAGATTTACCCATTATGACTCCGTCAAAAACGACAGCAACAGACTACCGCACCCCCCGTATAAAAAAATGACCCATTTTTTTGAGTACATCAATGAGCAAGATACCACAAGCTCATGACACATGAATAATGTGCCAATGAAAGAATCAACCGGAGAGAATCAAATCATCTCACCAAATAATAGAAAATATCTTCGGGAAGGTACCATCAAAGAAACCTCAGTTGCTGGCGATACTAACAAAAACTACATAATTATCAAACAATTATGCAATAATATAATCATAGCAATGACCAATGACAATCTATCTGAAGAAGTCATATCAATATACAAATTACAATGTTATACCATTAATATATGTAATGGATGGACATGACCAATTTTGTTAAATTCCTTACACATTATCTTACAATAGAAGTATATTATATACAAATAAGTGCTGCGATTTCTTGAACAAAAGTAAGGTATGGCGTCATCATGGTTCTCATAAGCGCTCCATACTTGGTACTAGTTTGCACTGAGAAAAATATAAATGACATTAATTAGTAACATGCTATAATGCACTATAGTCACTACAAAATTATTTAAATATTATATGTGGCCATTTTAAAATTTTTCCTTTTTTTTTTTTTTTTGGCCTTTTTTATGTTAACCTTAACCTTTGACATTACACCAAAGATAGTAATAGAGAAAGAAAACAATCAATTTACTAATCTAAGGTGAAACAAATGTATTAATGTATATCATGAACAGACATGAGTCTGGAAATGTATCATGAAATCTAGGACACAAGACTTAAGTGGAATCATGTGGGCATCTAGACAGTATGTCCGCCATCACATTATCCGAACCACAAATAGCCCGCACCGTGAAATGAAAAGGCTGAAGAGCAATAGCATATCGAGTAGATCTCGAGCTCTTCAAATCCTTGTTCTGCATAGCTGTAAGAGCTTTTTGGTCGGTTTCCATAATGAAATGCGCGCCTAAAAGGAATCTTTGTAGCTTAAGAATGGCCTAGACGATAGATAACAATTCACGGTCTAGAACCGAATAGTTCCTTTCTGCCGCATTCAATTTTCTAGAGATATACATCACAGGATGCAGAGTTCCTGAATACTCCTGCATAAGTGCCGCCCCGATCTCAGTGGAAGAGGCATCACTACGAAGGACAAAAGTCTTATCAATCGATGGTAGTCGTAAGATAGGAGGAGATGAAAACAAATTCTTAATCTGATCCAATGAAGATTGGCATTCTTGGGACCAGCGCACCATATTAGGAGAACCTTTTTTCAACAAAGTTGAAAGAGGTGCCATAATGGAGGACAGATTCTTAATGAATCTTCCGTAGAATTGTATTAATCCCAAGAGACTACGTACTTGCTTTTTTGTTTTAGGAACGGAGATATTTAATATCTTGGAAATGTTTTGGTCCTCTGTCTTCAATAGACCATGACCAACACGATGACCTAGGAAAGAGATTTCACTAAACCCAACAGGCTTTAGAGGGTTTTGCAGTCAAATTATGCTCGCGTAGAGTAGACAGTAACTCATTTAAACCCGAATAGTGTTCTTCCCAAGTATCGCTGAAAAGACAGAGGTCGTCCAAGTATGCGATGACATCTGTACGATATGAGAGAATTCGACGCATCATGCGTACGAAAGTAGCTGGGGCGTTCATCAGCCCGAAAGGCATAAAATTCCATTGATACAAACCCCTAGGTGTTGAAAAAGCAGTGAAAGGTTTGGCGCGTTCAGTTAACGGAACTTGCCAATAGCCTTTCGACAAGTCAAGTTTAGTAAAGAATCGCGATTTAGAAAGTCTAGTAAGTAGATCTTCCAATAAAGGCATAGGTTCAGCATCAAACTTCGTAACCTGGTTCAATTTGCGATAATCGACGCAAACACGTATGTTATTGTCTTTCTTTGGAGCAATAACCATGGACGAAGAGTATGCTGAAGTGGATGGTTCAATTATTTTCAATTGTATCATTTCATCCAATTCTTTCTCGACTTGCGCTTGGAAATAAATAGGGATAGGATATGGTCTTACTCTGATCGGATTATGATCAGTAAGTATGATGTCATGTTTGATAATATTTGTGTGTCCAGGAATGTCGGTAAGGACATCCTGAAATGATTGTAGCAAGGAAGATACTTGACGCTGTTCCTCAAAAGACAAATTAGAAGAAACCGAAACGTTTCTCCATGATTCCATAGAATTGAGTGGAATCATAGGAAGAGGTAGATTAACATATGAAAACGTTGTTTCCTCCTCCTGTATAACCGACAAGGATGAGATATGACCATGTTGGACTGGAGAATCGTCCGTCGCCTGGAAAATAGGCTGCAAATAGTCTGGTCGTTCAATAAATTCCGTAAGCATATTTATATGGAAGGTTTTATGCCTTCCATCAATATCGACAACAAAGTCGACATCGGAAATTTTTGAGACTATTTTATATGGACCTTTCCATGCAATGAGAAATCTGTTCTCCCTCGAAGGAAGTAAGACAAACGCTTTGTCTCCAGGACAAAGTTGACGTAGGCGTCTCTTCTTATTAGCGAATTGCCTCGCCTTTTCTTTTGCAAATTCGGAGGATGAAGTCGCTATATTGCATGCTTCGATAATCTTATGTCTGAGAGCAATGACATACTCATATGAAGATTGAGTGTCATTGTCAATATTATCGGCAGTTATCAAATCGTGTAGCAAGGGCTTAGGACCGTGCAGTTGCGCGCCAAACACAAGTTGAAAGGGAGAAAGCCCTGTATGTTTCGTTGTGGTACCTCTCTATGGGCAAAGAGAGTCGCGGTTTTTAAAACCCTCTGCCCAATCCTGAGAATGATCCTCAGTAAATCTTGCCAAGTAAGTTTCTTAAGTGTTCTTTTAAGACGTTCAACTAACCCATTAGACATTGGGTGATAAATTACTACTGAGAGACCTTTTAAATATCTAGGATAGACATCACCTGCGACATAGTGTCTGATATCAATTGTAGTACCATGGTCTGACAATATTTCTCTGGGAAAAACCCAAACGAGAAAATATTTAGCCAAAGAGCGTCTGCGATATCGGCAGTAGATATGCTCTTTAGAGGTATAGCCTCTGGCCAACGTGTGCACATGTCGACACATGTTTTTTAGGATGAATTGATGGCCTCTGGCTGACTTAATCTTAAAAGGGCCAATAATATATATTGACATCTTCTGGAATGGTCGAATAGGAATGTCTGCAGCCTAGATAGGTGCAGCATGTCGTGGATCTCTAGATTTGACTTCTTGACAAATCTTACCAGATCGGCAATAAATTTCGTATGTCTTTGTTTACGAATGGCCAAAAGAAAGCCGCTAGAAACTCTCGACTTAGTGCGAGAAAAACCCATGTGTCCAGCACACTGAGAATCGTGTGGACGTTGAAGAATTAAGGCACTATCATACATTTTTGGGCACAAGAATTTGAGAGTGCATAGATTTGTTCTGAGTGTTGTACCATACGTACTAGTATACCATTCTTCATAGTGATATACGATTTGTGAATTGTATTTGTGATTCGGA
The DNA here is from genome assembly GCA_024509875.1 of Oreohelix idahoensis. NCBI lineage: Eukaryota > Metazoa > Mollusca > Gastropoda > Stylommatophora > Oreohelicidae > Oreohelix > Oreohelix idahoensis. The sequence goes on along the minus strand of JAMPIV010021571.1, from coordinate 17,682 downwards.
TCACCGTTTTTAGCGAGAAGAAAGTATTTATTTAGAGAAGAGTCTTCTTCTTGTAGTTTCACAAACGAGTCATTGTGAAATCACCAAGTGATCATCTTGGCTACCAAACTTCATTTACTATCATTAGATGAAGTTGAGAGGAATAAGAGCTTGTGCTCTTGATACAACCACATTGGGCTGTTTGGATATTATGTTCTTCCCAAGCAGCAATTTGCTGCGGGGTACATTCCTTAACCCCGTGAATACGACCGCGATTATTTAGAATCCGCAATAGGATTATGAAGAAACGAAAAACACGCGGTGGACATCTCCTGTAAAGAAGGGAGTATCCATGTGGATGATAGCAGTAGGATTGATCTCCAAAAGATCCAACTAAATGTCACACATTTTAACCACCTTCCCTGTGGCACAGCAAGGATCTATAAGAGATTGCCTAAACCCATTAGTAGTTGTACATCCAGAATCAAAAAGTTACTGAGAACTGGATTATCATTCACTAGACCTCTATTTAAAATATTATGAGAGATCCTTTTCCCAGTCATGGCGCAACTCGTAGCAGGAAGAGCGAGAAGAGGGTGACCACATCCAAATTAGGGTAGATGCTGTAGATGGCTCGAACAACAATGTTGAGGCATTGGGGGCACTTTGCTGCTCTCCTCCAAAATCGAAAAGCAGAAGCCAGTGAATAGCATTTAGAGTTTTTTTTTCTACTTCATTTTCACATGACTGTTCAGGCTTCCTGAGGATTCATGTTGTGCAGCGTTTGCCTGACGATAAGATTTCCTTTTGCTATGTACTAGGTCTGCCGCGATTATTAATTTCCCCATGTAATTATTATTATATTGCCAAATCATAACTATTCTATTCTGGGTTTGCATCACCAGTTTCCCCATAAACCATCATCGTTACTTTTCTTGGACGGGCGAGGATAATTATCTCGAGGAAGAGAAAACTCGGATAGTTTCTATTGTGGATAAACCTTTGCGAAAAAAAGTGTCTAACAATTGTTAGGACCCAAACATTACGAGGGGACTATCAGCTCGTCTCCAAATTCTGTTGAAAAAAAAACCCACTGTGTGATCGGATTTGCTTTGATATTGAGGTGTTATTTCTGGTTTACTATCTTCTTATTAAAAGCTTTGCTTAGCCCATTGAAATTTACGATTGTAATTAGTAGCCATATGGTGCATGCAGCCCGAAGCAACTGGCATCCCCTGCTTTGACCTTAGCATTGCATATCTTGTTAGCATTGGGGGTATGCGGCAGTTATCGTACTGGCTAAACAATAACTCCTCCATGTCTTTCTTTTATGTTCTTAGGTAGGTTTACGCTCAATGAAAGAAAAGAAAGAAAAAAGATTCGTAGACCGATGACATAAACCTTGTCTCGGAAGTAATAAGGTCCCATTTAGGCCTTCATTATGTTTTTTCAAGTCTGAGTACAACTCAATCCAACGTCGTGAAATGTACTGACGATATCTTTATAAATAAAGGTCAGATGAATCCACTCCATTTTTCTGGCTAACATTGTCTTAAGAAGAAGGACGATAATCTTCTTCTTTTAGTTGATATCTTTCCTAAGCATTGCTTGCTCTGGCTGACAACATCGAAGTTGGTACTATCATGTATCATCTCTTGTTCATTAAGAGTAGTTACTGGTTCACCTGAAAAAAAATTCCATCCGTTGTTCGACATATTTTTCCTATTTTTATTTTTTGCGTATCGACATAAAATCAATTCGAAGTCTCATCAAGTAATATCCGTTATTATCGTCCTTTAAAGGATTGAAATGATGGTAAAGTTGATCTTTATTAGGACTTCCTCCTTTGTACCGTATCCGATGTTTGTCTTGATGAGCACCAGCATTCACCAATTTCCATTTCTCTATCTCCACAAAACTGCGAGGTGCTTTTTCATCATGTTCCATTTTTGCTTTCCTCTCTTCAGCCAGGCAGGCTTGACATTTTTCTCTCTTCAGCAGCTGTCTTGAAAATTTTCTCCTCCTCAGCAGCAGTTTGAGCTTGAATGTTTCTTTCTCTTCAGCAGCAAGCTTTGAGCTTGAAATTTTCTCTCCACAGGCAGCAGCTTTGAGCTTGATAAGTTTTTTTCTCCTCAGTCATCTGGCTTCCCTTTTTTGCTTTTTCCATTTCCATCTGGAATTTCCTTTCAATCCTGCCTGGACATACTGCACAATCTTAAATTCTCAAGCAAATCTAATCTTCTTTTGTTCAGCTTTCTTCTGGTCCAATCTTTTTTTTATCCTCTTTTTGTCTCTTTTCTTCAGGACCTTCTCAGTGGCTTCTGGTAAAGAGAGGAGCAGTCGAGTTATTCTTCCTTCCAATTTACTTTTACCCAGACCCTCTACCAACAAGGCGATTTCCTTGTCTCAATAATGAAAGTATCTAGTGTATAGACAATTATGTCTATAACTTTGTGAGATCAGACCTGAAAATTATTAAATTAAATTCGCTTTATCCCAACTTTGATGGAAGACAGTCTGTATATCTACTAGATTTGTATATCACTTCACTTTATTTCATCTCTCTTGAGAGACTAAGTCCTTAGTCAAAGGACTTCAATTGTATAGCAACCCTTGTTTCTCCTATAATATTTCCATTATAAGGTGTATAGAAATAAATGAAAGTAAGGAAAGACGAACAGATACAAACAAAACAAATCGTAAATCAAGGAATAAAAAAAATAACGAAAACAACACTAACACATCTCGTCACAGCTAAGAAAAAAACTGAAAAATAGCAACACAGGTTGCTCGCAATTTCCACAGGGGAAATATGCGTAATCCTAAAGAAAACGCTCAAGATAGAACCTCTATCACGTGGTATTTTCTATCGGAGTCTCCTTACCCAACCAGCCCGAAGAAATACACACTAAATAAACATGTAAACAAAAACATGTATACAAAAAACATGCATGGCATATATAAATACACAATATGTAGAATGTGTTTAGAGGAAGGCTCAGCTTGAGACAAAATAAAGGCACAGTTTACACACTAAACCAGGCCACTTATCTTTTAGCACACTCCTCAATAGCCGCAAAGATGCAATATAATGCGGTACTACTGTCAACAACAATGGTAGACGATCCTCCGTTGAAGGTCACCGTAACTTCATAACAGGCAGTGGTCTCCAAAGTGTAGCTACAAAAATCACACTCGACACCAGTTGAGACTAGAAAATCCAACGTCGATATGTTTGTAGAATGTAGTGTAAATAACCAGCGGTACTGTTTACCATCTTAGGTCGACAGGTAATGACGTGACTTGATAGCTCAGAATGTATTGACATCTTTTGTAGAACTCCAGAAATGTATAACAATGTCACTTCAATTCCGTAACAGTTGTGGTCCATGTAGCAGTAACACAAAAATGCCAACGCCAGTGTTTATGTGAGTCAGCTCAGTTGTTGACCTATTTGCCACTGTCGTGAGAATGTAGAAAAACCACAAATCTGGCCCACCATAAATGTAACGTACTGTTCATGAGTGATGTGAAAGCTGGCAGAGTGAACGTGTCGTTTATCACCTGGACTGTGTAATGTTGCGGTGTCGATGTAGGTCACCAGAAATGTAACCGTTAGGAATGTAACGGCCACCAGAGTGAGGCACTGCCAGGGGTACTATGATCACTCACAGTAAACAGCGTCCATGTTGTAGATCTGTGATATTGGTATTATGATGTGCTGAGTGTGGGTGTAGACGAAAACACGAATGCTTGAGGCTCTTAGTAAAGTCAGTAATGTACCCATACACCCACATGCAGTAGTCAATGATGAATCGAAGACTGCTGGCACGTTTCAAACATTTATTTACGAAACTGACAGTAGCATCAACAGGACAGTCAAATCGACAAGATCAAGGAGACTTCACATAGATAATAAATGACTGTTAAATGTCTGGTAATCAAAGGCTTGCATCATACATCAACTAGGACATATCCAAACATCATGTGTCTTAATTTTACAATATGTAATGTAACTTCCGTAACATTGACTCAGCGCGTCAGGTACTTAATTAGCTCTGTCGTTCAACGAACGAGCTCCTAAATTGCGTAGCAATAATACATAAAGCTGTTATTCAACTGGCATAGCCGGCCAGGTATATTTAGTCTTGCTGAAAATAATGGCTGTAAAACAGGGCCTCAATATGTAGACAGCTGTGTATCCTTTTTTTAGCAGGCACGATCAAACCATGCTAAACATATATATATATATATATATATATATACATATATATATATATATATATATATATATATATATATATATACCGCCAACCTGTGGCGTCCACAATAATTTATCATCATCATAAGGCTTCTGTTCACTTGAAAACATATAGTCTCATTTGGCTAGAACTAGTAGCAAGGAAGAAATTCTGTCTCTCAAGATCTGTGAGCTTCACTCGACAGATAGGTAATTTCAAATGTTCTGCAGCCAAAGGCATAGTAATAAGAATGTCATTTACCTTCATACAGAATCTTCCGGATACACACTTAACAAACAATCCCTGGGGAAAACATTGACATTTCAGTCATATCGAAACTTTCCAATCCCCATGATGATCTAGAGGAAAACACAACGGACATCGTCGTCCGACAGCCCAGATCACACACTAGATGACGGAAGTCACAGTTCGCGCCCAGAACTCAGCGCATGCCTAGACAGCATAAAAATGAGCATCGTTCAGACAGATCCACGACAACGATTGAAAGAAAGAGAAGATAACCCTTTAAACAACCTGTCATAGAAGTTAATACCCAATTATCCAACTTTGACCAACAAAGTTTTACAACAAAATTATAAAAGGATTTACCTATATGACTCCGTCAAAACGACAAAAGTATTAAATAGATTTACCCATTATGACTCCGTCAAAAACGACAGCAACACAACCTAAATTTGAACATAGGGAAAAATTTAATAAAGGTAAAGCTTATTATGATAAGCCAAGTTTTGACCAACGTTATAGAAACCCGCAATTCAGTGAAAGAAAAAATTTCCCTCAGGGAAATAAATGGTGTAAATGGTGCAAGAGGAATACTCATGACACCAAAGTGTGTATTAAGAAACCTTCTTCCTTCGCTGCAATAAAAACGGGGAACAAGGGATTAAAGGTGAAACCTACTGGACAGCAGGAACCTTATCACCCCCCAGTTTGTGAGGATGTTGTATGTAATGGTGTCACCATTAGGTGCCTGTATGATACAGGTTTAGATTATGACTCAGTCGTGAGCTCTCACCTGGTGCGAGCAGATCAATACACCACAGAAACAGTGGAGATTCAAGCCACAACTAAGGACGTAGTTACCATGACACTTCCCATTGCAAGGATAAGTGTAAAATCTCGCTATGTGGAAGGAGTGATTAGAGCAGCAGTGATAAATGAACCAATCTACCCTCTTATATTGGGGTGTAGATATGTTTTCTTGGGGAATCCCAAGAGACCTGTGATCATGGCAACAGTGCAGACCAGGTCACAGTCAAGGAAGGAGGAGGATGAACCTATAAATACTCATCCAGCGGAGATGAAGAAGGCACAGGCCGAGGATAGGTCACTCAAGCCTTGCTTTAAAAAATTGCCTAAATGCCATACACCTCCAAACAAAGGAGAATTTTATATGAAGGATAAACTCTTATATAGGAAGGCTGGAACTGGATCCAATGGTCATGGACAACTGGTACTTCCCAAGATGTATAGGGCAGACTTAATAAGGAGTTTACATGTTGGAAAAGATGGGGACCACGAGAAAGTAGGTACCATCTGCCAAAAGGTTTCTCAAAATTATTATTGGCCAGATGTAAAGATAGTTATGGAGAATTTTGTAGAAGCCTGCGGCATATTTCATGAGGGAACACCCACAAGTGTGGAAAATAATAATCAGGACCTAGAAACGCCACTGGGCAAACTTAGGCCTGAGAATAAAAATAAATATAATAAAGTAGACACAGTGGAATGGGAACCCCCTTTTCACACACAGTCTTCAATTGAATGTGCCACTATGCGGCGAGTACAAAGAGTGATTGTACCCCAGAATAAGCCGAGAATCCCTCGGTCGGAATTATGTGAACTGGGGAAAGAAAAAAGAGAGCCAAGATCTCTCACAATGACATTAAAGTTGCAAGAAAACCCCAAGAAAAGAATTGGTAGTGGAAGGTTCTTATGTGATGACAAAAGAAAGAAAAGTCATCACCACCACACTTCCAATTTCATGAAAATTGCCGGTGCCGTGAAACATATGTAGGCAACCCTGTTATTTGGGAGGCCAATAAAAGGTCCACTGGAAGCCCTGTTGAGAACATGGACAGATGAGAAGGCAGAAGAGACTGTTACCTCATCGTATCAGTATGTGAACGAGCTGACCACTCATCTCAAAACTGGCTGGAAACTGGCAAATGATAATCTCAGACAAGCCTGGAAAAAACATGCTGCTTATTTTAACAAGAAAGCGAAGGATAGGGAATTAGCTGTGGGAGAGAAGGTGTTGCTTCTCTTACCCGGCAGTAGTAACAAGTTGCAAATTGGATGGCAAGGTCCATATACGATATTAGAGAAGGTGTCTAGAACTAATTATAAAATTGACAAAAAAGGTAAGGAGAAAATTTATCATGTGAATCTCCTAAAGAAGTATCTGGATAGGGAAATCCAGGATGAGACACATCTAATGGCCTTGTCGATAGCAACGGGGATGAAGAATGAACCACTCACCTCTCACGAGTACCCCCTAAAAACAGGTGAAACACAGGCACAAGTAAAAATTAGTAAACATTTGACTAAAGCTCAGAGAGAGCAGGTTCAAAAGGTTCTGATTGAACATACAGACGTGTTAACGGATAAGCCGGGGCACACAAATCTGTTAAAATATGATATGAAGCTAATAGACCCAACACCCATCTGTATGAGGGCCTATTCGATTCCGTTCGCCAAGGAAAAGGCTTTGAAGGAGGAGATAGATTATTTGTTGAAGGAAGGAATTATTTCTCACAGTGAATCTCCTTACAGCTCTAGTGTGGTTTTGCTGAGAAAACCCTTTGGAGAACATCGTCTGTGTATAGATTACAGGAAACTGAATGCTGTCACAGAAAGTCAGGTGGATCCATTACCTGATACAAATCAGCTGTTTGCCAGGCTGAACAAGGCAAAATATTTTTCTAAGGTGGATCTTAGCAAAGGCTATTATCAAATTCCAGTAAAGCCGGAGGTTCGACCTTATTTAGCCTTTAGCACCTCGGAAGGCCATTATGAGTTCAACATGCTGCCGTTTGGGTTGAAAAATGCCCCGAGTGTGTTTTCCAGGATGATGCGAAAATTGTTGGATCCACTGAATAATCCATGTATAACGAATTTCATGGATGACATTCTTATTGCTACTGAAACATTTGAAGACCACATTAACTCTCTGAATATGCTATTCGATAGGCTCAGAGAAGCAAATTTGACTGCTAGACCAACCAAATGTTGTGTGGGTTGTAAAGAGCTGGAATTCTTGGGACATACAGTATATCAGGGGAGCATGACCCCTGACCCCAAGAACCTGGAGAAATTGCAAAGAGCACCGAGGCCACAAACAAAAAATGATGTGAGATCTTTCGTATCTTTATGTGGGTTTTATATAAAATACATAAAAAACTTTAACTCTGTATGTGCACCGCTGACAGATTTAACTAGAAAGGGTCAACCTGATAAAATTAGTTGGTCAGCGCAGTGTGAATTGGCATACCAAGAGTTCAAAGAGAAACTCACCAGCAAGCCGATCTTGAAATTGCCTGATTTAAGTAAAGACTTTGTGGTGAGAACGGATGCAAGCAACGTCGGATTAGGGGCCGCATTATTACAAAGGTCCACTTCACTTGATGGGGAATTAAACCCAGTTGCTTACGCTAACCGCAAGTTGAATAAGGCGGAGCAAAACTACTCAACAAGTGAAAAAGAATGTTTAGCACTAATCTGGGCGATAAAAAAGTTCCAGATCTATCTCTATGGTAGGACATGTGTGGTGCAAACAGATCACCAGCATCTAGTATTCTTATCACAGGCCAAGCATGAAAATGCTCGTCTATTAAGGTGGTCATTACTCATCCAACCTTATTCGTTTACGATCGAATATATACCCGGTTCGCAGAATGTGGGAGCGGATTTTTTGAGTAGGCATCCCTTAGAAGAAACTCAGGTAGTCATAAGAACAAATGAGTTAATTCGATCTATGTGAATCTCGGATCTTGAACTTGCTTCAGAAGCATGTTCTCAAGTGGGGAGATGTGTGATGATGTCCGAGATTTCACCGCTCGAAATATATAGTGTATATAAGTGTAAAAATAACATAGTAATAAAATAGCGAAGTCATGGAGAACGTTATCTCCTACGCCGCAAGTCAGTGCTAAGATTTTATGCCTCGACCTTGGGACACTAACGTAACATATTTTGACACAAAACCAAGCCTAGTTGTTCCGAGACGATAGTAAGACAGAAATGGTGAAAGAATAAAAAGAAACATAAGAGGGAGAGTGAAAATGCTACACTTCGACACGCGTTTGGTTCTGCTTGGTCGCCGCGAGCCGAGCAGACGATAGTGCAAGCCGATATCGTAGCTTATTTCAAAAATACGATAGAAAAACTCCTTTTTCTGTAACGCAGATGTGAATGTATATTACCACAATGATCGGATGCGAGACAGCCCAAAACCCGTACTCACACGTATCTCTAGCGTAAAAGTAGGGCTAATGTAGCGTACAGACAGCACTTTGTTGCTTTTGTGACGTATTACTACAAGCGTTGTCTCGTAATGAATGAGAGCGGCAGTTTAAAGAAAAGAAAAAAATTACGATTAACGTGGAATATTTTGAAAAAAAGACAGTACGGAACGGGGAAGGGAAGGAGCATAGTTGGTGTCTTGAACCTTTTCTCAGTTTGCCCTGTGGTAGGGATAAGAAGGAAGTTTAGTCTTGTGATAGAGATTTTCGACACTAAAGTTGTTTAAAAGCAAGATAAAAGTACTGTCTTGGCTTAGCTGTTCTGCACCAGCAAGAGATCTGGAGTTTATCATATTATTTCAATTCAAACTATTAGTGTTTAATATTTCTCTGATGCGGTAAGAAAGAAAACCTTTATATTATCATTATTATTATCATTATGTATATATTATTGAATTTGTATGAAAATTATGTGGGGAAAAGATTATGTAGAGTGAAGCCAACATCAAACTTTGTGTTGTTTCACAGAGTTGTTAAGAAATATAGTAACAAATTGTAGAAAAGCCCGACAGGTTTTCTGACACTTTGGGAAAAAATAAAATTAAATAGTAATGGGGAAATTGTTGAACACTATTGTGACATAAGACCAGGAAAACCACTGGCCGTCTTCTTCAGCAAGTCACCGTCTTTGTACATGACTTGATATTATTAACTTAAAATGATTCCTTTGTCAAGGAAAGTGTCAAACTGTAGTTTGAAGTTTATTTGACCATGAATGGGGTAAGAAACCAATTAAGAACGTTAACTAATTGTGTAGTTACCATGCTGAATCTGAATGAATTAAAATGTTTAGTTGGGGAAAGAGAGAGTATATCAGAGGGTGATGTAGGCCGCATTTATATTGTTCCAGGGTTTCATCCACGACTAGAAGTGAGCCCAGTTCAGCTGAGATCTGTATAATTCTGCATCTAAAGAAGTGAGGCAGTATCAACTGTGTGCCTCCTTGTTATTTCAAGATCAGAAGCCTGACTTGTTATTGGAAGCTGGTGGTGTAACTATACTTCATCCTCCACATCAGAAGCCACAAAGTTAAGCCAGTGTCTGCAGGCATTTGATATATCAACCCAAAAATTGCTCTCATTTCCCAAGTGTTTAATAAATATTCAGATTGTAATGAACTTAGACGTTCTTCCTAACAGTACCCATTCATAGGAGCTATAATACAGTGACATTGTCCCAGATTGACACATGTAATTAAATTTGTGAACAATAATATATATAGTTATAAATTGAATCATTTTGATGTAAATATTTTGATTGATCATTTTGAATTTCAATTCCAGTATACACAAAATTGTGATACTGGAACAATAAATTGTAAAAAATTAATTCACATTTAAACTTAACTCTGGGTGTTGTTTAATACTTTTCATAGAGTTCTTAGTTGTATTTGTTGTCATATTATTACAACACACCTTACATTACCCTAGACATTATACGTAACTATCAGACATACTAGTCAAGAATAAGTCTGAATGAGATCATAAGGTGGTAGCAGAAAGGCACTCTGAAAACTCACCCTAATAATTGTTAGATTCAGGGGCCTTCACAGCTGACCTCATTCAGTACAATAGAAATACATAACAACAACAAGTCATAACATCTAAATCCACCACAATACATTATAATGATTAAATTGGGAATACTGCGAGCTACATTCACACGTTATTGAAATAATACCCATCGATCATAGGATAGGTCTAGCGAGAAGGGGACTTACATATCAGTTCTCATCTACAGCTATCGCTTGTATTGTGTGGTTAACTTTCTGACTTATCTTGTATCATCCCTACTTATAGTTCACCAGGTATCTTATCTGACTCTGAGGAACTAATGTTCTATCGAACCTCTATCACGCCACAACTAGTTATTATTCAACTTCCATCACGCCACAACTAGTTATTATTCAACTTCCATCACGCCACAACTAGTTATTATTCAACTTCATCACGCCAAAAGTTATAACAAAAAAAAAGCATGAAGAAGAGAATTAGCGACAGATATAAAATAGATCAATAAGATTTAAAATCACGTGTATACAGGACATGAAGGTTAGGCAGACATTTATCTAAGCTCTATGCTCCTCCAGGAGCTCTAGGGTTATAACAATGAATGTCTGATTTCTGATTAAAAAGGTGGTCCCATAGCAGAAACTGCAGAGGGAGTGAAGTGATAGAGACTTTACCTAACTAGGTTCCGATTTTTTTATGTGATGATGTGACCTGTTCTTTTTCTCGCTGCATTTTTCTTCTCTATCTCAATAACAGAATTATATACCCATTTATGTTTGATATAAAACAAGGCAATCATTTTAATATGACCCCAATACTTTTCTTGCTGTGTTTTTCAGTCTAACTGTGCTTTTTTTAACCCGCGAAATTCCAGTACAACGACTGACTGGTAATGCTATGAACATGTTTCCTCTATTATAACTACAACCCACGAGAGCCAGAATCAAACTTCAAAAGTGAAGTATTAAAGGAAGATGGTCCAATTGACAAGAAGGGACTGGGTCTGCAGCCAGGCAATACGTCATTGTCTCGACACCCAGCCCCTCGGAATCCGAGCGGAAGAGTCCCAGTTACGATGATTTGACCATGTCTACAAGATAGGAGAAGACCGGATACCTGGGAGCATCAGACAATCCCTGAAGGACAAAAGACTGGACTGGAACCAGGCAAAACGGAAAACAGTCGAGAGGATAGCCTGACGCTCTCTGTGGCTAACATTATACATCCAAGATTAGAACAACTAAGCCAGTAAGTATGTATGTTTATTAATATCTTGAAAGTGTCTTGATTTGTTAGTAATATGATGTCAAAGGTCACCAGACTAATCTCTGTTGTCATTGATTTTTATCATTTATCCTCTTTTTTGTTTGTATACAAGACATTGATTAAACCTCAGCCACACAATTTTGCTCTGTTGACTCGTCTGAACTGATTCAAATCTTCTCAATTTGTCGGATCTGATATATCCGTTAAAACTCATTCATTCCAGAGTTATTTTGCACGCTGTGGCAGACTTTTTTTGTGGACAGAATTTTATAGAGTGAAGTGTTCATCTTTCAGTCTAAATTTGTTTGTGAATTTTCCTTTGAACATGTACTTATTATATACCAAACTGTAGGGAAATTGATAGAGAATTCAAATATATAATGTCTTTGGTAGTATTAACACAAGTATGTTCGGTATACTTAAAACATTTTGCATGTAAAATTGAAAAACGCTAAAAAGTTGACTGTAGAATACGATCTAACCAAAGACAAATTACTGTTGTAGACTATAAAACTTTCTTTTTAGTCTTCAAACATCAAGTTAATCCATATACAAGTAAAAGAAAACATGCTTATGGCCACAATTAGTACATTTAGTGTTATTCACACCAGTTTTTCTGTGGTCCTTTGTAAGAAAAATACAAATTATGCAATCGTGCATTACGTAATTTTCAAACAAATAAAGGAGAATAACGTTATATAAAAACTTTTTTACTCTTGTTTAATGTTTTAATAGTATCCCTAGCTTCATCTTCTACCAAGAACTAGTGATTAGATGTTACGGTAGGTCTAGTTTTGTTGCTTTTTGATCGGCCAGAATACGACTACGCCAACTCATCAACTAAACCTAGTGTGTCTAGCTTTTCTGCACAGATTCCGTATTTTGACAACAAACTGTGACTACCAAACAATCATCATCAATGTCAGCAATGTTTCAAAGTAGTTTGACACAATTATTTGCTTAGGAGACTTAGAAAATGTAAATATAAAGCGTGACATATTTCTCTAGCAATAACGACGAAAAACGCAAACACGCAAATCTTCACATAAATTGTGATAATAACATCAAAACACGCACACGTGCAGATTAACTACAGTCAAATTAGTTGTTTAGATAGTAGCAGAAGTCATTCTACGAATTTCAATATATGAACTGCATTAAACGGACGATTTTTAAGGTTTATGCGTGATAAACTAAAAACCACGCTGTGAGCGTTGCTGTGGCACGGCGTGTTAAATTTTGCAACGTTCAGAGCGTTGCTGTGGAGTCAAAGACCAGTGGTCTTATGGAAGCTCTTGCATGATGGGTACCAAGAGATAAATCCCAGGAACAAATTATTTATTTTTCGTTGGCTGTGGTCAGAGGCTTTCTCCATGAGTTAACGTCTTCTTGTTCGAGCTTAACGTTTGTTAAAGAGAGATTTCCTGAAGGATTATTGAAGTATCCTCAAAGATACCAGCAGACAAACATTTTCCTCGAGAACAAAGGTCCATTGCAGATTACTAGGCCCTTTCTAGCGCAATAGGATATCTCCTATTTCTTTGTGTAGTTGTACAGGATGAACTACTCAATTGGTAATAGTGTTTGTGTAACATTACTCTAAATAACAATTGTATACAACAGAAACCATTGAACAGGCAATGATAAATACAAACTTGTATCGACTTGGATCGGCGATGTTGTATTTCCTCACATAAATAATGTTATCACTTCCCTCTGTAATCACACACAGCTGTAATCTGACTACTGTTCCATCCAGAGATTCCTCCACTAGCAGCATCGGGTCCTATGTTTTTAAAAAAGCAGTTTTTCAAGTCATTAAAAATATTGTTACATTATTACGAGGGTGTCTTGGCCAGCAATCCCTTGTTTATCACAATAAGTTTAACGACTTGGTCATAATTTTTACTTGAAGGTGTAGGCATATGTACACCACTGTCTAGTTCTCAGTCGTCTATGATGAGACACAGGTAGACAAGACCTGTGAACCGTCATTGACATATGTTGTACACGGGATCCAATATGAGGCTGTGCTAGCAGTCTGGCAGCTTCATCATGTAATACAGATAGCAACAACAACGAAAACCGACAGAGGATGTCAATACTCCGTATGCAGCGAACAAGAAACTGATGATGTTTATGATGATGTTGATGATTATAAAAATGATCATTATGATGATGATGTTGATGATTATAAAAATGATCATTATGATGATGATGTTGATGATTATAAAAATGATCATTATGATGATGACGTTGATGATTATAAAAATGATCATTATGATGATGACGTTGATGATTATAAAAAATGATCATTACGATGATGACTTTTATGATTATAAAAAAGATCATTATGATGATGATGTTGATGATTATAAAAATGATTATTATGGTGATAACGTTGATGATTATAAAAATGGTCATTATGATGATGATGTTGATAATTATAAAAAAAATTATTATGATGATAACGTCGATGATTATAAAAATGGTCATTATGATGATGATGGTGATGATTATAAAAGCGATCATTATGATGATGATGTTAATGATTATAACAATTTTCATTATGATGATGATGTTAATGATTATAAAAATGATCATTATGATGATGATGTTAATGATTACAAAAATGATCATTATGATGATGATGTTAATGATTATAAAATGATCATTATGATGATGATGTTGATGATTACAACAATGATCATTATGATGATGATGTTGATGATTACAAAAATGATCATTATGATGATGATGTTGATGATTACAAAAATGATCATTTTGATGATGACGTTGAATACGATGAGAATGCCCTATATATACTTCTGCTTTTCTTTTACTTCCACGTTTTGGTCACAATGTGACTTTGTTGACGTCTGGGTGACTTGAAACACACGTTACAGGAGATGACAGAACTTAAAGACGCATAAACAAATAAGCTAGATTTGATGTAGATAGATAGATAGATAGATAGATAGATAGATAGATAGATAGATAGATAGATAGATAGATAGATAGATACATAGATACATAGATAGATAGATAGATAGATAGATAGATAGATAGATAGATAGATAGATAGATAGATAGTTAGTTAGATAGATAGATAGATAGATAGATAGATAGATAGATAGATAGATAGATAGATAGATAGATAGATAGATAGATAGATAGATAGATAGATAGCTTTGATTAGATCAGATAGTTAGATTAGAGTTACTGGTTGAATGCTTGTTAATTTTTTTTAACAGGATATTGAGCAATGAAACTTACGAGCTAATTTTCAGGTATGTTCGTACAATCTTACTTGTATGATGGCGTGATCTGTAAATCCGTTTTTGATTTGTTCCGAGTTGTCCAAGACACCTTCACGATTTTGCGAAAGTTTAGAATGTTCTCAGAAAGATCTAGACATGAGGAAAAAGATGAGCTTATCTTATTTAAGGACAGGTTTAATAGGAAAAGACGTGGTTCTGTTATTTAATCGTACTGCTCGACTCTTACCAGTTTACTTGTGTTTATTCCTGTTAAGCTGTTTTCTAGTGCTATGTTTACATGTCTGATTGATAAAGTATTGTAACTGTATTTCTCTTTCTACATTTATCATATTTTCGGAGTTTAAGCTAAATGTTAAAATTAAATTTGTGAATTTAACATTCTTGAATAGCACTATGTGGCCCGTGTATGTTTATACGGCACTTGTAGTTATATTGATTTTATGTAGTCAGAGTTAATCCTTTCATATGTTGTTGTGATTCAAGTGCTAACTGGCGTTCCGCCAGAGATCGTAATACTTGACCTTTTGTTATTTTTTCAACAAGGAATGTTCTTCCATTTGAGTTTGGTGATAAGCAAAACAGTTTCAGCACAACAAACGTATATCCACAAGAAATTATTGTAAAGTTCCACAAAATAGCAATGTAGAGAAAAATTCAATTAGAGTTTATTGATGTAATTAGACAAACACTGTAAATTTCACTATGATGATTGGTTATCCGTTATGAAAAAAATATGTAATCCAAACTGAATAATATAGGTACATTCAGATAGAATAATATATTTATATCCACAAGAAATAAATTAATAATTTTTTTACTTAAAAACTTGTCTTGTATCCTCAAAGACGAAGTTCTCCTAACGCTATCAGTAAAAATCCTTAGCTAGTCTAAATCTCATGGTTATCTTTTGGAATCATAAGTCCTGAAATCGCTACCTATCGCCCACAAACTCTTCTATCTTATACTATTTCTTCTTTTTTCCCGCCTTTTTTCTCACGACCCGTCCTTTTTTTTCACCACGACACAATAATTAACATTTGCACTCCTCTCCTCAGCTTTTAGACCTTTTTTGCACACGACATTCTGTTATTTCAACTTTATTTTTCACATGTGTGATCTTTTCCAACTTAACACTAGGATAGTAAAAAAAAACAACAGCAGATCACACAAACATTCATTTCCCGCACTTTCGCGCTTATAAAACCCATTCATTATTATCTGGGACTGACCTACGTTTGCCTGTCAGAGCAGTTACTGGCAACTGAACTTTGGAATGAATACTGCGTTTTGTGTATAAAACGTCTTATTTGCTTTTAATGATCTGTCATTCTTACATGTAGCATTTTCTAGCACATATAAATGCTTATCGTGAAGTAGGAGGGAACAAAGCTAGCGTGAAAGGTCAAGCGGTCACAACTATACAGGTGATAAATGTTGTTAACTGATCCACAGTAGTAAGCGGACATTTTCTTTGATTGAACACATATTTTTTTTTAAAACATTCTTTTCCTTGCCAAATACTGGGTGGTCGGGACATCGTATTTTGTATTATTTTGAATTGGGAATTCTTTTTCCGTGGATCCTTAGTCCAAAGACTGCCCACAACAGTCAGCGGACATCATGCCTAATGGCGTCTTGTAGGGCAGCAACAAGATGTCCCCATTTTTGTCTGTGACCATCCTTCATCACAGAAGATCATGCTTTGCGTCTCAGCCTCTTCTGTTCTCCGCCAAGTTGTTCTTCTGTCTCTCTTTCGCCGTTCTTCTGGGGTCCATATTCGTACATGTTCTTCTGATGCTGTCAGGTTCTGTTCTGAGGACATGGCTAACCCTGTTCCTGCGTATGTCGACAATGATGGTGTAGATTTAGTTTTAGCTGCAACGTTGTAAGCTTCTTCATGCGTTTGCAGATGGTATTTGACAAAAACAAATCAAGAATTTTCCTAAGGCAGGTTGTGTGGGAAAGAGAATAATTTAGACATTTTTGTTTCTGTTTACTTCTCAAGCACTCTGCACCGTACAGACGAACACAAAGTACGCAATTTCTTTAAAAAATGGTGTTTGTGCTGTACTGGTAAGATTTCCAAATATTGTTTAGGTTGTGTGAACTTGTTCTGACTTTATTCATTCGTTACAGGATGATTAGTGGTACCTCAGACATGTTTTTATTTTTCTTGTAATGAAACGTACTGACTCCAGTAACCACAGTTGTGGAATGGGAGTCTTGGATTCCGACAATACGGAGATAATAATTGTCGTTTTTGACGAAAACGTTTTTGCTTCTTTCTCAGAGTAAAATTTGCCTTCAATTCATCGCCTTTGTCAGCTCAGTAGTGAGAGAAAGTCAACAATAAATAGTGAGAGCGAGGGAGAGAAAGAGAAAGTTAGTGAATGACAGACAAATACATATAGTGTTGTTGTAAAGAAAAAAAAAGATCTTACTTACGCCGCTCTTACTTAACCAATAGGTTGAAAGGAACGCGCCTCGCCAGAAGAAGGCGCAAACACCGAACCAAAAAAAAAAAAAGAATCTTACTTACTTACTTAGTCGTTTCTATTCTACTGTGAGGTGTAGAGATTGGAAGAGAAAGCGCCATACTATCATATAGGCTGTCTTCCATTCTAGTCCCCGGTCTTAAGAGATTGTCCATTTGTGTCCTCCCAACGACACTCGGGGGTCTAGATCTTTGGCTTCTTAGTTTCCTATACTTGTCATGGTTAGCCGATGTTTCCAATCTGCAGACAATTCAAAACACAAAAAACTAAAAAAAAAAAAATAAAATAAACAAAAAAAAAAAAAAAAAAACCAACAATTATTTTATTTTTTCTACCTATTTTTTTTTATTTAAACACAACAATTA
>JAMPIV010021570.1:0-218824 GCA_024509875.1 Oreohelix idahoensis | reverse complement strand
AAGATGATTGAGGACCAAAATAATCACTAGTATTGTTATAGTTATCATATCTCTGAGGCTGTTGAGATTTCTTATTAAAATTATACTTGCCTCTATTGTTGCCATAATGAATGTTTTGATTAAATTTACAATTCCTGTCAATACTATTTGATCTCTGTTTAGAATTGTTAAAATTCATCAACCTGGCTGAAGCAGCTGGAAGAGAATCCCTAAAATTATCTCTACTTAGATTTTTATTTGGGTGTGCGACCTGCTATTGTCTACCTAGGGCCTCAGTCAAAGCCAATTTATCTGGTTTTCTCTCCTGTAAAAAGGATAAGAAATCTCCGCTAATCGAGGATAAAACCTTATCTCTGAGGATTAAGTCAGATAAACCTTCAAATGTCTTTTCAATTTTAGCGAGATCAATCCATCTCGAAAAGCACATTTTTATTGAGGCAATAAATTCTGTAAAATCTTTAGCAGAATCAGGTACTAGTGATTTAAATTTTTGCCCATAACCATCCTCATCCAATTGGTATTTCTTAAGTAACAGTATTTTGACTGAATCATAATTATTTCTCGACTGGTCATCCATCGTGCACACAGCCGTACATGCATCACCAACCAATAAATTCATGAGCCTACTAGGCCATGTAGCTTTATCAATGCCAACCTCATGACAATAGGTCTCAAATCTACTAAGGAAGCATTGGGTATCATCTATGGAAGTGTTAAATTTAGGTAAATTTACCTTAACAAATTTGTTATGATCTCTTCTATCATCATTCATACTTCTGATATTTACCTGAGGTTGTTGCAATCTTAATTTCTCAAGTTCAATTTCAGCTAATTTGATTTCTTGAGCATGTTTTAACTCAGCCTGAGCATAGGCTAGTTTGTCTTTCTCAAGAGCTAACTCTTCTGCCCTTCTCCTCTCTGACAATTTATCTTGTCTTATTTTTTCTTCATTTTGTCTTCTTTCTTTTTCTAATTCTTGTTGTCTTCTTTCTTTTTCTAATTCATCTTGTCTTTTGATTTCCTTGTCTATATAATCTTGTAAGGCTTGTCCCTCCAGACCACAATCTTTTCCAACCTTTACTAAATCTTTCAAGGTTGACATGTTTTACTCTCAATGTGCTTTTTCAATAGCAACAAATAAGGTAGCTTTATAATATTATTACTTTATGAATAATATTTCAATAATTTTAACACCACTTCAAATTCACTCAACTTGATGTATAAATAGCAGTAAAAGATGCAGATGATAACACTGGAGCATAAAAGAATGGTACAAACAGCAGACAGAATACAGTGATCAGAGCCCAAAAGAGGAAAATACAAATGGAAAACCAAGGCAGAATAATATGCAATAGAACAATGGAAAAAAACTAGCTCTATCCACACATATGACAATACATCACGATTTTTTTTACATTAATCACATCTATTAAATCAAAGATAGTTAGGTAAGAATGACAGTATCACCAACAATAATGTAGCAAACTGAAGAAAAAATTATATAGGACTTGACTACAACCACAAAATGACACTTAACAAGACTTCACCGCTAACAGTCACAGGTTATGATTATTTCAATAGCAGCAGATTCACACAGCGTTGTAAAGCCGGCCCCGCTATTTGAAACAATCACTTTCCAAACCCTAAGGACACGCTTATGAATCCATCGACCAGTCGAAACGGAATTGATGGAAACATAAGTCCCGCCTACCTCCCACAGACTAAACACAACACACCATTATCACATGAAACATAAATGCTGAAAAAATATGCCGGCAAACAAAGATAATCTAGTCACACGATGTATGAAACTATAAACGTGACTTATCTGAATGCCCGGCCTCAAAATCCTCCTAGTTCCAAAGGCTGTTCCTCTCAGCACTGATGCGAACAGGATACCATGACCTCTCACTAGGTCTACACGTAGAATATAGTTGACTCGATACAGAATACACTTGATTCATTGATGCCAGGAAAAATCGCCATCTTCTGCAGAAAAACAGATGCTTTCAGACATCCAGGATGCAGATATGATATACTTGTGTACTTGCTCTTTGGGAACTTGCATAAATGAAGAACTGTAATGTGGAAAATGTTTTCCGGCCTTCTCATACTCTAGCAGACGACAGGCGCACCATTTTGAAAATCTGGGTTGAAGCACAATTTCTTAGGCGATCATCAGCTTGTAGCTCAGAAAAATGAACTGGTACTACCGGCTTGAGGCCTCCATAATATGTTAAGGAATAATTCTTTTATCTGATGGATGGTGCAGATACTTGTTCCCTCTCCGAGTTCATTTAGAGTATTTGTAATAGCTGGACCCTGGTGTCCAGATGGTCTAGGGTTGATTTTATAATACAGTCCGACTTGCAAAGTTCACACAAACATAAGGGTAGTCTTCTGCAGTAGGAAAACTTCATAAGCCTGATTGACGTTTAACAATATAGATACTTTTAATGCACGAAACGAAGCTCCTCAATAATGCATCCATTAACATGACAATGGCAATATCTAGCCAGTCCATACAGTAAGTCTAACGTCATGTAGACTACAGGAACAATGTCAGAGTCATCTTGCTGAAGTATTTAATATATATTATTCACTCATTCCTCTCCTTTCAGCGCTGACAAGTCCGTACAAATATAATCGAGCTTAGGCTCCAAACGTAGGATGACCTAGCTGATCTGAAACACATAAAACTCTATATCCAGAGTACACTTTTGGAGCTCGTGCAAACACGACTTTCTCACATGAAGACACACAGCAAAAGAGACCGAACTACCGAACATGTTCAATCTGAAACCGGCAAGGATCGTCTGCTTAAAATTAGCAGACTATGTGACGTACTTCCGGGGTAGTCCTAGTAACGCTTGTCAACAAGGAAGTCAGTACACAAACCAAGTTGAAAGCGACCGAAACTGTTATGAATTTAGTCATAACATTAACCTTATACACTTACTATCTCAAAAGCCTAGACACACAATTAATATCTCAACCCCGCTACACCAATCAAAGATAGTACTAGCTTATCATAGAAAAAATTATATGCACACTTACATTTTTATTATTTCCATAAGATAGCAATTGATGGCACTATCGTTATATATAAAAATTAATTTAACTCCCCGAAGAACTTTACTTAATCGGGCTAAGATTCTATTAAAGAACGAACTTTAAGTACGACGCTAATTAAAATATGGACATACCCAATTCTCGAATTTCTCACTTAAGAGCAGATGAATATGACTTAGTTTCACGGCTGATAATTCTGGAGACAAAGATACCCGCTAATGACTATACGCGGGTATATATCATTGTCTAGTTGATGCCTAAAGCTATTACGCATATCATTATATATATATATTGAGCTACGTTATGTCAAATAAATATGTCTGAAGTTCGTCCACACTGACTTGGTGCTAATATGAAGATTTGGAGATGTTACGCGGTGTGTGTAGTCTACATTGCATACCCCTAATTGAACTTGACCTGAGTCAATGAGATACTCATCTAAATCATCATCATGTGACGTATTCTTTCCAGAACGTTGTCTCCATTACAGCTGCTCTGAACGCATCACGATTCTGGGCAAGTCGACCTGCATCAGCCAAAGAATAGTTCAGACTCTCTGTGATGTCCTGGGTCCACCGTCGTCTAGGTCGACCCCTTCCCCTTTTTCCAGGGACCATGCCTTCCATCACTGTTTTTTCCAGACTATTATGTCTTTTTATATGACCGAAAAATTGCAGCTTCCTTATTGCGATGGTATTTAGGAGCCAATGTTCCTGTACGTTTAGTGAGTGCAGTACTTCTCTGTTGGTCTTTTTTTCTGTCCAGGGTATTCTCAGCATCCTTCTGTAGCATTTCATTTCGAATGATGTAATATTTTTTGCAACTGTTTTATTGAGTGTCCAAGTCTCGCAGCCGTATGTTGCTACTGGGAATATACATGCTCTGATCAGTTGTAACTTTGTTTCTTTGCTTCTAAATATCATCTAAAAACTCATCTAAATATATATTATAAAAGGACCCAGTATACATACACGCCAGTAACAGTTGGTGGCAGCAAGCCGGGATTTGAGCTACAAGTAAATGGAAGCCTCAAGCCAGAGATCCTGAAGTATACAGTGATTGTTTCGAGTCTTTGGACTTCATTTTTATGAAAATATCAAAAATTTTCAAGATGGCGACAGATATCGTCTGCTGACCTGTGTGGGGTTGAATGAACATTATTTGCTGTAATATTTTCAAGTCTGTACTTCAAAGCTGAAGTTACCGACAGGAAAAGACTTTCCTTCCATATTACGAGTTTCTATTTCAAGTTTGATGCCTGAAGATGGCCGATTTTCAAGAATACAACGGACCAAAGCGAAGTCCTGTTTGAGTGAGCTGTACATGAATTCTAGACCTAAACTGGTCTACCCTTAGTGTTTTTCATCGTTCCTTGGAGGAAATGGCGTTGAAACCAGGAGGAATTTTTACTGGCAAAACAGATAAGTGAATTTATAGTTACATACAGCCTGTAATGCTGATAATCTAGTTTGCCAGGGTTCGTTTTTACATGTTATATGTATTTCTGTGCATTTATGTTTCTGTAGTAGTGGGAGGTTGGTGGGAATTGTGAATTTTTTTCTCAATACCTCATTATGTATGGTCGAGAAAAGTTCATAAGCGTTCTTTAGTTTATGCATCTGTTTGGTTCAAATTGAGGGGCCGGCGAACATTGCTGAGTGTTACTGCCTCAATTGAATTAACCAGATCCATTTTTTTTTCTAGTTGTGCAGTCCTGTTAATTGGCAAGTTTGTTTTTGTGTAATTTTTTATTCAGTTTTCCTTCATTATTGTGTGTGATATTGTTGGCCCTACCTTGCTATCTCTTATTTATTAGATGTCATACATGTTGTAAACTCGTGATTGTCTTGTCATAAGTGTGCTAGAGCTACATTTTGTTCATTTGTTCTAACATTTTATACAGTTCTGCCTTATTTCTTAATTAGTATTCCCTTCATTTAGCTCTTGTCACTGCATTCAGTCATCTTATTTGTAGCTATTGTCTTTTATTGCTCCTATATAACATCTTTATTACTATCTACTATTACATGTAGTTGGGTGAATTTGAAGTGGTGAAATAATTATTGAATATATTGCTCACATATTGATAATATAATATTTGCATTATTGTTTAGCTATTGGAAAGCACAATAGTTGTGAATCATGGCTACTGCAAAGTATTTCATGAAACTCGGAAAAGAATTTGGTATGAAGGGTGAGATTTTAAGGACCTATGTGGAGAAAAAACTCAGAGATCAAAGACAATTGGAGAGAGAGGATAAAAAGGCAGCTGAAGAATTAGCTGAGAAAAGGAGACAAGAAGAAATACAATTGGCTGAAAAAAGAAGAGCAGAAGAGATGGCTCTTGAAAAGGAAAAATTAGCCTATGCTCAAGCTGAGATAAGAGCACAAAAAGAGCTTAGAATGCAAGAATTTGAGTCGGAGAAATTAAGACTTCAACAACCACAGGTTAATCCTATGAATGGTGGTGCTGAAAAAAGACTATTCTTCCACTTTTAAGCTCAATTTGCCAAAGTTTAACTCAAATATCGACGATATTTCATGCTATTTGAATAGGTATGAAACATATTGCCAAGAATTTAAAATTGATAGAGTTACCTGATCCAGAAGGCTCATGAACTTATTGGTAGGTAAGGCACTTACTGCAGTCTGTACCTTGGATGATCGGACTAGAAAGGACTATGAGGCTATAAAAGCCATGTTACTGAAGAAGTATCAGTTATATGATAATGGGTATAGGATGAAATTTAAGTAATTGTTACCAGATTCAGCAAAAGATTTTACTGAATTTATCTCATCTATTAAGCTTTATGTTTCTAGATGGGTTGATTTGTCCAAGATTGAAAAAAACTTTTGAGGGGTTGTCTGATTTGATTTTGAGAGACAAGGTGTTGTCTTCCATTAGTGGTGACTTTTTGTCATTCTTACATGACAGGAAACCTGAAACACTATGGAAAATTTCGGACGCCAATATCAAATTGCACATCTGGGTAGGAATCTTAGTAAAAATAACATGAAGGATACCTTGCCAGTGGCATCTGCTAGGACTTTAAACTATAATTCACCTAGGCAGAGATCAAATAGTATGGACAGGAACTATCGATTAACAGAGATCATAACTATGGTACTAATAGAGGCAGATATAATTTTAACAAAAAAATCCAACAGCCTCAGAGAAATTACAACTCTTACAATGATGATGGTTATTTTAATCAACAATCCTCTTTCAGGCCTAATGATTATCAAAACAGAGGAAGTTATAATCCTAGATCAGGCAGAGGACAAAGGTCATTTTATAGAAATAATGACAGTTCTTTTAATAATAGAGGTTCTCAACAGAACAATAATTTTAGACAGTCGAGGAACCCTGAACGTTCAAATGCTGTCGTACATATGGGTGACAATAATCCAGTTCAGAATAATAGTGGTTTAGCTCATGCCAATGCATGTAGTGTTGATTTATCCAACAGTGCTAATTGTACTGAATGTAACTCTTTGTTTCAGCTACAGGGAGTCCCAAGGCTTATGTGTGGACATCCGTTACCAGTCATGTCCTCAAATGATGGTACAGGTTCACTGGTTCTTAATAAAGGCTTTGTGAACAACCAGCAGGTTGTACTACGATCGGGGTGCGCAGGTCGTTAGTGGAACAGTTGGATTACACAGGCAGAGAGGTGAAATGCATTACATTTGGTGGCACAGTGAAATACTATCCAACTGCGGAAGTATTTTTGGATACACCATACTTTACAGAGAGAACTCTCGTGTGCCTACTGAATAATCCTATTGCTGGGATAACCTTAGGAAATATCCCAGGTCTTCGTGAATGCTCTAGAGAAGATATTGAAAAATTAGAACAACAGCATCTGATAACTGCAAATGCTGTTACAACCAGAGCTCAGGCTCGTGCTGAATTGGATAATCGCAACCAAAGTGATAGTGTTGTAGATGAGGTGATGAATGATGGAGAGGAGTCTGAGGATTTGATGAATGATGAAGATCATAGTAATGATAATGAAGATACTGCTCAGCAAGAAGATGATGATGATAAATTACAGGTGGAATTGATTGATAAGGAGTCTTTCATTCAAAGACAAAATGAGGATGATTCCTTAAAGAAATTTTTTCAAGTTGCAAAATCAGATGATGTGATGTTTGATGATAATGCTAAACATTGGTACACTTTAAAAAGTGGTATTTTAATGAAAAATGTTCAGGATTGTACATCTGTGAAAAAACAGATTATGGTACCAACTTGCTTTAGACCATTTGTCTTACGACATGCCCATGACATTAATTGCGCAGGTCATTTGGGTATTGCAAGAACAAAACAGAGAGTTTTGTCGCATTTTTTTTGGCCTGGTGTGACAAGGGATGTAAAAAACTTTTTGTCGTACATGCACAGTTTCATACATGCCACACGCTATAGTTTACCCATAATCCGTACAAGGTGTTTGCGTTTTCAGATGTGTACGGCCCGTACATAACATCTGTACGGGTTTTTTTCGCCTAATTAAATATATATATATATATATATATATATATATATATATATATATATATATATATATATATATATATATATATATATATATATATATATATATATATATATATATATATATATATATATATATATATATATATATATATATATATATATATATATATATATATATATATATATATATATCGATCGTCTTGGGGACGTTACCATAGCCGTAATTTGAGATTCGGCGAGATGTTAAGCCAAGTGAACAAAAAAAATCAACCAACGGAAATCAAGCTGCCTATTTTTCAATTGCTGCAGGATTTGCAGTAGTCTGCGTGGCGTGTTGTTTATTCACAATTTTTCGCTAATGCTAGCTGCAGGTTACTGTTTATTTGAATGATTACACAGCACTGAGTTCTTTCTGGAGTCGAGCCTATTGTTTAATATTGATTTCAAGTTTAGTTTTGGTAGGCTAAGTAATTCATTTTATTTTATTTTTTAAAAATTACAATAACATTGTTTAGATGAAGTTAGATTTAACTGTCAGATAACTTAGGCCCATGCTTTCTTTTCCCCTAAGGTTTAGCATAATTTATTATTTACCGCTGTTTAAAATAAAAACTAGAAAGTGCGTAAGAAATGTAAATTTGAATAATAATATAATACAAATAATGGGTAATATCGGAATGACTGTCGCCCAACGCTCCACATGTAGGCCTATTTTCGTACCATTTAGTAACCCTAAATCTAAATGGTACGAAAGTACATGCGATTTCAATCTATCGGCGTCCGATATTACCGAATTATGAAACTGAAAAAAAAAAAAACACCCACAAAAGCAAGGCAAATTTGCATCTTAACCCGATCAGAGAAAAGTTTATTTGGAGTTACTTCTCGTCTTAGTTTTAATGTTGTTTCTTAAAAAGAAAACAATGCGATTTTGCCTTGGGTGATCATCATTACGTTCAACTAATGATTTATGTTTATTAAATAATTAATTACTATCAATGTTTGCTTGTCACTAAAAGTCGTATGAGTAGGTCTATTTAAAGATACCAGTTGGGCTATAACTGCTATTCCAATTATTGAAGTTCGGTAGAGAATATATAATATTGTGCCAGTTTATATTTTCATTGCTAGCTTTAAAAAATACATACATACATACATACATATCAGAATCTTTATTCTCCATAAAATACATTAATATGTACAGACATGATATAATATATACAACATGCCATATAGGAGAATCATTAGAATTTATATAAAGTGTTGAAGACGTCTCAAGTAGTTATATGTGGGTGTTTTTACATCGAACCTTTGTGTTACACATACATAAAAATTTTTTAAGCTTTCTAAAAGACATTGGCATATAATGATATGATATAACCTGCCAAAAATGAGAATTATTGAAATTTACAAAATGTGTGTGGAATACCATTCAAGTAGAGCAATATAGTTGTTTTTACATGGGGGTTTTATCAGAATTTTTGTTTGCCATAAAAAACTTTGACAGCTAGTAGAGTGAGATATTAAATATAGCATCAAATACAATAGTCGTTTGGTATAGTAGACAGAGCCCAATTGAGATTAGACGGTGGGGAAAACATTTCAGCAATTTAAAATGGGTGTTTTTTACATCGAAGTTTCCATATTCTGTAAGAACCTACAATTGCACTGATACTGACATATTTACATAAAACCTTTGCTTCAAATTTCCGCAACCCTAGCGACATTAATCCACTCACACACTTTGCACGCACATGACCCAAACTACCAATTATCAGTACGATTACATGCGTACGATAGCCTAGTTCGTTAATTTCTACAGTCAATGGATAGTACTTATCAAATTTATGTTGGTAACATTTATCTAAATGGGCAGTCATATGGTATTGCTGCCTCTACTATAAAAGCTGTTTTGTTCTGTCGATTGATTATCGTTAAATCAGGTTTTACGGCATGTGTCGGTGTTACTGCTGCCGAAGAGTGATGGTTTAACTATTATCTCTTGATTTATTGTTATGTCACTCTTATTATTGTATGAGGATTTCAGTTTCTCATAAATAATGTCTACAGCTCTATTGTGCCTTTGTTGGTACAATGTTTGAAATTTGGTACATCCATTCAATAAATGTGACACTGTTTCGTATGGGTGGTTACATATTTTGCACATTTTCGTGTATGTCTGTGGGTAGTATAGATGTAAAAAGACTGTCGCATTCCAGCAACTGTAATCTCGATCTCACAGCAAATGAAAGTATTTTATCACTTAATTTAACATTACATAGAAAACCAGATGACAATGAATGGTTTACACATTTCATTTCGCGCGCATTCTTCATTCAGTTCTACCCAAAATGATCTTGGCCAATTCACCTTCGATCTTTTAGCTAGATGGTTTGTTTCGTTTAACTGGTAACTTGCAAAGTTATTCCTATCGTCATCTACTTGGTCTATTTTACGTTTTTTCATATGTCTATCTAACGAGTTTATCGCTGCAGTTTTTACAAGACTATCATCACAATTGAGCATACTGATTGTCGTGAAACATTCTAAATCCACATATCTAAATTAAAAAGTAAATGTAAAGCCTAACGAATTAATTCAATAAAAGGAAACAAGAATGGTAAAAGAACAGTGCTGTCACCATGGCGTACAAAAATCCCCATTTTTCTACTTCGTCTGCATAATTGTAACGCTTTCACGTTTGCTAGTAAAGCATACTGCATAAACTACACGCGGTTCAAAAATAAAACGTGTACTGTATTTCTTAGAAAACCTTGAGATAGACACACTGCGTAATGACCTAGATTAATACTAGCATTAATGGCATTATATACACTGCGTAATGAAAAGACAGACGGACTTAGAGAGAGAGAGAGAGGGCTGAACGGAGGAACGCATGCAATGCTACCACACAGTCTCGCGATATAAAATTAATGCCATCACGCGCGAAAGGCATGAAGCACTGATTTTTTTCCAAATAGACAGTGATAAAAAACACTACCAATACGAGGTTAGGTTTTAAAAAACATGGTTAATGCTTATTAGGAAACATGACACAATACTGTTTTACGTCTGAAATCCTGACAGTACAGAAGACACCCCATCGTATCAAAGTGAACGGGTGGTAGAAGAAAATACATATTTTGAACGCAGCCACTTAGCTCCATTAAATTTATATATTTGGGTTCCTTAGGACTTGCTGACAAAGAATATGTTAAGTGTTACGCAAATAGTCTAGGAATTAACAAATTATGGCCAAAATAAAATAGTGAGGTTGTCTGACAGCACCCGATCATATTTGCTCAGTGGCATGTTTTAAAACCACTATTTTACGGGAAATAGGCCAACAAGTTAAATCCGATTTGATTTGCTAGAAGAATATGTAAGCCTAAACATGATTAGTCGATTGCAAATACTATTTTTGGTTGTTAAGGGAAACGGTAGGAAGGGTAGATTTTTTTCAAAAGCTTTTGTAAACATGGTCCCATTGGATAGACCATTTGATATAGTCAATTAGGAGCGTCAGTTCAGGGCCACATTTTGAAAATAAACTTATTGAGAAGCAAGTGCGTTGAGATCAACCTCATATTTTTCTTATGAAAGCCTGGGACAGAGGCAGATCGGAATTGTGCCATAACTCATCGCCAGTCAACGTATTTTGTTTAATATTTCCATGAATTGTGGTAAGCTAAAATATTTGATATCTTTTTGATGAAAAATTGAATGTGAATTGATAATTTATGTCTGTATGTGTGTGGTTCAGTAGCAAACATGAGGAAAAGCCTAGATATTGCTCCTCCATGAACAAAACTTGTCGGAGAGGAGTATAACTGCATGGGATTGCCAAATAGTACTATGACACCTATCTTATTGAATAGAAGAAAATAATGCTGGAATTGCAGAGGCGTTGTAACCATTAGGGAGAGGAATACTGGTGTATACTGTTACATGAGAAGCTAGCAGTTGGCCTACCGCGCTGAACTCGGTGTTTGTTATGTATTGTGCTTAAGTGTGGAAATAGATTATAAATTAGTTCTGAAGTAGGAGGTACAACCTTCTTGTTTCAGGGACCGTGGTACAAACGTATTAAAGCAGCACCTGGTCTGAGTTGTGTTGAATCCAGAGGCTGGTAGCATACTCCTTGGTCAATATATCGACCAGTGTTGTGTCTCAAGAACACGGTGAAGCAAGCGAGCAGTGGAGACTGTTTCCTGCCGCCCACACAGAAGTTAAGAGTTCGTGGCCAGAGCAGCTCAATCTTGTGTATACCCCCCTCTAAAAGTGACTTTACCTAAAATCAAGAGGGACATTTAATTGTTTCAGATAAAAAGAAACTGTGAACCTTTCCAATATTATTTCCACCAGAAACAAACACTTGAAGTCATGATGACAAACAACCACCTAGCTTGAAAAGCCAGTATTACCTCATAGTACTACAGCACAACTTACACACATATTGCAATAATAAGATATGTCAATACAAGGATTCTATCTATAAATTGTGTACTTACAACTTGTGATTACATTTGATTGTGATTCCTGATTCACTTTGTAGTTGAATCAGGATATCTAATATTTGAAGGAATTAATACATATATTTTTAAAAGTTAACACTTGACCCATTTAAGATAGTCTTATAGAGTGTTCTATGTATGTGAGTGTCACAGTGTTGTTATGTATTGTGAATTAAATTAAATTGTTTATCTGTCTGTTGGTTGTTGTGAACATACACTTCATCATTATCATAACCCTAGACATTCAACGTTCATTCATTCATTCATAACCCTCCACTCCCAAAGGAGCATAGGCCTTCAACAAACACATGCCAAGTCCTCCTGTCCCGTGCCATCATCTCAAGTTCTTTCCATGTTCTCCTCATCATTTTCACCTCTGTTTCCAACTCTCTTCTCCATGTACTTCTTGGTCTTCCTCTGCCTCTCTTGCCCTGGGGGTTCCAGAACAAGGACTGCCTTGTAATGCTATCAACAGGTTTCCTCAGTGTGTGTCCTATCCATCGCCATCGTCTTCTTCTCATCTCTTGTTCCACTGGCACTTGTCTAGTTCTTGTCAACATTCAACGTAGTCATCACTATATCCCAGAATAAGTCTGACTGAGGTCTAAATGTGGTAGCAAGTAAGGTTATCTGTAATACACCACACTTATTAGATACAGATACCTTCATAGCTGATCTCAGTCAGTACACTAAGTCCCCTATAAGATTTATAACATCCCACTTTACCACACTGATAAGGAATGAAATATGTCGAGAGTGGTATAATATGAAGGGGTTTGGTATGCCAAGGCCACCCTTCGACCTGGGACAAAAGAAATAGCTCCTTGTGGATGATTCATTTAGCGCTAGTCATGTTCTAACGTGGTGTACAATTTCATCTTCAATTTCTTTAAGTTGTTTTTGTGTGAAGTGTATGTTAGAAAAATAAAACATGAGAGGACCGAAACACATCGGGTTAATTAATGAGATCTTTGCTGATGTTGGTAGTGGGGCACAGCTTAATTTGGTTAAATTTGATCTAAATTCTAATATAAGGCTGCTTGCTTGAAACTGGTCCGATGTATTATCAATTGTAATGTCATGTCCTAGGTATCTGTAGGAACGCCCTCGATCAGAAGAGGGGATTTCATGACCTTGGATATTAATGTCCGCCTTACGAGTGTTGACCCAATTGTTTCCGCTTCGCTGACCGCTGAACACTGCAAACTTTTGTGGCTTAACCTCCATCCCGCTGGTCTCCATAAATACTGTTGTCTTCTGTGCCATTGATTGTAAGTCGTGTATGTTGGTGGCGAAGAGACTTACGTCATCCACATACCCTTGAATGGGATTCGGCATGTGATGTATTTGATAACCTTGCTCAATCCACCGCAGCCATTTATCAATGCCTTGTTCAAATACAATGACACTCCATGGGCACCCCTGAATAATACCTTTCTTACGCTCGATCCGGTCTGTGATAGTACTGGCGTTTTTAACTTGATAGGAGGAGCCACTGTATATATCTTTGGTCATGTTGACAAAGACGTCAGGGTAGCCTGATTCGCTTAGCTCCCTTATCATAAATTCGTGGTCAATGCTGCCAAATGCATCTTTAATATCAATAAAGCACAGATAGGCCTTTCCAGATGAATGTAGAAAGTCACTAACTGCTGTTTTTAAGGTGAAGACATGTTCTTGAAGACCATTTCTTGGCAATGATCCTTTTTGCCGAGGTGACAGTCGCTGGGTGTCAACAATCCACTGCATGTGTCGAGATTGAATTAATTTCATGAACAGCTTGTATGATGATAGCAGAAGAGAGATGGGTCTCCAGTCTTCGATGGTGCTTAAATTTCCATTTTTAGGCACAAGGGTAATTACACCGTGCTTCCAGTCTGGAGGCACCCGTTGGTTGGAAAGGCATGTGTTAAAAATAACCGTCAGGATTGGTGCGAGCTTGTTTGCTTGCTGCTTGATGGTATCATACGTCACACCGTCAGCTCCAGGTGATTTCCTACTCGGCAGTTTTTTGATACGCAATAATACTTCGCCTACGGTAAATGGGTTAGTGACCGGTGTGTGCTTCGGCTCTTGAATGACGATTTCTTCTTTCCATGGGGGGTCGCTTGCAAGTGTATTAAGCGCACGCACGCACGCACACACACATAAATATCAGAATCTTTATTCTCCATAAAATACTTTAATATGTACAGACATGATATAATAGATACAACATGGCATATAGGAGAATCATTAGAATTTACATAAAGTGTTGAAGACGTCTCAAGTAGTTATATGTGGGTGTTTTTACATCGAACCTTTGTGTTACACATACATAAAAAATTTTTAAGCTTTCTAAAAGACATTGGCATATAATGATATGATATAACCTGCCAAATATGAGAATTATTGAAATTTACAAAATGTGTGTGGAATACCATTCAAGTAGAGCAATATGGTTGTTTTTACATGGGGGTTTTATCAGAATTTTTGTTTGCCATAAAAAACTTTGACAACTAGTAGAATGAGATATTAAATATAGCATCAAATACAATAGTCGTTTGGTATAGTAGACAGGGCACAATTGAGATTAGGTGGTGGGGAAAACATCCCAGCAATCTAAAATGGGTGTTTTTTACATCGAAGTTTCCATATTCGGTAAGAACCTATAATTGCACTAATACTGACATATTGACATAAAACCTTTGCTTCAAATTTCCGCAACCCTAGCGACATTAATCCACTCACACACTTTGCATGCACATGACCCAAACTACCAATCAGTACGATTACATGCGTACGATAGCCTAGTTCGTTAATTTCTGCAGTCAATGGATAGTACTTATCAAATTTATGTTGGTAACATTTATCTAAATGGGCGTCATATGGTATTGCTGCCTCTACTATAAAAGCTGTTTTGTTCTGTCGATTGATTATCGTTAAATCAGGTTTTACGGCATGAGGTGTTACTGCTGCCGAAAAGTGATGGTTTAACTATTATCTCTTGATTTATTGTTATCGCACTCTTATTATTGTATGATGATTTCAGTTTCTCATAAATAATGTCTACAGCTCTATTGTGCCTTTGTTGGTATAATGTTTGAAATTTGGTACATCCATTCAATAAATGTGACACTGTTTCGTATGGGTGGTTACATATTTTGCACATTTTCGTGTATGTCTGTGGGTAGTATAGATGTAAAAGACTTTCGCATTCCAGCAACTGTAACCTCGATCTCACAGCAAATGAAAGTATTTTATCACTTAATTTAACATTAGATAGAAAACTAGATGACAATGAATGGTTTACACATTTCATTTCGCGCACTATTCTCCCTTGTGACGATTTACTTTTTAGTTCACTTAGAATTAGGTTAAGTTTATGTGATTTAAATCCAGAATAAAAAGCATTTGCTGACTTGTATGTTAGACTCACATCTTCATCTACGTCTAAATGTATAATGTAATGGCCACTGTCATCCACTTTCATACTCACTCCTTCACGCGCGCATTCTTCATTCAGTTCTACCCAAAATGATCTTGGCCAATTCACCTTCGATCTTTTAGCTTGATGGTTTGTTTCGTTTAACTCGTAACTTGCAAAGTTATTCCTATCTTCATCTACTTGGTCTATTTTACGTTTTTTCATATGTCTATCTAACGAGTTTATTGCTGCAGTTTTTACAAGACTATCATCACAATTGAGCATACTGATAAGGAATGAAATATGTCGAGAGTGGTATAATATGAAGGGGTTTGGTATGCCAAGGCCACCCTTCGACCTGGGACAAAAGAAATAGCACCTTGTGGATGATTCATTTAGCGCTAGCCATGTTCTAACGTGTTGTACAATTTCATCTTCAATTTTTTAAAGTTGTTTTTGTGTGAAGTGTATGTTAGAAAAATAAAACATGAGAGGACCGAAACACATCGGGTTAATTAATGAGATCTTTGCTGATGTTGGTAGTGGGGCACAGCTTAATTTGGTTAAATTTGATCTAAATTCTAATATAAGGCTGCTTGCTTGAAACTGGTCCGATGTATTATCAATTGTAATGTCATGTCCTAGGTATCTGTAGGAACGCCCTCGATCAGAAGAGGGGATTTCATGACCTTGGATATTAATGTCCGCCTTACGAGTGTTGACCCAATTGTTTCCGCTTCGCTGACCGCTGAACACTGCACACTTTTGTGGCTTTAACCTCCATCCCGCTGGTCTCCATAAATACTGTTGTCTTCTGTGCCATTGATTGTAAGTCGTGTATGTTGGTGGCGAAGAGACTTACGTCATCCACATACCCTTGAATGGGATTCGGCATGTGATGTATTTGATAACCTTGCTCAATCCACCGCAGCCATTTATCGATGCCTTGTTCAAATAAAATGACACTCCATGGGCACCCCTGAATAATACCTTTCTTACGCTCGATCCGGTCTGTGATAGTACTGACCTCATCCCAGCTTGATAGGAGGAGCCACTGTATATATCTTTGGTGATGTTGACAAAGACGTCAGGGTAGCCCGATTCGCTTAGCTCCCACATACATACATACATACATACACACACGCACGCACGCACGCACACACACACTAGATTTAAGATTCCTAAACCTAACCCATAACGCTTATTACTGGTCTCTTTAGATCTATACTTTTATAAGGCACTATAGAACACACATAAACTGTTCTTCATTTTCACCATAAATTGTATTAAATTTTTTTGCAGAAATAGACTAAATGATGATACAGTCACAGCATTTCTACAATGCAAAATAAATTCTAACTCTTGTTGTTTAGGTTTTAAAGCAAGTGAAGACATGCTTAAAAAGGCAAAGGGCGCATGTCACTATGATGGTGCAGAACCATCTAATTGAATATATTTTTACATGAATGAACTCTTTTGTTACGTTTCTCAGTCTTTGTACAGGTTTTGCGGGTCTTTGTACAGGGTTTTTGGATTTTTTGTACAGGTTTTTCATGTCTGAGGTGTGGCATGTATGCAGTTTGCCAAGGTGTGGCAACGAAAAGGCCTAAGCATAATTCGCCTATCCAGGCATCTGATATTTCTTTGCGGCCCTTCGCAAAGATGGCTATCGACCTTATTGGTCCATTAAAGGTCACGTCAGCTAGAGGTCACAAATTTGTGCTGACATGCATTGATATGTGCACCCGCTGGCCAGAAGCGATACCTCTTAAGTCCATATCAACTGTGGACGTTGCAGATGCGCTATTTTTAATTTTTAGGAAGATTGGGTTTTCCCAAAAACATTCTGTCAGATAAGGGGTCGGAATTCGTCTCGAACGTAATGAAAGAAGTGATGAAAATGTACGATATTGATCGTTCTCTTAGTTCAATATATCATGCCGCATCAAATGGAAAAATTGAGAGGCTCAATAGGAGTTTAAAACAAATGTTAGGCAAAGTTATGACTAAGTATCCGCAAGATTGGGATCAAATTTTGCCTGCAGTTCTCTTTGCTTAAAGAGAAATTCCAAAGGAACATGCCGGGTTTGCGTCATTTGAGTTGGTCTTTGGTGCTAAGTCTATGTCCATTTTAAAACAATTATTGGTTGGTGCTAACATGGATGAGGATGTTCAAACCTCTTACCAATATGTTGTCAATTTAAGACAAAAGATTATTGACGCATGCCAAATAGCAGTGGAGGCGCCAGAAAAAGTGAAATTAAAGGCTCGATTGTTTGTAAATCAAAACAGAAAACTGCGCCAATTATGGCCAGGTGATGAGGCCTATGTATCACTGCCAAACTTACTTACTTAGTCGTTCCCCTTCTACCGTGAGGTGTAGAGGTTTGGAAGAGAGAGCGCCAGACTATCCTATCGGCTGTCTTCCTCCTGGCCTGGTTCCATTCTAGTCCTCGATCCTTCAAAGATTGTCTAATGTTGTCCTCCCAGCGGACTCTGGATCGTCTTCGGGGTCTGGATCCTTGGCTCTTTGTTTCCCATGCTTGTCGTGGTATCCGATCTTCTCCCATTCTGCAGACATGGCCAAACCATCTCAGTTGGGACTGTTCTACTTGGGTCTGCAGGGGATAGGATTTAAGGCCTTGACGTATTGTCTGGTTGCGTACCATGTCTCTTCTTGTTACTTCAACCACCTTCCTCAGATACCTCATTTCTGAGGTTTGGATCTGGCTTTTATGGGCTGTAGTCATTGCCCATGACTCGCATCCGTATGTCAAGACTGGGACATAGGTGGAGCGGTATACAGCCATCTTCGTTTTCTTACCAACCTCTCTCTTGCTGAGGAATCCTCGATTTATGGCCTGAAAAAGTCTCCCAGCTGCTGCTTTTCGAGTGGCCAACTCTTCTTTGATGCCTCCCTTTCGGTCTATAATAGCTCCGAAGTATTTAAAGTGGTCGACCTGCTCCAGGACCTGTTCTCCCAGCTTAATCTGATGTTTTCTTTCTTCTCGTGATATCACCATGGATTTTGTTTTAGAGCTGCTTATGACCATCCCTCTCTTCTCCAGCTCTTCCTTCCAGACTTGCAGGTTGGATTGGAGATGTGCCTCTGATTTAGCAATCAGGGCAACATCATCAGCAAATGCCAGCTCCGAAATATAGACCTGTCTCATCTTCCAGTACCCCACTGAATACTTTCTTGTTCTCTCCTTACATGTCTTGATGACATCGTCCATAAGGAGTATGAAGAGGTAAGGTGATAGGATATCACCTTGACTTACACCAGTGGTGGTCCTGAACTCTTCCGACTTATGGTTTGCTGTCCTCACATAATTTCTGCAAGACTTGTAGAAGCTCTGTATAGCATGAATCAGAGGTGCTGGAATATTCTTCCTTGCCAAACAGTCCCAAAGTTTGCTCCAGGGGACCCTGTCAAACGCCTTTTCCAGATCTATGAAACAAAGATGCATCTCACTCTTATACTCAAGGGCCTTTTCACTCAGCTGTCTGAGTGTGAAGATTAGGTCTTGAGTACTTCGGTTTGCTCGGAATCCGCACTGGACCTCATCCAATTGTGGCTCAGCTAGGCGTCGGAGTCTCTGCTCTAGGATTCTAGAGTAGATTTTACCAGGGACACTGAGAAGGGATATGCCTCTATGGTTTCCACACTGTTGATTGTCACCCTTTTTGAAAATTGGTGTTATGATGGCAATCTCCCAATCCTTTGGTATGGTCTTGTTGTACCACGCTGCCTGTAAAACCCTTAAGAGTAATAGGTCGCCTGATGCTCCCATGAACTTAATCATTTCTGTTGTTATACCATCATGCCCTGCTGCTTTGCCCATCTTGATTTTCTCCAGTGCTGCCTTCAGTTCTTCCATCTTTATGTCATCTTCACCATCATTGGTTTTCTCTTCTGTGCTAATGTTTATCATTTCTGATGCTTCACCATGCTCACCATCCAGGAGTTCTGAGAAATATTCTTTCCATCTTCCCATTACTTCCTTCGGGGCAGTAAGCAATTTGCCTTGCTTGTCCTTTAAAAATTTGAGAGGGCATTGTTTTTCCTTCCTCATGTTCTTTAGGGTCTTATAGAACAATTTCTGGTTTTCTTGTGCATCTTTTTCTAGCTTTTCTCCAAATTCTTCCCAGGACTTCTGTTTTGCTGCTAGCACTTTGTTCTTTGCTTCTGTTCTGAGTGTCACATATTCTCTATATTTTTCCATTTGTCCTGTTGTGTTTTTAGCTCCTAAGTATTGTTTCCATGCCATTTTCTTCTCTCTTATTTTCTCTTTGACTTCCTCTGTCCACCAAGGTGTCCTCTTTCTCTTGTTCCCAAGTCGGACTTCACCGCATGCTTCTGCAGCAGCTGTCTTTATGATATCCTTGAATTTAATCCAGAGGGTTTCCAAGTCATCAGGTCGTTCTTCTGTGTTGCTCACCGCTGCAACAATAAGCCCCTGATATCTGGTCTTAATTTCTGGCTCTCTCAGCTTGTAGGTCCTAATGCTCATTTCTCCTGCTCGTTTACTTGGTTTCTTGCGTGATTTTGAGCAGTTCCTAGGCTGGGCAACTCTTTCAGTTGTTCTTTTGATTGTTAGCAGATAGTGATCACTTCCAATCTCTGGCCCCCTCCAGACTCTAGCATCTCGGGCATATTTGAATGAGCTTCTCCGAACAATGGCATAGTCGATCACTGACTTCTCATTCTTTGTTGGTTCACATCTAGTGTATGCATGTATGCGCTTATGGGGGAACTTTGTGTTTGTAATGATCAGATTCTGCTCACTGCAGAATCTAAGGAGTCGCTTTCCATTGTCATTGAGAGTATCTTCTCCATATCTTCCGATAACTCCACCCCATGGTCATTTCCAACTCTGGCATTAAAATCTCCGAGCATGATAACTTCATCTAGGCAGTCATCCACTGTCCTTTGAAGCAGCTCGAAGAATTCCTCCTTGACCTCTGCTCTCTCATCCTCATTTGGCCCATACACTATGACCAGGTTGACTATGGTTTCTCCTTCTTTTAGTTTAACAACCATAATGCGCTCCGAGACAAAGTTCCATCCCTTGATACTATCTTTTTGATTTTGGGCCACAATGCAACCCACGCCCCCTTTAGCTCATTCAGACATGGGTACACCACTGTAGAGCAGCGAATTGCCATCGAGATCCATGACTCCTTGTCCTTTTTTCTTTGTTTCCGTTATAGCCAGGATTTCTAGTTTTGCTTTCCTCATCTCTTCCACCAGCTCCTCTTCCTTCCCATTTATACTTCTTGTGTTCCAAGTTCCATAAGTCGTAGTCCGTTCCAGTTCGTCGCCTTTAGAATCAGTCCAGTTTTCTCTCTTGTGTTGCTAGTAATCGTGATTTAAAGCAAACAGGTGATTGGTCTGTTGTGCCTTTGCATGGTGGAGGGGCTGCCTCCTTACGGCCTCCATGCAGGCCGCCCTCCTTCATTTTCATCCAGGCTTGGGACCGGCATTGGCGGAGTTCACTGCCAAACAAAGACAATAAATTACTTGTGTCATGGAGGGGACCTTATACGGTTATGGATAAATTGTCAGATGTTGATTATGTTTTGTCTATAACGGGAAAGGAGAAAATTTTTCATTTTAATATGTTACAACAATTTCATACTCGCCCTCCACATCTGAAACCTGTCTTTGAATCTATCGACGAATCTGTTGATCGTCGCTCTTCCTTAGCAGTTATTCAGGAAGAGAGTTCTGATTTATCTGATGGCATTGAACCAATCTTATAGTTACCTATTATACATCTTTTAGCTACTGAAAGCTGGAAAGATATTTCCATTGCTCCTACTCTAGTTTCTAATCAGAAAGAGCAGATTTCTCTATTACTGCAATCTTTTTCTGATGTGCTCACGGATGTTCCTGGGCATACAGATATCATTCAATATGATATCATGCTAACCGATTTCAGACCCATCAAACTGAAACAAGCACAAAATTAAAATTATATCAGAGCTGTGTGCTCTCTGTGCTTCTCTATGGTGCGGAATGCTGGAGAGTTCCAGAGAAGGAAATGTCGAAATTGTCCTCTTTTCACACAACATGCCTGAGAAAAATTCACCGCATCTTTTGGCCGAGTACCATCACCAACCAAGATCTGCTTACTCGGAGTAAGCAGGAGGACATGCACACCATCATAGCTGGCAGATGCTGGAGCTGGGTTGGCCATGTCCTCAGAAAAGACCCCGATGCCATCACAAGAACAGCTATGCTTTGGACCCCGGAAGGAAAACGAAAGAGAGGCCGACCAAAAACAACATGGCAGAGGACTGTGGAGGCTGAGATGCAAAGAATTGACCAGAGTTGGGGCACTCTACAAAGGATGGCCACCGATCGAGCAAAGTGGAATCAATTTGTTGTTGCCCTACAAGATGCCACTAGGCGTGATGGCCACTGACTGCTTTGACGGTCTGTGGTTAAGGATCTAAGAAGAAGAAACTGAAACCTTACCCTATACCTATTCATTTACAATCACAGGTACAGGAAGAAATAAAAGAAATGATCAAGTTAAATATAATTGAACCATTTAATTCACCATACAGTTTTCCTATGGTCTTGATTAGGAAAAAAGATAAATCTATTCGTATTTGCATAGATTTCAGGCATTTAAATGCTGTCACGATTCAAGATGCTGAACCATTACCCTTGTTAGAATCTCTCCTTGATAGATTATCTACAGCTACGTTCTTTACAAAATTTGATCTGTCAAAAGACTATTGGCAAGTGCCACTATCAGACAAAGCTAA
Source organism: Oreohelix idahoensis (assembly GCA_024509875.1). Taxonomy (NCBI): domain Eukaryota; kingdom Metazoa; phylum Mollusca; class Gastropoda; order Stylommatophora; family Oreohelicidae; genus Oreohelix; species Oreohelix idahoensis. The sequence continues at coordinate 196,551 of JAMPIV010021570.1, read as the reverse complement.
GCCTTATACAGCTTTCACTACACCTCTAGGTTTGTTTCAGTTCAATTTTATGTCATTCGGTCTTGTTAACGCTCTTGTTGAAGGCACCCAACTATGTATGTAAGCCGGAAACTTTCGCCCACAGAGCAGCGGTATCCCATTGTGGAACGGGAACTGCTAGCAATCGTCTTTTGTTTCACCAAGCTGCAACGGTAACTGATGGGAGCCCAATTCACTCTGGAGACAGACCAAAAAGCCTTGGCATATCTCAAAACAGCGAGATTCAAAAATGAAAAGGCAGCTAGAGCCTCGCTCGCACTACAACCACATGATTATGAAATCAAAGCCATCAAAGGAAGCCAAAATGTCTTGGCTGATGTTCTTTCAAGGTGTATAAAAGACCCTATATCACCTATCAACACTACAAATACAGATGATTCACAGAATTCAAACTAACGCATGAACATACATAATGATGTCCTGATCAAGAAACCATTACGGGGATGATTACATGTTCGCATGACAATACTAAAGTTGTACAGTGATCACATTGCTGATATAAGAAAGTGGTTCACACAGCAACAGGATGATGATGAATTCTATAATACTCAAAATGGTGTAATATCTTGTTGAACTCAGCGCACTTCGTATAGAGGTCGTGCCTTAATGACAGTGCTTATAGTCAAGTTACAGACTTTCCAACACACCTTATATATAATGTTTAAAATGGTGTCATTTCCAGACATTTTTGATACGGACATGTGTTGTCAATAAACTATGGTCTCCACTTAAAGGGACATAACTCTAAAATGACTGACTCGAAATATCAAGGGGAAGTAACAACGATATTTCATATGGAACTAATTTGTGATGGTTGTCTACTGTGTTTAATGACATTTGGATTCGTACTGACGTAATATCGCATGGAGAACAATTATGGACATGGTCAACGATGGATTTCAACATAAGTCTAAAGACAGTGTATAAACATTTATTAATTAACGGAATGACATTTCCTTATAGACTTTAACTATTGGGTATAATATTAAGAAGTGATTAATTTGAATTCACTACAGATTGTTGAGTCTTTGACACAAATCTATGTCACACTCACACTAGACTGTCATGAAGTGGATTTAAGACTAGAGGCTGCCTAAATATAGAGACAAGACACTAGTGGGAAGAAAGTCTAAGAAGATAGATTTTAGATGAAAATGACTGTGACTGTGGAAGATGAGGCTATTGGCGTCAAGGGGCAAGAACCTAGATTGACTCTTCCTTGCCACTGGTGACGTATTGTCTTGCTATAGCCTCAACACCTCTAACTACCAAGGCTGGGATAAGGTTGATCTCTAACATCAGATCCGCCTTACTCCTAATTGTTACGGTAGTTTATTGATATCGTCTGCTATAATTGGCAGTGCGCATTTTTGGGTCAATGGAATTAATATAAATTGATTTTTATACTTCATGGATTAGTGAACGCGAAATACACGGTCAAATTATGACGTGTTAGCGTCGATAAGGTCACGCTTCGTGACTTAGTTACTGGACCCTTGTTACGTTGTCCGTCAAGACGTAAAGTCATGTTTTTTACCTCCTTCCAAGGTTAGGCTTTGCTAATAGCCGTATTTATGTAAATTGATACCAGGACTCAGGGTCAGACCAGATAATATTATATACGAGTGAATTCATAAAGGTTTGTGATTAACCTGCGTTATGGAAGGATATTTGATAAGTAGTTTGATTATTTTTGTCAAGACTCATGCGCTCATTTCTGGCTGTCTGGATCCCAGCAGCACATGTATACAGCCATGATGTTCTGTTGACATGAATTCAATATGACACGGACGGATAAGTATATATATGCAAGTAAATTCTAATGAACTGTATGTTAATGTTATACCTGCTTGAAATGTCTTCGTATGTGAACTTGTTAATAAATAATGGACTCCAATTCAAAGACTTATCCACATCGATAACGTTACGGTTGGTTTGTCAGATTGACAATGTTGATTATTATTGTAGTTGAAGAACTCTTCCTATAAGAAGGTATACAATATAATAATGAGCTCCGAAAGGAACCAATGTCTTCTTGGACATTCATTACACAATGAGACCATATAATGTTGACCCTCATTTGAATATTTATAAAACGAACGAAGCACGCATTCGCAACTCAACAAATAAAGAACCAGCAACCCGTAGCGAAACCAGTAACGTATCAGCTGGTGGCCAGATGTGGTCGTGGAATCGTAATCTAATTGTCAAAATTATCAAAGAATACCGAGTTCAGAAGAAAAATTCCCTTCGAGCGAAAATGGACACATTTTACGTGTACACCGGTGATGTCACACGCCCTTAACTACAAGATTAATTCATCACAATGGCAGCCGCATTTCAAAGACTTTCAAGAAGAATTTTCAAAACAACGCTTCAATCAACAGTGCAAACTAAGTTCAACCTTCGCTAGCATGCGATATGAGCTCTTTAAACTGTTGGCAAAACGAACACTGTACAAATTTTTATTATTATTATGTTGTAGTTTGGGCGGTTGGCGAGGCGAATCGAAACTGAATTTATGTCTTCTTTTTAGAACGACCGATTCAGTTTTGATTGATCTGTAGGGCAGTTAAATTTTTTCATTTAGCAAAGAATCCATTGACGATTTTCCGATGGTAAAAATTCGTTTGCATTTGAAAGGATTTGACCTTGTATGTTAGTTGTGATTTGCTGTGGATAACTGGTGTATTTTGCTGTACTAATTTCATTTTTATTCAGTTATGTAATAATGTTCGTAATCTATCCCGTCAATTCTGATCTTTCTATCACTTATTTCATAGATTTTGTATTAACCGTTATGAGTCCATTGTTACGTCACTGATTTTTGAGTACATGTTTCATCTTGACTTAGTTCAATCCTTGACCTTCTTAGTGTACTTCCGATTTTTTCTTCTTAGTTTATAGATTCATTTTATGTCTGAAATTGTCAGTTTGTGATGTGCTAATGTTCTGTACAGTTTAGTTTATTGTTTGTCTTAGTTATTCATTTCATATATTAATGATATAATAATGTTATAAATTTATTATTAATAGAATAATACAATAATTTGATTAATTTTTACTAAATCATTTGATGACTTAGGTGATGTCATCTATTTGCAGTAGTAGTCCAATATACTATTGAAGCATATTGTAGATTATGATGAGGGCATAATATCATAAAATATACTGATAAATAACTTTGATTTATGGTTTGCCTTAAATAGGACAGACATATTAGATATTAATTAGTACATTTTCATAGTACTACAGTGTGCACTGGGCACATGTATATGATTAAATAACATAATTATGGAGGGATAATACTCATAATTATTGGAGGATAATATTAGATGCATGATATAAATTCATCATCATAAATTAATAAGGGTATAATACATTGGTATAATGTAATGAGTAAACATTATTGATTTACATTATTTAGTTACAAAATAGTTGTGGAACGTACAATTAATAGTACTATAAGATTGTAGTTGATTATATTGTGTATTAATCTATTGTTACACATACATATAATTAAATATTTAACTGAGAAGGCATATTGTTGAATTAATATGGCTAATCTTGACACCTTTGTTAAGATTGGGAAGGATTATGGTTACAAAGGACCAGAACTTCGTCAATTTGCAGAACAACAACTGGCTGCATGGAAGCAGGAATAAGCTGATAAAAAGGCTGAATTGATACGAGAAGAAGAAAGAAAAGTGGCAAGAGATAAAATCCTACGGATTGAAGAAGAGAATAAATTGAAACGAGAGGAAATTATAAGGCAACAAGAAATGGAATTGGCACGTCTTAAGTTTGAAACTGCAAAATTACAGGCACAATGTGCTACTATGAGCCAAACTGATAATTCTCAAAATAGATCTTCATCCAATCAAAACAAACCTTATTATAACTTTAAATTACCACATTTCAAATTGAACCTTGACGACCTTTCATCATACCTGGCATGGTTTGAACAGGTATGCAAAACAAATAACTTACCTAAACAGGCATGGGCACTTAAACTAAATGAATTTTTAGGTGAACCATTGAACGCAACAGAGAATGCTTATCCTACAATAGCAGTGGATTATGATGCGATAAAAGCTTTATTGTTAAAAAGGTTTCATTTGGATGAGGAAGGCTGTAGACTTAGGTTTAAAACGCTTTTCCCTGAGTCCAATAAAGACTTTCCAGGTTTTATTGCGAATATACGCAATACTTTTAACAGATGGGTGGAACTGGCAGGTGTTAACAAATCGTACGACAAATTAGTTGATTTGTTACTGAGGGATAAAGTTTTATCCTCTATCAGTCCACCGTTCTTTTCCTTTATACAAGAACGAAAACCATCTACAATTGCTGCACTGGAAGAAATGGCAGTAAATTATTGCTCCGCACATCCCAATGCGAGCATATCTAACTTACAAATAAGAGAACCTCTACCTGTAGCTTCTAATATGGCATTCCAGGGTAAAGATAAATCTCGAGCTTATAGTACGGATAGGAATTATCTGCACAGAAGGAATAATGCCCACAATGACAATTATAAAAATAATAATACATATGGGAACGTCAACAGAGGTAGACAACTGAATAGGAATCAGTCACCTCAATTCAGATACAACAATGGTCAACACTATTCTAACCATAATCGATCATACAACTATAACAATAATAACAATGAAAACAGGTGGACTAAGAATAATCAAGGCTTCAGACCTAGACACAATAGTCACCACGGGGGACAACAAAATAATTTTAATAACTATTCTAGACATCGGTCTCAGTCACGTAGACCGTCACATTATGATCATAATATCGGGGCGGCACTTACTACAGTTACGACCCCAGGGGTTCCCCATAATGATAAACCAATTCAATCGTCGTCCACATGTTATGCTATGAATTATAACGTGGCAAATAGTTGCCCAGCATGTAATCTTGTTTTTCAGAAAGCAAAGAAAACAGTATTGAACTGCGGACATATTCTACCAGAAGGTCTTGCAGCCAATGATGGAACAGGCTCTCTGATATTTAACAGAGGGATAGTAAATGGTTCTATCGTCTTTGTTTTGAGAGATTCCGGATCTTCGACTATTGGAGTCTGACAGTCACTGATCCATCCAAGTTGTGCTACTAATGAATATGTGAATATGTTAAATGTATGACTTTCGGGGGTACAATTGAATACTACCCCACTGCGATAATTCATATTAATACACCTTTCTTTTCAGGAAATGTTAAGGTAGGCATGTTGAAAAATCCTATTGCAGATCTTATGGTTGGTCGCATTCATGGCAGTAGAGATTGCACCCCAGAAGAAATTATCGAATGGGAGAAACACAATCTGCACAAAAATGCAGTGACAACTAGAGCACAGACTAAAATTGTAGAGAGTGTCGACACTAAAAAGGTGGAACCAGACAAACAGGAAGATATTGAGGTTCATTCTCCTATTGACAGAGCTACATTTGCAAGAAAACAGATAGAAGACAAATCTTTAAAAAAATTTTTTGCTCTGGTAAATAAGTTTGATAATCTTACCTCGAGTAATAAAGACAAACATTGGTTTACAATTAAAAATGATATATTAATTAGATGTTTGATGGACAGTTCTCAGGTAAAACGTAAAGTCATGGTACCTTCTGCATTTAGACGCTATATTCTCCAACATGCACATGATTCACAGTGTGCAGGTCACATGGGATATACTCGGACACGATCCCGAGTATTATCTTCATTCTTTTGGCCAGGTGTTTCACGAGATATATCACAGTATGTACGCTCTTGTACGATATGCCAGGAAGTTAAAGCACGTGGAGCTTTTTCACACGGCTCCTATTCAGGCTTGTGATATTTCAGTGCGACCTTTTGACAAAATGGCCATAGATATCATTGGTCCACTCTTACCTTCGGCCAGAGGACACAGATTCATCCTCACTTGCATCGATTTATGCACACGATGGCCAGAAGCAATACCACTGAAGACCACCACTACAGCAGATGTAGCTGATGCACTACATCTTATTTTTTCTAGGGTAGGTTTCCCTAGGAAGTTGTTGTCAGACCATGGATCTCAATTCATATCTGATACTATGACAGAGGTAATGAAGACATGGTACATAGATAGGAATCTTAGTAGTATTTATCATCCTATGAGTAATGGTGCGGTGGAACGGCTTAACTGTACACTTAAACAACTATTACATAAGGTTACGGTTAAACATCCTCAGGACTGGGACAGAGCACTCCCAGCTGTCCTGTTCGCCTATCAAGAGGTGCCACATGAACAGACTGGCTTCTCTTCATTTGAATTAGTTTTCGGCGCTCCACCAAGAGGTCCTATGGCACTCATAAAAGACTTACTAATTGACGCCGAGATGACTCAGGATACCCAGTCATCATACGAGTACGTAATTAATCTTCATAAGAATATCATTGAATCTTGCCAGTTGGGAACAGCTTCTTCTGAGTCTGCGAAAGCTAAGGCTCGAACCTTACAAAATAGAACTAGACGATTACGTCAACTATTTCCAGGCGATGAGGCTTATGTGTTACTTCCACATAATGACAATAAATTACTTATATCATGGAATGGTCTTTACAAGGTTATTGACAAGATTTCTGACATTGACTATGTCTTAGACATTAAGGGACACAGAAAAATATACCATATAAACATGCTCAAACAATTTCACACTCGTCCAGAACACTTGCAATCTATTTTCCACGAATTAGAAGACACAGTAGTACCAAATTGTCATTATACTAATCTATCAGTGATTCAGGAAGAAGAATCTTCTTTTCCTGAGGTACAGATGTCTTTACCTGTACCTGTATTACAACCTATGGAATCTTGGCGGGATGTAACCATCTCTTTGTTGGTTACACCGCAACAGCATCATCAGATTGCTGATCTCTTACAATCATTTCCAGATGTGCTGACAGACTACCTGGTCGCACATCAGTGATTACTCACGACATTACTCTTAAAGATGATACACCAATTCGTGTACATCCCTATTCTGTCCCACTACACTTTCTCAGCAAAACGACTCAGGAACTTGAGCAGATGTTGTCTTTAGGTATTATCGAGACTAGTACCTCACCATTTTCTTCACCTTTAGTCATTGTCCGAAAGAAGGACAACAACATTCGCTTATGCGTTGACTATAGGAAGCTCAATGCTCAGACCATAGCTGACAGTGAACCACATCCCATTATTGACTTACTTTCTCATCTGTCCAATGCAACACTTTTCACTAAGATAGATCTAACTAAAGGTTATTGGCAGATACCACTAACCGAAAAGGCCAAATATTACACAGCGTTTTCCACTCCACAAGGTCTTTACCAGTGGAATGTGATGCCTTTTGGGCATATGAACGCTCCTGCTACCTTTATTCGCATGATGCGAACAATTTTATCAGGTAGACCAGACATCATTACATACATTGACGACATATGTTTATTTAGTTCATCATTTGAGGAACATTTTTCGGGGCTTAGATGTGTTTTGGAGATATTAAAAGAAAACCATTTAACCGCTAAACCTACGAAAATACAAATAGCATTTCAGGAGATAACCTTTCTGGGACATATTATTGGGGCTGGACGTATTCAAACTGTTCCCAGTACGGTATCTAAAATTTTTAATTTATCGGTTCCTCAAACGAAGAAACAGGTTAGGAGTGTATTAGGTCTAGTCCAATACTACAGTAGATTTGTACCTAACTTATCATCCATCACGGCTGTCTTGTCATCATTGTTAAAAAAAAGACATGCCGTTGAAGGTAAATTGGACTGACGAATGCGACAAATTTTTTTGCATGATATTGACCATCTTCTCAAATCCACCAATTTTGAGATTACCAGATACTTCTAAAAAGTTTTTCCTTCGTACAGATGCCAGTAATTACGGTATCGGAGCTTGTTTGCTTCAATATCACGACGATATACTTCATCCAACGATGTACATATCAAGAAAACTGAAGTTACCTGAAACAAAATACTCTACTGTGGACAAGGAGTTGCTGGCAGTAGTTTGGGCAATTACTAAACTTGAGAAATTTTTGTTGGGAGCACCTTTCGTGATCCAAACGGATCAGAAGGCGGTGGCATCGTTACGTCGCTCTAACCACAAAAGCCCCAAACTTGCCAGATTTTCGATTCTATTACAACCTTATGACTTTGTCATCGAAGCCATACCGGGACAAGAAAATATATTAGCGGATGCACTTTCGAGACACCCTACTGAAGTTGAATAGTAATTGTCCACAAGTTAAAAGATTAAAGACTGAACAAGATTGACTCTGGAACTCTCACTTATTCCTGCGTTACGAAATTGATATGAACCACCTCCATATGGAAAAACACTTCGAATAATTTACAGGGAATCAATCAATAAGTACAATCTCCGAAAGAAATTGTTTGTGACATATTTCAATGGTTCGTTTTAACGTTTGGACTTTGGTTAGTGTCCAATCGTTTTACAACTCGCTACAAGATAGTCGGGAAAAGTATCTGAATCCATGATGTGACAGTTTACACTCATTCAAGAACAAAACATATTTGAACATTATGAAATTTTTCTCCAATGGAACTTTCCATAAATTCTCAAAGGACATAACGACGGCTGGATCTTCATATCCGACATTATTAAGTTTAATAGTTATTAAATTAATAAAAAAATATAATAAAATTGAAGTGTGATAATAATAATAATAATAATAAAAAGAGAAGAAAATGTGTCAAAAGAAAGAAAAGATGAAAAAAAAAAAAAAATAATATCACACAAGCGAATACTCTAAATATTTTATTTATGAATGTGACAGCTGTTACATGCATTTAGTTAAGATGTTCACATGAAATGTATGAATATTTTTTCTTTTATTAATTCATTAATTTAATTATTTAGTAATTACTCGACACTCATAATTAAGTTTTAACACACATAACTAAATTAATTTATACTTTATCTTTTTCTTTACTTTACTTGTCCTTACTTCTCATATCTTTTATTATAACACTATCTCTCAGTTTATTTAATTAGATGTTAATTAATTAATACCCTACATACTTACTATGATTAATTAGTTTAATTTTAATTAGTTAGAATAATTTTCTTTACATAACACTTCATTATTCACTCACAACAGTCTTTAAGTTCAGTAGATAATTATTTAGCAACAGTTGACACCCCTTTGTTTAATATAATAATGTTATATGACTGATATATTATCGACATGACCACGACACTGTTCTAGACAGAACATCGTAGGCCATATGTCGGGTTTTTGTTAAATTTTTCATATGTTTGAGTAAGATAAAAGTTAGTTGCTTATCCTTTACAGGACGTGGCAATCAACCCCAGCTTTTATTGGCTGTTTGTGATTTTTCTAGGCAATTTTTACGTTCAGTAGTTTGCCATTGCTTTCTGAACGGTACGGCGCTTATACCATTGTTAAAAATCCACACAAAGCGATCTGCCACCAAACCGCCTGCAGCAGGTTTCGAACCTGGTATATCTGGATTATGAAACTGCGTTCATATCCATTAGGCCACAGACGCCGACTTGAGTAAGATAGTTCAAAAAAAAAAAAAAAAAAAATCTATCTAATAGATTTTTTTTTTTTTTTTAACCCGGCGGGCAGGGAATTGTTACGGTAGTTTATTGATATCGTCTGCTATAATTGGCAGTGCGCATTTTTGGGTCAATGGAATTAATATAAATTGATTTTTATACTTCACGGATTAGTGAACGCGAAATACACGGTCAAATTATGACGTGTTAGCGTCGATAAGGTCACGCTTCGTGACTTAGTTACTGGACCCTTGTAACGTTGTCCGTCAAGCCGTAAAGTCGTGTTTTTACCTCCTTCCAAGGTTAGGCTTTGCTAATAGCCGTATTTATGTAAATTGATACCAGGACTCAGGGTCAGTCCAGATAATATTATATACGAGTGAATTCATAAAGGTTTGTGATTAACCTGCGTTATGGAAGGACATTTGATAAGTAGTTTGATTATTTTTGTCAAGACTCATGCGCTCATTTCTGGCTGTCTGGATCCCAGCAGCACATGTATACAGCCATGATGTTCTGTTGATATGAATTCAATATGACACGGACGGATAAGTATATATATGCAAGTAAATTCTAATGAACTGTATGTTAATGTTATACCTGCTTGAAATGTCTTCGTATGTGAACTTGTTAATAAATAATGGACTCCAATTCGAAGACTTATCCACATCGATAACGTTACGGTTGGTTTGTCAGATTGACAATGTTGATTATTATTGTAGTTGAAGAACTCTTCCTATAAGAAGGTATACAATATAATAATGAGCTCCGAAAGGAACCAATGTTTTCTTGGACATTCATTACACAATGAGACCATATAATGTTGACCCTCATTTGAATATTTATAAAACGAATGAAGCACGCATTCGCAACTCAACAAATAAAGAACCAGCTCTGAACCAGCAACCCGTAGCGAAACCAGTAACGTAACACTAATCAACCTGATATTATGTAACCACAATCTAAATCCTACTGTCTGTCTGTCTGCAGACATCACTAAAGTGAAGTGCCTACACAGCTTCTCCGCTTTAGGCGAAATAACCGCCCCTAACTAACACAATGTCTGCCCGACAAACTGAGTGAACTTTTATAATGTCCTACACGACTAACCGACAACTTGATGAATTCTGTCTATGTGCAGTGTCTGTCTGACACTCCTGGTTTGTACAGAAAGACTCCTCCACTACTCTCCTTCTCTCTCTATCTGGTGCAGTTAAGAGGTATTGTGACCCTATTTTCTCTAACCGACTGCTTTAGCTGCTGACTTGGGTTGGTAGACTGGATACCTGACTTGGACTATCGCTGCTTCACAAATGACGAATCTTAATTCACATGCCCGGTTACCTCTCTTTTGGGTTTAAGGCCGTCGGTTTTATTATGACGGAATTTCACGACACCTCTAGGCCCTGCGCCTTGGTTCAGTGTGTGCGTATATGAGCTTAGAGCTCAGGATTTGTTAAGAAATCCGTTCTTTCTGAAGACGGCTTCGCTTCCAGCGCCCTGCTCTCTCTCTTTCTGGTGCAAACCGAATTTGAGCCGGTGACCACTGTGTCACCACTCCTCTTTCTCTTCTGGCGCTGTCTCGACTCTTCTTCTCCTGAGAAGGCCGACGACTTCTGGCAAGCTGTAGGACAACACTGATGCCCTAGCAGCCCGCCGTGAAAATATTTGCTGTGGAACAAACAATAACAACAGATATACCACACATCAAATTTTCCATATCTTTAACACTTAACTCCCAAATCTTTAACACTTAACTCCCATAATTCAATACCTCTCCCTTTTATCAATACAGCTCCCCTGCTCTATTTCCGCGTCCGTGCTAAACACTATTTCTACCCCACTTCCCCTTAAATACAGTCCTGTTGGAAAACCCCTATCTGCAGACTCAGCTGACTTAATCTCTTATGTGCGGGCTTCCCAGTCAGCTGTCACAACATTTCAACCACTGAACGAAACCTATCGCCGGTAAAACTCCTGGCCCTACTTATTTAACAGTGATCGAGGTGAGTCCTCGCTAAACCAAAATAAACTAGACTTCTCTAGAGAGAATAACCTCCCGTCTCCATGAATTTCACCACTATAAATATATATCTATTTTTTTTAGGACTAATTAAATCCCATCCGTAACTGCTGACTTCAAAAAGTATGATTTACCCACACGTAGTAAATACACAATTACCTATGCTCTATCAGAACTGTTAAATTCCCTCTCTCTTATTCAACAGCGTTACCCAAAATAGCTCGCAGGTAATCTACACACACTTAAATAACGCACACAAATATCTAGCATATTTACTCTGCTAACGTTATAAATCCAATATTGGGAAATCTTCATCCCTATTCTGGTAATATTATGTACACCCTATTCATATAAAGTTATATATATATATATCTCTTAAGGAACTGAAATCCTATCTCAGAAAATACATACACCCCTATCTCCCCTGTTCCTGCACCTATGGTATCAAATTAGCCCGCTAGAAAAGTACACAGCTAGTACTCACGTACACCTCTCCCAAATCCTTAAAAATCATAGTGAAGTTACATACATCGTCCCTCACGATTTCAGTAGGTATTAGCCTGCTAACTTATACACTTAATTTCACGAGCGTATTTTACGCTGCAATTATTTATAGATCACAAGTCAAGGAAATAGTAAGTACCCCTGTCTTCTGACAATATAACAGTAATAACCCAATTAATTACAATACCTAATTATGTCCGAGGATCTACTCTGAGAAAACTCTCAGAATTCAATACTCACTGCATTAAAATTTCCTACATGCGCTTTCTAGTATTATTATTAGTTCTAATAGATAGCATTTATTGGCCCTTCTACTACGAACTAACTTTACTCCTAGAATAACAATGATACAAAAACCCTGCTAAAATCTTACAGACTATATTAGCTTAGTTAAATTATATATTTACCAAAGTCGAATATCTCCGTAGAGCAGACAAACTCTGTATATTAAATACAGGCGTTGATTTTCACGGCTTGAAGTTTTAAAATCAGAGAGGGTTCTGCATTATTAAATGCGAGTATTTATTACAGAAACCAGAGGCCGACCCACACCAAACGTGAGTCATTGTGTGGTTTTTTCTTTATCGGGTCACTCTCTGATCCAATCATCATGCCGCAAACTCTAAAAATAGCCTGTGGTCATAAACTAAATTTAGAACGTAAGAGTAATCGGAGTAATTCCATTACTTACTGAGCTACGCGCTTAAATCACCCCCTACCCCCAACTTTTGCGTGAGTAGATGTGGGTTCCGTGGACTTTTCCCCGTCTTAGAATTTACCCCTCCTAATAATTACGGACGCACTCACTGCTACAGAAATAAAATGCCCCGCCATTATGTTACACTAGAAATTCCTACATGAACGCGATTTCTTCATGCGAAAGAAAACTGGTGCAAGTCTAGAATCTAAAACCTACCGTCCCTCTTGAAAACATAATTAATTATCTACAGAAAAAGACCAAACACCATTATTATTCACAGAGAAGGAAAAAAAAAACGGATAAGATACAATTCCCACGTAATCCCCTCCTTCTGAAAAAAAACGGAAAATACTACAAGGAGAAGAAACCTGGGGTGGATTACATGTAATCCCTCCTAGAAAAACGTAAATAATGCAAGGAGAGGAGACATGGGGCCTGTTGCAAATCAAATCACAGTCACTCCTCACATAGACTTTGCAACATTAATTGGCTAATACGCCATACTATTATCGATTGATACAACACATAGGCATAGTTTTATCTATTGCCCACACTAATGTGTTACATACAGGATTTCCTTGCTTTTCTTGCTATTAATATAGAATTTTAATAACATATCATTTTGAATTACACATAACTTTATTCATTTGACAAAATGTCGCAGTCATACACTTTATTAGTTGTTTGTCTGCCTCGTGTCATCTATTGTTTCTATTACATAATTATTAATATTAATGCTTTGCATTATAATGATTAATTAAGATGACATTAAGTGATTACCGTTACCTGACGGGACAGATAGGTGTTTTAGACGGTGTGCAGTATGAGAATGCATCTACTGATATCATCATTTTGTTTTTACATGTTGGCTGATCTTGCTATGGTTACCTCACTTTGCTGTTAAAATGATTTATGTCCTTTGTAGCCAATGGTTTTAGCATTCTTTGATACTGTCCACACCTCGTGTGTTTAATTGCCTACTCTGTGGCACAAACCTGGGTGCTATACTATTTCATACTAACAGTGAAATTTGATGATACCATCTTTTTACTCTGGTGATGTGTGAACTCACACCACGTAAATAATGAAAACTTCGTTTCCATTATTTGACGGGGGGGGGGGGGGGGGGGGGGGGGAGTACATGTTATGAGTAAAACTCATAACATATCTGTCGATATCAAATAGGCTCGATTAGTGACCATATTTGTTGATGACCGGTATCCTGGGTTACAGGAAGTACGTCATTGCCTTTTGGGCATAATAGCAAAAGTATACGGTCGATGTTAGCAGAAGTGAAGGATCTTTCTAGGTCTTTTCTATGTGTGTTTCAAGGTGGACGGACGCATGTGTGTCGAGCTCCTAGATGTTTTTTTTTTCTTACAGATTCCTCAAGTGTTCGATCTCTAGATCACCCATACACCTCTGTGGGTTGATACTAGATTATTGTAAGAAATGAATTCTGAATATGGTGCAAGTGAGTTGTGAACTTTAAATAAATCTGCATGAAAATGTCGAGGACATTGTTCCAGTAGCAGACTGTACAGCGACGCTAAGGACGGTCTAGTTGACGCCTTAAGCTATTACGCATATCAATATATATATATATATATGGAGCTACGTTATGTCAAATAAATATGTCTGAAGTTCGTCCACACTGACTTGGTGCTAATATGAAGATTTGGAGATGTTATGCTGTGTGTGTGGTCTACATTGCATACCCCTAATTGAACTTGACCTGAGTCAATGAGATACTCATCTAAATATATATTATAAAAGGACCCAGTATACATACACGCCAGTAACTATATATATATATATATATATATATATATATATATATATATATATATATATATATATATATATATATATATATATATATATATATATATATATATATATATATATATACATCATATATATATATATATATATCATATATATATATATATATATATATATATATATATATATATATATATATATATATATATATATATATATATATATATATATATATATATATATATATATATATATACTGAAGCACATTAAAAACGCACCACTATTATATATACTGATGCCGAGAAGCTTGGAAAAAAAAAGTGTGGGAATGGATTTTCCCCGTGTTTGTCATGAGATAGAGAGCGAATGGCTGCTGGAATGGAAAGTGCATGATTCAACCCATGGGTTTGTGTACAGACTACATGAAAACAATGAAAGTTACACGTGCAACACGATTCCCAACAGTTATGACCCTGAAAATGTGTACGCGTTGTGGCAGTATACTCGGTATAAAAAGGCCGTTGAGACAAAACACCCAGTACATGTGCTTGAAATGCCACGACTATCTGAAAATGACCACCAACGAGCCATTGGTATGTTGGAGACCGGAATGAGCTCGCGGGCCATTGTCAGAAGGATGAATTGCCACCACAGCACTATTGTACGTCTCAATGAACATTACGGAACCACTGTCAGTGTCCGGGATAGACTTCGGAGTGGCCAACCACAAGTTACTACCCCTGCGCAAGATCGTCATATTGTGCCGAGTCACCTAAGGAATCGTTCTCTCCCGGCAAGTCAAACAGCAAGAGCAATAGTGGGTAGACGTGGGCAAGTCTCTCGAATGACAGTCATACGACGACTCAGAGATACAGGCCTTACTGCAAGACGACCTTATGTTGGGCCAAACTTGACTCACAGACATCGTCAGCAGCGCCTGCAATGGGCAGAGCAACATGTCAGATGGACTAGACTGCAGTGGAATGCTGTCCTATTCACAGACGAGAGCAGATTCAACATATCCTTTGCTGATGGACGTATGCGGATTTGACGACGGTGTGGAGAGCGCTTTGCCGATTGCTGTGTTCGTCAGCACAACCGATTTGGAGGTGGCAGTATTCACATTTGGGGAGGATTCAGTTTTCACCATCGCTTGCCTCTTCACGTCTTCCATGGAAATTTTAATGCTGTGACATATTGAGATGAGGTTCTGGATGCATTGGTTGCTCCTGCATTCACAAATTATCCAGACTTGCAGCTTCTCCAGCAGGATAACGCATGTGCGCACACCGCATGCATTACGCAGCAATATCTACAGCAGCAGAACATTGTGACGATTGATTGGCCTGCCCTATCACCAGACATGTCCCCTATAGAACATCCGTGGGACGAGCTTGGACGCAGAGTCTACAGGCAAGGTTCTCCAGCTAATCTGCAACAGCTCGAAGCTGCTCTTACATGTGAATGGGACTTGATTCCCCGGAATTTCCTTCATAGACTTGTGCGTTCCATGCGGAGCCACTGCCAAGCTTGTTTGCAAGCACACGGTGGACATACCAGATACTGAGGATAGTGTGAATGAATTTTTTTATTGGTTGCATTTTTGGTTTTCTCCTTTGCCTGCACAGAATGCAATGAATTTCATAACAATCAAATGTACAAATTAATGACCAGCATGGATTTATAGAAAAATGAATAAAGATTCCAAATATGTAAACTTGTAAACACTTATTTTTACATTTCATACTCTGTTCCTGGATTATACAGGTGGTGCGTTTTTAATGTGCTTCAGTATATATATATATATATATATATATATATATATATATATATATATATATATATATATATATATATATATATATATATATATATATATGTATATATATATATATATATATATATATATATACATATATATATATATACATATACATATATATATATACATATATATATATATATATATATATATATATATATATATATATATATATATATATATATATATATATATATATATATATATATATAGTAATAACTGGCATGTTCACATTTACCTCAGCCTGATGCAAGCATAACTTTCGAGGAGGCAAAGAGTTTTATCAGAATCAGATACAGAAACAAATGGAATGTAGAACATCCAGATCACACAGAGAATGATGCTTACTACCAGCTCAACACTCAGCAGAAGAGAACAAGTGGTAATCTTCAGACTCTGCACTGGCCTCAACAGATTGAGATACCATCTATTCAACAAGCTAAAGATAGGAACTACCGACCAGTGTAATTGTGGCACTGATAAAATGACTGCTGAACATCTGCTTCAAAGTTGCCCCTTATATGCGGTACAGAGAAAGTGCATATGGCTGGCGCCAGTTCCTTTCGTGGAAAAGCTTTACAGGGATTCAAATAGCCTCAAACTGACTACTGCTTTCTTTGAGAACATTCAAGTGGACATCTGAGAGTGTACGAAGAAGAAGATAACTGGCATTACTCATGACAGCTATGAAATGGTAGTGAGGAATCACTTCAACTTACCTGGGGTCCACCATCAAATGATAAATTCTCTGTGGACACAGAAATTGACAGCTGCACTGGCAGAGTTGCAACCATCTTTGCCTGCTTCACAAAGCGTATTTGGGAAAACTCAAAAATCACAATGAAGATGAATGCTGTGGTATATAATGCCTGTGTCACCAGCACACTTCTATATGACAGAAGACATGGACAACCTGTGCTAAGCAAAAAAGAATTCTCAATACCTTCCATCTACTGTGTCTGCACCACATCTTTGGTATTTTGTGGAAGGACAAAGTGACAAATGTCAATGAGCTGTCATGTGCTAGCCTTCAAAGCATGTATACACTATAAACATATAACACTGCCTTGTCCATGTCCACTGCATGAAAGATGGTCGCATCCTCAAACATATTTTCAATGGACAACTGGCAAAAGAACAGTCCAGCCACTGCAGCACAGGTTCAAAGATGTGTGCAAGAGATACATGAAAGCACTGGACCTAATTCCAGCAATCTGAGAGGACAAAGCTGCCGATCACACCAAGTGGAGATGCTCCCTATGGTGCCAACTTAGAATGAGCAGAAAAGCTCTTACAACAAGCAGAAGAGTAAAGAACATGCCGAAAGGAAAACCAGGTAAAACAAACAGCTGTGGGCTATCACCTAAAGGGATCATATCTCGATAGTCAGTTGTGACTGAAGAAGGCTACTAATATATGTGTGCACTTATATATATATATGTGTATATGTGTATTGTCACACTGTGATTAACACAGCTGTGGACTGGCGGTGCTCCGCTGGGGGCGGGTACATAATGCCAGTCGGGTGTGTGAGGTTTTCTCATACACTTAACTTAACAACATGTAGTGGTTTTTGATGTTATTGTATGGTTGTTATGTTACCTAGTGTACTGGATGAGGTCAGCTGTGAAGGCTCCTGAGATAAAAGTTTATGTGAGTACAGAAGGCCTTTCTGCTACCACTTACGACCTCAAACAGACCTATTCTACTATAATGAATGTTAGCTACGTTAAAAGTCTAGGGTACTGAAATGTAATGTGTAGGTAATAAAATACACAGACACACACATGTAATTAACAAGTCTAATAATAATAATAATAAACTCTATGATACACTGAACTAACACTGGCTGTTAAAGTTTAAGTTTGAAAATCTTTTAAATTTATTAGTCCTGAACCAATTGTTTCTTTTGGTCAGAACTTATGAAATAATATGTATTTATCAATGAAATGCATATATATATATATTGCATAATCAAATGTAATTTTTTTACATAGGTATGTTATTACAATAGTTAATATTAATAATATCTACAATGTCTTGGGAAAAACTAGCACTGGATGTTTAGTTGGGGTGGCGTCATCATGCCCAATCTATGGTTACAAAGTTCAGTGTCCTTGACATATGGACTGATATTAATGTTTATTTAACAAGATTTATTTCTTTATTGATGGTGGAAATAGTTTATGAATCTCCAGCAGGCCAGGTTTGCACTTTACTGGCCTGTAACGATGTAGTACAGAATTCTTGTGGCCCACTCCTCTCAGTAGCTGGAGTAAAATGTTAGGCTGCACAGACACCCACTTTTGTACTTCTACAAAAGCATCTGGCACAATCGTAGTGCCAGATCAGAAACTCTGAAACAAAATTTGTGCCATGTGTCAACACTCTATTTACTGCGCCACTCTTACACACAACACCACAAAACAACATTACACAGATTGGGTCAGATCTCTCTGACCAACTTAGCACATCTCACCCAGTTGTTATCAAATAGTACCAGTTTCCCAAGACTGCATTGCATCCGAAATATGTTCAATAGTTTCCTCTTCCATTCAATAAGGTGGGTGATATGTTCCCACTGATCTCAATTATAGATCCTCCTTCCATAGTCTTAGATAGGTTTTCATATATTATTAGTTTGTCTCTAGGCCCTGGACTGCTGCTGGGGACCTAGAGCAAGCACTCACTTGTCGTAATCATTTTTCATGATATGGCAGTATCAATCACTCAAAATATTAAAATAAACAAGATAAATGCTTTTTTTCCTTACCACAATTCAGAATTGAGAACACAGTTACTTAGTACTAGCAAAACTCAGCTGAGCTGCTGGCTAGATTAGGGCGTCCCACTGATTTTTATTAAATAATTCCTGGAAATCACCTCTAGCAGTAATGTACTGTGTCAATGGACAGTCTTCTATCAAATGGCACAAGCGTGCGTCTCTTTCTCAATAATATAAATGCTTTTGTCCAATCAGCGGACTTCCCCTCTAACTTTTTCAAATATTCAAACTAAAAGTCCAATTTCAGTCCAGTCTCAGTCTAGTATGTAGTATTTTTTCCAAAATTTCACTTGTTTTTTGGACTAACTACATGAAAAAGCTACACGAACCTGCCCCACTAAGTTATTTTTAGCTACTATCCTCCGACTTTGCCCCTCGTTCATCTGCAGTTTGATTTTTGCATTTTTAGTCTCAAGGACGCCAAAATGTAACTTTAGTGAAAATATGCACAAAAAACTGTTCGCTAGTCTGATTGGAACAATACGGTCTTTCGTCAATATCTTCTGTGTTATCTGTCCGTCTGTATAATTAAAAGTATATTATTTCTCTGCTCAAGATGGGCTATCAAACTAGCTAGGTTTTATTTTCATAACTTTATTATTAAAGAAAACCCTACTTTTCTCAAGGTTAGTTTTTGAAATTTGTTTTTGAACCTTCGTCCACAGCGTTTGCCGCTGTATTCAAACAAAACAACTAATTACGGTAAAACGTCTAAGATACGTCTGTTTCTAACAAGAGCTAAGGTCGTTTTTCTACCAATTCCTTACATTGTGTCAACTAGTGTCGTGATTTTTTCCTTTAAACTACAAATTGCGTCTTTTTGCTTTTTTAGATTCAAACACGTGTTCAGACCGTCATAATTTTTCCTTTTATCTCCGTTTCCCTCCCGTCTAAAAGGGTAAACCGTTTAGTCTGCATGTTCCAACTAGTTAGTTTCAATGGCGGTAGAAAGCGCTGGCGTAGGCGAGAATGTATCCTCGTATCTTAAGTATAATTTTATCCCTACATAGTATCTTACCCGTTATCTTTATAATTGGAGATATTTTACGTTGTATCACTGTATTTTTCACCACACATCTCCCCACCTGAGAACATGCACTCATGCAAGTTCCAAAACCAGTGATACACATAGATAAAATTACTCCTCACGCCTGCCAACTACTCTAATTTTGATCACAGGGGTGCCTACTGAGGAAATCTGCACCGACATTCTGTGACTCCGGGATATATTCAATAATAAACTGATAAGGTTGCAACAATAAAGACCATCTTAACAATCTTGCATTTTCATGCTTGGCCTGAGATAAGAACACTAGGGGCTGGTGATCCGTCTGGACCACAAAAGTCCTACCATACAGATAGATTTGGAACTTTTTTATTGCCCAGATTAACGCTAAACATTCTTTTTCGCTTGTGGAATATCCTTGCTCCGCTTTATTCAACTTGCGGCTTGCATAAGCAACTGGGTTCAGTTCCCCATTGGGTGAAGCGGACCTTTGCAACAGAGCCGCCCCCAGGCCTACATTACTTGCATCTGTTCTCACCACAAAGTCCTGAGTCAAATCAGGCAATTTGAGAATAGGCTTGCTAGTGAGTTTTTCCTTTAACTCTTGAAATGCTAATTCACATTGCGCAGACCAAACAATTTTATCTGGATTTCCCTTGCGAGTCAGATCAGTCAGAGGAGCACATATAGAGTTAAAATTTTTGATATATTTTTGGTAAAACCCGCATAACGACACGAATGATCACACGTCTTTTTTTGTTTGTGGTCTAGGTGCTCTCTGCAGTTTTTCCAAGTTCTTGGGGTCAGGGGTCATGTTACCCTGATATACAGTATGTCTCAAGAATTCCAACTCTTTGCATCCAATACAAAATTTTGTTGGTCTAGCAGTTAAGTTTGCTTCTCTGAGCCTATCAAATAACATATTCAGAGAGTTAATGTGTTCTTCAAATGTTTCTGTGGCGACAAGAATATCATCCATGAAATTTGTGATACATGGATTATTCAAGGGATCCAACAATTTGCGCATCATCCTAGAAAATACACTCGGAGCATTTTTCAGTCCGAATGGTAGCATGTTGAATTCATAATGTCCTTCCGAGGTGCTAAAAGCTAAATAAGGTCTAACTTCAGGCTTCACTGGAATCTGGTAATATCCTTTGCTAAGATCCACCTTCGAAAAGTATTTTGCCTTGTTCAATCTGGCAAATAACTGTTTTGTGTCTGGTAATGGACCCACTTGTCCTTCTGTGACAGCATTCAGTTTCCTGTAATCTATGCACAGTCTATGTTCCCCAGACGGTTTCCTCAACAAAACTACACTGGAGCTAAAAGAAGATTCACTGTGTGAAATAATCCCTTCTTTCAACAAATAATCTATTTCCTCTTTCAATGCCTTCTCCTTCGCGAACGAACAGAATAGGCTC
This sequence comes from Oreohelix idahoensis, assembly GCA_024509875.1. Classification (NCBI taxonomy): domain Eukaryota; kingdom Metazoa; phylum Mollusca; class Gastropoda; order Stylommatophora; family Oreohelicidae; genus Oreohelix; species Oreohelix idahoensis. The sequence goes on along the minus strand of JAMPIV010021570.1, from coordinate 174,889 downwards.
TCATACAGATTGGGTTTGAGTCTACCAGCTTCATGTCATACTGTAGCAAATTTGTATGTCCTGGTTTATCTGTTAATACATCTGTATGTTCCTCCAGAACCTGTTGAACTCTCTCCCTCTGATTTTTAGTCAGGTGCTTACTGACATTTACCTGTGCGGCTGTCTCACAGGGATGTAATGGGTATTCATGTGAGGTGAGTGGTTCCTTTTTCATTTTAGTTGCGATAGCCAAGGTCAGTAAGGGGGTGCTTTCCTGGAGTGGTCTGTCCAGATACTTCTTTAAAAGGTTTACATGATATACCTTCTCCTTCCCCTTTTTGTCAATTTTATAGTTTGTTCTAGACACCTTCTCTAGAACCGTATATGGACCTTGCCATCCAATTTGCAACTTATTCTGGCTGCCGGGTAGTAGAAGAAGCACCTTCTCTCCCACAGCTAATTCTCTGTCCTTTGCTTTCCTATTAAAATACGCTGCATGTTTCTTCCTGGCTTGTCTCAAATTATCATTTGCCAGTTTCCATCCAGCTTTCAGACGAGTGGTCAGCTCGTTCACATATTGATATGATGAGGTAACAGTCTCTTCTGCCTTCTGATCCGTCCAGGTCCTTAATAAAGCTTCTAATGGACCTTTTATTGGCCTCCCAAATAGCAGGGTTGCGGGAGCCATCCCGGTTGAACTATGTGGTACCTCCCGATACGCAAACAACGCGGCGGGCAGAAATTGATCCCACATATCAGGTTTTTCATGTGCCAGCTTCCTCAGGATAGAAATGAGAGTCCCATTGAACCTCTCTACCTGGCCGTTCCCTTGTGGATGGTACGGACTACAATGAAAGTGTCTGGCTTGAAATAGCTTAAAAACTTCTTCCGTTAGTTTCCCCTTGAACTGTGAGCCATTATCAGTCAAGATTTGATGCGGGAATCCTAATCTTGTGAATATTGTAAGTAGTGCCTCTGCTACATGTTTCGAATCAATTGACGGCAGGGCTACCGCCTCTCCCCACATAGAACAAGTGTCCACCAGAGTAAGGATGTAACTGTTCCTCCTCTTGGTCCGAGTGAGAGGTCCCACAATATCCACTGCAACCCTCTCAAAAGGTGTTCCCACTATGGGCATTTCCCCTAGGGTTGCAGGAGCAGTCCAATGCTTTGGAGCTACCCTTTGACATTCTGGACAGGATTTGACATATCTTTTTATATCCTCCGTTATCCCTGGCCAGAAGTAATGACAAGCTATACGCTGTCCTGTGGCGCTGATCCCCATGTGACCACTGAAGGGAATCGCATGCCCTAGTTCCATCACTTTATCCCTATATGAAGCGGGAAGAACCAGCTGGTTGTGACCTTTTGTTCCAGTTCCGGCCTTCCTGTAGATCAATTTGTTCTTCATAAAGTACTCTCCCTTGCTTGGAGGTGTGTGGCATTTGGGCAATTTTTTAAAACATGGCTTGAGTGTCCTATCCTCAGCCTGCGCCTTCCTCATCTCTTCTGGATGAGCATTTACCGTAAAATCTCGCGTATAATACGCACCGAGGACTAGAATGGAACCAGGCCAGGAAGAAGACAGCTGATAGAATGGTCTGGCGCTCTCTCTTCCAAACCTCTACACCTCACGGTAGAAGGGGAACGACTAAGTAAGTAAGTAAGTAAGTATAATACGCATGCTTGATTTAGCCCGAAATTTTCTGGTAAAATGGAAATTCGTGTATAATACGCATCATAATTTTTCAAGATTTTATTTTATGAAATACTTGTTAAAACACTGAAAGAAGATGGAAGATGCTGCGCGATAGTAGTTCTTTGACGAACTGAAAGACCATGTCGCTTCATAAAACGAACTGCCCATCCATATGACGCTTTAAATGTTGTTGTGCCTGTACGAGATTTTTTAAGTTCCAGAGCTTTAAGTCGGATTTCAATGCATGAAACACCGATGCCTTGTTGCCTTCTATCCACTACCCACTCCAATAATGTTTTTTTCTAGGTCTGGAAGATCTGGTGGTGACCCACGATTCGCCGTTTTCTTACTAGGCAACACTTGCAGCGCCTCTTTGTTTTTTCGCCATAATCGAATGTTGCACTCGTTAATGGAAAAATGTTGACTTGCTGACCGATTGCCGTTAGATTTTGCATATTTTACCACTAAGAGCTTTTCTGCTGCAGTACAACATGTTCTCGAATTCATTTTTAGGGCTCAAAATAATCAAATGACAAACTTCACAACCAAGCTTAATATCAAAACAGATTGAAGACCAAGAGTGCGAAATGCGTTTTGCAACAATGTCTGACACATAAGAAAACACATGGCACATTCAATTTAGCGCCATTTTCACTGTCAAATTGTGATAAAAACTTGACAGACTTTCCAGTGTAGGTTACTTTCGATATCGAAAATTACGTATTTTTTAGTACTCGCGTATAATACGCACCCGAGTTTTAGCGGGCAAAAATGAGTAAAAATTGTGCGTATTATATGCGAGATTTTATGGTATAGGTTCACCTTCTTCCTCCTTTTTCTGTGACCTGGTCTGCACTGTCGCCATGATCACAGGTCTCTCGGGATTCCCCAAGAAGACGTATCTACACCCCAATATCAGAGGGTAGATTGGTTCATCTATCACTGCTGCTCTGATTTCTCCTTCCACATAGCGAGTTTTCACCGTTATCCTTGCGATGGGAAGTGTCATGAGTGGTATGTCCTTAGTCGCCCCTTGTATTTCCACTGTTTCTGTGGTATACTGACTTGGGTCCACTAGGCTAGACTTCACAACTGAATCATAATCCAAACCTGTATCATATAGGCACCTTATGGTGACCCCATTACAAATAACATCCTCACAAACTGGGGGGTGATAAGGTTCCTGCTGTCCATTAGGATTAACCTTTAATCTTTGTTTCCCCGATTTCATTGCAGCAATGTTTGAAAGTTTCCTTTTACAAAATTCGGTGTTATGGTTGTCTTTCTTACACCATTTGCACCATCTCTTTCCTTGGTTAAACGGTTTTCTTTCATTATATTTTTGGTCATTGAACTGTGAGTTTCTATCACGATAATCATTTCGTGGCCTATCAAAGTTTGTCCTGCCTTTATTACCTTGTTCTCTGGTATCAAATTTACTAAATTGCTGTGGAGCTTTAAAATTTTCTATGTGCTTCTTTTTAGTGCCACTTACCTCTGCCTGGGCTGCCTGATACCTCTCAGCGACATTTAAAACCTCCCCCAACCTCTCTGCACCTTGTTCCATGAGAAATTTTCTCAGGTCTGGAGCCATGGACTCTCTTAATTGCTCTATCATGATCATCTCTTTAAGATCTTGGGTCTTCCCCAGAGCAGTCCATTTCTCCAAATTGGTTTCCAGTCTGGCAGAGAATTGGTGGTATGTCTCCCCAGACAACAGTTTGGCATTTCTAAACTTCTTACGATAAAATTCACCATTCTTTTCATATCTCAATAACAAAGCCTGCTTTAGCATGTCATAATTGTCTTGGTCGTCTCTATGCATCTTAGCAAAAACTTCATAAGAAGTACCTCTAAGCCCTTGGGATATCTTAAGACTCCACCTCTCTCTCTCTAACCCATACGTAGTAGCTAATAGTTCGAATCTACTGAGGTACTCCTCGATGTCATCGTCTTTCTCAACAAAATGGTCTAAATGAAACCCCACAGCTGAGGTTGAGGCTCCCTGACTAGGCGTGGCATCTGAGGGAAAGGGGCTGGCACCATTTTCAGGAGCTTGGCCTTGTAATTCCAGCTCCCTTAGTTGTAATTCGTGCTCCCTTTGCAATCTTCTATCTTCTGCTTCCCTTTGCTGTCGTTTTTCTTCTGCCTCCCTTTGCTGTCGTTTTTTTCTGACTCTAATTGGAGCCTTTTAATCTCCCTATCTGCCTCCAATGCCTTAGCCTCTTTGTCAGCCTCAATCTGCAGCCTCTTAAGTTCTTTATCAGCCTCAATTTGTAACCTCTTCTCTTCAGCTAACCTCCTATCTTCCCTTTTAATATACTTGTCACATTCTGAAGTTACATACTGAATTAAAACTTGACCATCCATGTTCATCTCCTTCGCCGTCAGCACAGCAGCCGATCTAAATTTTGCTAGATCTGCCATACTCTAACACACAAATTAACAATGACTAAGGTAAATTCCAAGTATATAATTACTAAGGTAATATATTAATTAATTAATTAATTACCACTGGCTGTGAAGATTCATCAACTTTTATTTTCCACTTTTTATTTTAAGGGACACTTTTAAATTTATTCCCTTATGCCCCCACTAGTTTAATTCCCAGACCAGGAGACCCTAATATCTTTGATAAACTTAATCCCGGACGAGCACCCAATATTTGTAGTGGTTTTTGATGTTATTGTATGGTTGTTATGTTACCTAGTGTACTGGATGAGGTCAGCTGTGAAGGCTCCTGAGATAAAAGTTTATGTGAGTACAGAAGGCCTTTCTGCTACCACTTACGACCTCAAACAGACCTATTCTACTATAATGAATGTTAGCTACGTTAAAAGTCTAGGGTACTGAAATGTAATGTGTAGGTAATAAAATACACAGACACACACATGTAATTAATAAGTCTAATAATAATAATAATAAACTCTATGATACACTGAACTAACACTGGCTGTTAAAGTTTAAGTTTGAAAATCTTTTAAATTTATTAGTCCTGAACCAATTGTTTCTTTTGGTCAGAACTTATGAAATAATATGTATTTATCAATGAAATGCATATATATATATTGCATAATCAAATGTAATTTTTTTACATAGGTATATTATTACAATAGTTAATATTAATAATATCTACAATGTCTTGGGAAAAACTAGCACTGGATGTTTAGTTGGGGTGGCGTCATCATGCCCAATCTATGGTTACAAAGTTCAGTGTCCTTGACATATGGACTGATATTAATGTTTATTTAACAAGATTTATTTCTTTATTGATGGTGGAAATAGTTTATGAATCTCCAGCAGGCTAGGTTTGCACTTTACTGGCCTGTAACGATGTAGTACAGAATTCTTGTGGCCCACTCCTCTCAGTAGCTGGAGTAAAATGTTAGGCTGCACAGACACCCGCTTTTGTACTTCTACAAAAGCATCTGGCACAATCGTAGTGCCAGATCAGAAACTCTGAAACAAAATTTGTGCCATGTGTCAACACTCTATTTACTGCGCCACTCTTACACACAACACCACAAAACAACATTACACAGATTGGGTCAGATCTCTCTGACCAACTTAGCACATCTCACCCAGTTGTTATCAAATAGTACCAGTTTCCCAAGACTGCATTGCATCCGAAATATGTTCAATAGTTTCCTCTTCCATTCAATAAGGTGGGTGATATGTTCCCACTGATCTCAATTATAGATCCTCCTTCCATAGTCTTAGATAGGTTTTCATATATTATTAGTTTGTCTCTAGGCCCTGGACTGCTGCTGGGGACCTAGAGCAAGCACTCACTTGTCGTAATCATTTTTCATGATATGGCAGTATCAATCACTCAAAATATTAAAATAAACAAGATAAATGCTTTTTTCCTTACCACAATTCAGAATTGAGAACACAGTTACTTAGTACTAGCAAAACTCAGCTGAGCTGCTGGCTAGATTAGGGCGTCCCACTGATTTTTATTAAATAATTCCTGGAAATCACCTCTAGCAGTAATGTACTGTGTCAATGGACAGTCTTCTATCAAATGGCACAAGCGTGCGTCTCTTTCTCAATAATATAAATGCTTTTGTCCAATCAGCGGACTTCCCCTCTAACTTTTTCAAATATTCAAACTAAAAGTCCAATTTCAGTCCAGTCTCAGTCTAGTATGTAGTATTTTTTCCAAAATTTCACTTGTTTTTTTTGGACTAACTACATGAAAAAGCTACACAAACCTGCCCCACTAAGTTATTTTTAGCTACTATCCTCCGACTTTGCCCCTCGTTCATCTGCAGTTTGATTTTTGCATTTTTAGTCTCAAGGACACCAAAATGTAACTTTAGTGAAAATATGCACAAAAAACTGTTCGCTAGTCTGATTGGAACAATACGGTCTTTCGTCAATATCTTCTGTGTTATCTGTCCGTCTGTATAATTAAAAGTATATTATTTCTCTGCTCAAGATGGGCTATCAAACTAGCTAGGTTTTATTTTCATAACTTTATTATTAAAGAAAACCCTACTTTTCTCAAGGTTAGTTTTTGAAATTTGTTTTTGAACCTTCGTCCACGGCGTTTGCCGCTGTATTCAAACAAAACAACTAATTACGGTAAAACGTCTAAGATACATCTGTTTCTAACAAGAGCTAAGGTCGTTTTTCTACCAATTCCTTACATTGTGTCAACTAGTGTCGTGATTTTTTCCTTTAAACTACAAATTGCGTCTTTTTGCTTTTTTAGATTCAAACACGTGTTCAGACCGTCATAATTTTTCCTTTTATCTCCGTTTCCCTCCCGTCTAAAAGGTTAACCGTTTAGTCTGCATGTTCCAACTAGTTAGTTTCAATGGCGGTAGAAAGCGCTGGCGTAGGCGAAAATGTATCCTCGTATCTTACGTATAATTTTATCCCTACATGATATCTTACCCGTTATCTTTATAACTGGAGATATTTTACATTGTATCACTGTATTTTTCACCACACAACATGAAACTGGGAGGTCAGCAGGTCAGGGGTGAACGCAAGGGGCGTTCTGATTGGGCGGTGAAGAAGAGAGAGTAGGGAGAGCGATGAGGGTTTTGGTGATGATGGCTGACTCGGATTGTGGAATGCAAGTGGATATTTAGTTGCGAGAAGATAGGGCATTTGGTTATCTGAGATTTTCATCAATGTGTTACACTTCGCTAACTACATATATTGTTGTGATTTTGTGGTGATAATTATTTGAATACATTAGACAGAGTTGGGAACATTGCTAGTGTTAGTTATTACTTGAATGTGTTCCACTCCACCCCTCTCTCTCTCGTGTGTAGTATTTCGAGGACTAAGGCGTATGTGTATTTAATACAAAATACCCTGTGTCAGGTGGAGAGCTCGTATTTGGGTCCTCGTGTTTGATTATCTTTGCACGTCGATGCAGCGCCAGGTCAGAAATCTATTTAGGTCACATACACTGTAGGCCTGTATTTTCAGTCGCATGGTTGTCAGGTACTTTTTTTGAATAGTGAGTCACGGGTCATGGATTAGCGATACACAGTGAAGTGGGGTATTTATTATGAACAGTACGCTGTGTCAGAGCTAAAAAAATGTCAGGGCGACATTGAGCACTCCTCTATTTAAGAAAACGACGCCGTTGTTGGCCAACGTCTGCGGTGTGAACCAGGTTGTGGCAGGTTCGTTGACATTCATTTTGTTGTCTGCGGGGCTGAGAGGATGAAGATGTTGCTGCTAGTACAGGCTGGGCGAACAAGTTGATGGCAGCCTTGGTAGCATTCATTTCAGCGTCTGACTAGTCAAGACTAGAGGCCGCTGCAGCGCCGTTTGAAAGCCAACAGTGGGACAGTGTTGCCACTACACAGTGTTTACTGTCTCAGGAGATGACGTACCTGTGGAAATCAAGTGGTTGAGTCTTCTTGTGGAACTGGGTGCATGCCGAACACAGGAACTGGTGCATTAAAGTATCAACATTTTACACACGGTCGTTACGGAGGTTGCCAGAAGCTGAACAGTACCAGATTTACGGTACGATCTTTGCCTTATACAAAACACTGCAGTCCATCATCATAGACTGTACTGAACTTTTTCTCACGTAGAAGGCTGCACTACACCTTTACAAACGGTGGTAACTTTCATGAACTCGTGAGATGTTATTGGAGTGGAGCTGGCAAATCCTCACCTTGTGCTGATGACGAGCTAATATACAGTTGTGGTATAACTTTGATGCGTGTGGTCTGACTTTTTGCTTGACATCCCTGTGATATTTCAGTGAAGACAAGGCACTATCTGGTGACAAGCGTGGACTTTGTGCTTTACATGATAGTGCTGGGACCACTCAGGGGTCATCCTAATGGACAATATTTGTAACTTTACGTAACTTTGTAACGTGTCGTTCGTTGTGTGGACCATTGAATCATTAGTGACTAAGGTGCTGTGGATATCAACGTCATCATCAGGAACCCAGACCTTCGGAGATCATCAATTGATTTATAGTTAATTTTTTAAATGTAGTATTATTACTATTATTATATATTATTGGACACTTATTTTTCTTTTATTACCTTTCTACTGTATAATATGATATAATTAGTAATCATTCTCCTGTGACCTCTTTTCCATTTGGTTGGTGAGTACGTCATCCAACTGGTGTGGTGTTGCAACATACTACCTTTGGTCACTTCATTGTCTATTGTAGGTTTTTGTTGTGTCTTCGTAGAAGTATAAGTTTGGTGTCATTTAGTTGTTGTGTGGGTTTAGGATTTTCTCTTTTGCATTGCGGAAAGAGATTAAGCTAAACTGTTCTTTAGGACTGTTGCTAGGTGAATTGTGTGCCGGAGCACGGGCACATAGAGCTGACCCTATTGGCTGCCCTGCATAATTCACGTTGCACATTTTAGTGTATTAGTGGTGCAGGTCTGGTTTGTTTGCACGGTGTCATATTTGTAATAGTGTCTCTTTGTCATGTTTAATTGGAGTATTCTCTTGTATTCTTCTCACTATCATGTACATACGTTAATTTCCCAAACTCTTGTTTTCATTTGTTAACAGCTACGGTTTGTAATTAGACATCTGCTGCTGTCTGAGGTTATCTTTTTTTTCCCTAATTCCACCGTACTGTTGTGTTCGTTCGTGTAGTAAGGTCGTCTTGATCATCTTCATTATTGTCATCATTGTTTGTATTTATGTTTGTTTTGTTGTAGTGAAGTGTATCTCAATTTCAATTCCAGTACTGATGGCATAAGAGTAGGTTGTGTATTTTTGCGTGTGTAGACATAGTTTTCTGGTTTAGTTGAGAATCACATGTATGTTTACGCCATTAATTGTATTGCAGTGGGATTTAGGTTCACTGCTTAAATATTATGGGTGTCATGGGTACAGCAAATTATGCTGTTGATTAACTTTACACAATAATACTGAATACACCTATGTGATTGGCACAGTCAGTATTTCTGACTAGGCATTACATATAATTTTGATTCTTTTTTTTTTTTTTTTAAGTACAATATCTAATAATTTTCCAGTGGGGAATACTGAAGGCATTTTTTTTGTACACTGAGTACTGCTTTAAGAAATTTTAATTTAATTACATTACATTACGATGGCTAGCCTCTTAGAATTTGTTGATGTTGGTAAAGAGCTAGCATTAACAGGCCCTGCTCTACAGGAATGGGCAGAAAAAAAATGGAAAGAAAAACAGGAAAATGATAGAATGGAACGGTGTGAGGAGAGAGAATTCCAGAAATTGAAGATAGAAGCAGAGAAAGAGATGAAGAAGATTGAAGCTGATAAATTGAAGATAGAAGCAGAGAAAGAGATGAAGAAGATAGAAGCTGACAAATTCAAGATAGAAGCAGAGAAAGAGTTGAAGAAAATTGAAGCTGACAGAGAAATAAATCTGAAGAAGCTAGATAATGAGTCCAGGAAGCAGGATTCAGGTGGGAAAGAATTCTCACGTCCCTATAGACTACGGTTACCCAATTTTAATCAAGATTTGGACAGCATGGATGTGTATTTGGAACGTTTTGAAGCAGAAGTTTTGGCTTGGAAGATAAAGAAGGAGGAATGGTCTGTTCTGCTGGGAAATTTGCTTTCAGGATCTGCGTTAGAAACTGTGTATAGTATCCCTTTAGCCAACAGAGCAAATTATGACATAGTCAAGGAGAGGTTGTTAAGGAAATTTCGTCTAACGGCGGAAGGGTATTGGGCTCGTTTCCGAGACGTGAAACCAAGCGTCAATCAGGATTTTGAGGATTTCATTGCAAAAATTACTCAGCTATTAAATCGATGGATTGAGATGGAAGGTATTACTAAAGACTTTGATGGGCTTTTCGACCTTATGTTACGGGACAAGGTATTGTCATCGTGTTCATCTGAGCTTATTGCGTTTTCCAGGAATGCAAGCCCAAAAACATCGGTACGATGTCAGAATTAGGACACCAATACGTGACTGCACATCCAGGAAAGGTCATATACAGGGAGAGGATCTCTGAGACTTTCTCAGCGAGTATAGGAAAGATTACTAGAAAACCTTACAATCAACATAGATCAAAGAGTGCCGATAGATTTGGCCCCAGAAGATTTAATTATGATAGACCCTACTTTCGAGGAGACAGATCTCCTGCACGGTATGACAATTATCGGGACCATAGATCACCGAGGAAGAAATTTAACTATCAATCTGATAGAAATCAATACAGATATACTGGAGACAGACAGGATAGGTACCCGCGGAATCAGATCCAGATAGATGCACCAAACGAGCAGGAACAAAGACGATTTCGCAAAAGCTCACCTTACCAAAGAAACAAATCCTTTGAAAAAAAGGAGTCAGACCGAGTAGTCAGACACTCTCCAAACAATAGTCCGAAAAAGGATAGCAATACTCAGCTACACTGTAGTCTTTGTAAGGGAACAGGACATTTGGCAAAGGTCTGTGCTAATAATTCAGAACGAGCGAATTCAGCTTGCATATTAGAAACCTTTAACAATGAGAATTGCGAAGGGTGTAGACCATTATTTGAACCAGACGGTAAGCCGATGCTTATCTGTGGTCACACTCTGCCTTGTCTCTCTTCTCTTGAAGAAAATGGTCATTTGGAACTGCATCCAGGATGTGTGCAAAAGCAGGAAGTGTCTGTGTTGAGAGACACGGGTTGCACAACTATAGGTGTGCGTAGATCCTGCATTGACAACTCATGCTTGATAGGTAAGACAGCAAGATGTGTCACTTTCGGGGGTAACATTGAGTATTACCCTCTTGCCATTATTGAGGTGGACACACCCTTCATATCTGGTAGAGTACAGGCCTGTGTACTCGAAGCACCGATAGCTGATTTGATTGTGGGTAATGTGCAAGATGTGCAGGAATGTACTCAGATGGACATCAGGAAATGGAGGGACAATCGTGTGCTTAGGGCCAATGCGGTGATTACTAGGGCGCAGTCAAAGGCAGATGATGCATTAGAAGTGACGCATCATGAAGCTAAGACATCGGAATTGGTCAAAGGGAGTCAGGATACACAGTTGTCGGACTTTATCCAGCACCAACGGTCAGACGGATCATTGCGTAAATTTTACAACTTTGCCGAGAGAGGTGATGTAAAGTGCACGAAGTTGGCCAGACATTGGTTCGAGCTCAAGAATAATGTTCTCACTAGGTGTTTCGCTAAGGGAGTAAAAACTCAGCGCCAAGTGGTGGTACCATGTAGTTTTAGAGCAAAAGTGTTAGAGGTTGCACATGACTCCCCTTTCGCGGGACACATGGGTGTGGCTAGAACGCGCCAGAGGGTGCTGTCACAATTCTATTGGCCATTGTTTAGCAAGGACATTAAACTATATTGTAGGTCCTGTAAGATATGCCAACAGATGAAGCATAAAGGCAGAACTCCCAAAGCTCCAGTGCAGGTTACGGACTTGTCAGTACGGCCTTTCCAGAAAGTAGCGATTGATATTATAGGCCCCCTCTCGGTCACTTCAGACAGGGGATATTGTTTCATTTTAACGATGGTAGATTTCTGCACCAGGTGGCCGGAGGCGGTGCCGATGAAGAGTATTACTTCACAAGCAGTCGCAGAGGCTTTGCAGATGTTGTTTTGCAGGTTTGGTTTTCCGGAAGAGATATTATCGGATAGGGGCCGTCAGTTCATTTCGAAGGAGATGTCAGAAATCACTGGGCTGTTGGGTATTGCCCAAACATTCACGAGTCCATATCACCCTCAGTCAAACAGAGTTTGCGAGCGTTTTAACAGTGCATTAAAACACATGCTGGCAAAAGTGACCGCAGAATCTCCGCAAGAATGGGATAGGTTACTCCCAGCGGTCCTTTTTGCCTATAGGGAGGCTCCCCAAGAGAGTACAGGATTTTCCCCTTTCGAATTACTGTATAGGGCAAACCCAATGGGGCTGATGCACATATTGAAGGATTTATTAACTGGAAAATGTGCAAATAGCACCTCAGTTATGAGTTATGAGTATGTAGTGAGCCTCAGAGAACGTATTGTAAAATCTTGTTTGGTGGCACGTGATTGTTTGGCGGGGTCGTTAGCACGGTATCGGAAGTACGCAAATCGGAACTCCAAACTAGTATCCCTTGTTCCAGGTGAGGAAGTTTGGCTACTTTTACCAGCTAAAGAGAATCGCTTGAGCATTACGTGGCAAGGACCATTCAAGGTGGTTAAAAAAATGACAGATGTCGATTACCTAATTTCGGTCCGAAATAAGAAGGTATTTCATGTGAATATGCTGAGGCCATATGTAGAACGACCTGAGTCATTGAAAGCAGTCACAAGGGCAGCACAGGCTGAAGCAACAGTGGCATGTACGGCAGTCATTGATGACACGGGAGATGAAAAAGGTGAAGGGAATATCCAGTTATCCCTGGTACCCCTGGTTCCTTCGGAGTCATGGAATATGGTGCGAATCGGGGATGACCTAACAGTAGAACAAAAGTCGGAAGTACAGATTATATTAGCGGAGTTTAAGGATGTCCTCACAGATCTGCCAGGACGGACAGACCTGATTTGTCATGATATCACTCTGACATGTGATCAGCCTATTAGAGTAAAACCGTATCCATTGCCCATGCATTTCAAATCGGCTGTCGAGAGAGAAATTGGGGACATGCAACCACTGGGGATCATTTCTCCGTCTGATTCACCATATTCTTTTCCAATGGTTGTGGTTCGCAAGAAGAACAGATCTCTTCGTATATGCATTGACTTTCGGAGATTGAACAGCATCACCATCGCTGACGCTGAACCAATACTTAATCAGGAAGATCTGTTAACACAACTCACCCACGCTACATATTTCAGCAAACTAGATCTGTCTAGAGGCTATTGGCAGGTACCCCTCGCGGAGGCTGCAAAACCTCTAACGGCATTTAGCACCCCCAAAGGATTGTTTCAGTTCAATGTCATGTGCTTTGGCTTAGTGAACGCGCCCGCCACTATTGTGAGGATGATGAGAAGTTTGTTAGGACATCGATCAGATATTATTACATATATCGACGATATATGTTTGTTTCATGAGTCATGGGAGGAACACATGATGGGGTTATCTTCCCTATTGCAGTGTCTAAGGCAGCATAATTTAACGGCACGGCCGAGTAAAGTTTGCATAGGTTTTAAAGAGTTAAATTTCTTAGGACATACTGTAGGTCATAATCACCTGAAACCGGAAGATGTGACAGTCACAAAGATTTTACAGTTGCAGACACCTAAAACAAAAAAGCAAGTGAAAAGTCTAATTGGACTTGTGAATTTTTATCACAAGTTCATCTCTCAGTTCTCTTCTATTGCAGCTACACTTACCTCGCTAACGAGTAAGGGGATGCCAAATAGGGTCATGTGGACACAAGATAGCCTTATCCAGAATCAAGAGGGTGTTCTCTAGGAAACCCATTTTACTGATGCCAGATTTAAGCAAACCCTTTGTTTTGCAGACAGACGCATCTTCTGTAGGAATTGGAGCTTGTTTAATGCAAAACCACCAGAGTACCTTACATCCAGTGATGTATGTGAGTCGGAAGCTGTTGCTGGCTGAGACTAGGTACTCCACAATTGAAAGGGAGTGCTTGGCAATTGTGTGGGCAGTTTCAAAGTTGTCCCGATATTTGATAGGTGCACATTTTGTATTACAGACAGACCATCTGTGATGATGTCGCAATGATACAACGTTAAAATATCTCCAAAATTAACGATGAAAGGTAGAGTTAAAAATAATGCGTAAGATACTAGGAGACATGATTGCCCACGCCCGACTTTCCCACCGCCATTTAAAACTAACGAGTTAGAAGTGCAGACGAAACGTTTACCCTTGTAGACGGGATGAGAACGGAGGACACAAAAAAGGAAAATATGACTGAACATGTGTTTGAAGTTCGAACGGCAAAGAGACGCAAGGGGGGGGTGAAAGGAAAAAAATTTCACGTTCCGAGTTGACATAAAGTAAGGAAATGGACAAGAAATGGACACTAGCGCTGGATCGAGACAGTCATTTCTTGGACGATTTTTCGATACTTGGTCTTTATTTGAATGCCGCGGCAAAACACATGATGGAAGGATCTCGAACTAAATTCAAAATTTAAACTTGAGAAAAAAAATACGTTTTTCTTAATAATAGAGTTATGAAAATAAAACCTAGCTAGTTTGATAGCCCATCTTGAGCAGAGAAATAATATGCTTTCAATTATACAGAAGGATAGATAATAAAGAAGATATTGACAAAAGACTGTATTGTTCATAGCAGACAAGCGACTGCATTGTTACCCATGTCACTAAAAGTAACCAAAATCTTGACCTTGAGTCTGCAACGTAAATTCAAACTGTAATTAAAGAGAGGGAATGTGGTGGAGCATTGTAGCTAAAAATAACTTGGACAGCAGATTCGTGTAGGAAATGCATGTAAAATCAAGTGTGTTTTTATGAAAAACCAAGTAGAGGCAGACGGACTAACAGACCGCAATACATACTTGACTGAGATTTGACTGAAGTGACTTTTGGTTGCCAATTTGAAAGTTAGGGGGGAAGGCGGCGATTGGTCAACGCAATTAATAGTAGTGTGATAGAGAGGTGAAAGTTTGCCATTTTGCCATAGTCTGTTCAGAGAAGCAGTTCGTATCTAAAAGGTGGTGTTGATGCCCTAAGAATATAACTTATATAAGTGGGACGCCATCATACAGCCAGCAGCTCAGCTGAGTTTTGCTAGCAAATGTAACTGTGTTCTAAATTCTGAATTCTGGTAAGAATGAATAATACTTATTCTGTATATTTTAATAATTCGAGTGATTGATACTGCCATATCATAAAAATGATTACGACAAGTAAGTGTTCGCTCTAGATCCCCAGCCCTAGATCAGGGTCTAGAGATATACATACAAAGAAAATACATGGGCACGCCTAAATAAAACTAGGAAAACAGATCTAGTGTTGAGATCAGTGGAACATATCACCTATCTTATTTAATAGCAGGAAGCTATTGAACATATCTCAGACGTAATGTAGTCATGGGAACTGATACTATGTGAAACCAACTTGGTAAGATGTGCTGTGTGGTCAGAGAGATCTGACCTAGTCTATGTGGTGTTATTGTGTGTAGTGTTGTGTGCAGAAATGGTTTAGAGGATGGAATTCTGACACATGACCAATACTTTTATTTCAGAACTGTGAGTTTTTATTTGGCACCAAAGTGGTGTCAAATGCTGTGTTGACATATATATACAAGTGTGGACCAGAGCAGTCCGTCATTGTGTCTGAGCAGCCATATATTGCCCCCTGCACGGAGAGGTGGGGCCACCAGACTTCTGTACCGGATCGATGCAGGCAGATAAGTAATATCTGGCCTGCTGGAAGTTCACCAACAACCTTTTCACAAAAATTATTCCTAATTCAACCTTAACTAACGCCATGACAGTGGGGATATTAAATTATATATATTTATCCCTTACGTCAACGAACAATGTTGGGCTTTCATAGACTAGGAGTGATGACACCATCCCAACAGCATATCTATTAAATAGTTCTCCAGTGACTATCTTAAAATATTTATTATTACTAGTTATTTGAAATAAGTAATTACACATTTTCCATTTATTATGTAACATGATTTTGCATTCAATTTATGACTCCATAATATTTCTCATGTTCTGACCAATTAAACATTTGGTTCAGAACAAAATAAATTTATAAAAAAATTAATTTGTAAAACCTAAAACAGCCTGAGTTAGTTCAGTGTGTCATAAATTTTATTAATATTATTAGACTTCTTAATTATCTGTGTGTGTGTGTGTGTGTAAACTATCACAACACATTGCATATCAGTACCCTAGATGTTTAACGTAGCCACATTCATTAGAAAAAAAGATATGTGTGAGGTCGTAAGTGGTAGCAAGAAGGGCCTTCTGTAATTCACATCTACATTTATCTCAGGAGCCTTCACAGCTGACCTCATACATCACACTAGGTGACATCAACCATACAATACCATCAAAATCCACTACATATATTGGGGTCTCTTGTCCCGAGATAATTAGCCTATCAGTAATAGTAGGATCTCCTGGTGGGAGAATTAAAATTAAGGGAACAAATTGTAAAAATTAAAAGTGTCCCTTAAAATTAAAAGTGAGAATAAAAGTTGGTGAATCTTCACAGCCAGTGGTAATTAATTAGTTAACTGGCTAATTAGAATTACTTTAGTCTATAGTAATTAGAATTACTTTAGTTGTTTAGTGGTTGGATCTTTACCTTGATCATTGTTATTTTGTGTGATGGCGGAGCTAGCTAAGTTCAGATTAGCTGCTGTGCTAACGGCGAAGGATATGGGAATGGATGGTCAGGTTTTAATTCAATATGTAACGGCTGAATGTGATAAGTATATTGAACGGGAAGAAAGAAGATTAGAAAAAGAGGCCGAAAGAAAATTAGAGTCTGAAAGGTTAGCTGAAGAGAAGAGGTTACAAATTGAGGCTGATAGAGAACTTAAGAGGCTGCAGATTGAGGCTGAGGCTAAGAGGCTGCAGATTGAGGCTGACAAGGAGGCTAAAGCCTTAGAGGCAGAAGAAAAACGACAGCAAAGGGAGGCAGAAGAAAAAAGAGTTACTGCCGAAAGGGAGGCAGAAGATAGAAGGTTGCAAAGGGAGCACGAATTACGACTAAGGGAGCTGGAGTTACAAGGCCAGGCTCCTGAAAATGGTGCCAGCCCTTTTGCCTCAGATGCTGCAGCTAGCCAGGGTGCCTCAAACTCAGCTATGGGGTTTCATTTAGACCATTTTGTTGAAAAAGACGATGACATCGAGGGGTACCTCGGACGTTTTGAGTTATTAGCTACTGTATACATATGGGTTAGAGAGAGAGAGGTGGAGTTTAAAGTTATCACAGGGACTGAGAGGTACTTCTTACGAAGTCTTCGCAAAAATGAACAGAGAAGACCAAGACAATTATGACATGTTAAAGCAGGCTTTGTTATTGAGGTACGAAAAAAATGGTGAATTTTATCGTAAGAAATTTAGAAATGCCAAACTGTTGTCTGGGGAGACATACCACCAATTCTCTGCCAGACTGGAAACCTATTTGGAGAAATGGACGGCTCTGGGGAAGACCCAAGATCTTAAAGAGATGATCATGATAGAGCAATTGAGAGAGTCCATGGCTCCAGACATGAGAAAATTTCTCATGGAACAAGGTGCAGAGAAGTTGGGGGAGGTTTTAAATGTCGCTGAGAGGTATCAGGCAGCCCAGGCAGAGGTAAGTGGCAATAAAAAGAAGCACATAGAAACTTTTAAAGCTCCACAGCCATTTAATAAATTTGAAAATAGAGAACAGGGTAATAAGGGCAGGACAAACTTTGAACGGCCACGAAATGACTATCGAGACAGAAACTCACAGTTCAATGACCAAAAATCCAATGAAAGAAAACCGTTTAACCAAGGAAAAAGATGGTGCAAATGGTGCAAGAAAGATAACCATAACACCGAATTTTGTAGAAGGAAACCTTCAAACATTGCTGCAATGAAGTCGGGGACTCAAAGATTAAAGGTTAATCCTAATGGACAGCAGGAACCTTATCACCCCCCAGTTTGTGAGGATGTTATTTGTAATGGGGTCACCATAAGGTGCCTTTATGATACAGGTTTGGATTATGATTCAGTTGTGAAGTCTAGCCTAGTGGACCCAAGTCAGTATACCACAGAAACAGTGGAAATACAAGGGGCGACTAAGGACATCCACTCATGACACTTCCCATCGCAAGGATAACGGTGAAAACTCGCTATGTGGAAGGAGAAATCAGAGCAGCAGTGATAGATGAACCAATCTACCCTCTGATATTGGGGTGTAGATACGTCTTCTTGGGGAATCCCGAGAGACCTGTGATCATGGCGACAGTGCAGACCAGGTCACAGAAGAAGGAGGAAGAAGGTGAACCTATAAATGCTCATCCAGAGGAGATGAGGAAGGCACAGGCTGAGGATAGGACACTCAAGCCATGTTTTAAAAAATTGCCCAAATGCCACACACCTCCGAGCAAGGGGGAATATTTTATGAAGAACAAACTATTATACAGGAAGGCCGGAACTGGAACAAATGGTCACAACCAGCTGGTTCTTCCCACTTCATATAGGGATAAAGTGATGGAACTCGGGCATGCAATTCCCTTCAGTGGTCACATGGGGATCAGCGCCACAGGACAGTGTATAGCTTGTCATTACTTCTGGCCAGGGATAACGGAGGATATAAAAAGATATGTCAAATCCTGCCCAGAATGTCAAAGGGTAGCTCCAAAGCACTGGACTGCTCCTGCAACTCTAGGGGAAATGCCCATAGTGGGAACACCTTTTGAGAGGGTTGCAGTGGATATTGTGGGACCTCTCACTCGGACCAAGAGGAGGAACAGTTACATCCTTACTCTGGTGGACACTTGTTCTATGTGGGGAG
Source organism: Oreohelix idahoensis (assembly GCA_024509875.1). NCBI lineage: Eukaryota > Metazoa > Mollusca > Gastropoda > Stylommatophora > Oreohelicidae > Oreohelix > Oreohelix idahoensis. Next base: position 156,307 of record JAMPIV010021570.1, on the reverse strand, counting down.
AGGCGGTAGCCCTGCCATCAATTGATTCAAAGCATGTAGCAGAGGCACTACTTACAATATTCACAAGATTAGGATTCCCGCATCAAATCTTGACTGATAATGGCTCTCAGTTCAAGGGGAAACTAACGGAAGAAGTTTTTAAGCTATTTCAAGCCAGACACTTTCATTGTAGCCCGTACCACCCGCAAGGGAACGGCCAGGTAGAGAGGTTTAATGGGACGCTCATTTCTATCCTGAGAAAGCTGGCACACGAAAAACCGGATCTATGGGATCAATTCCTGCCCGCCGCATTGTTTGCGTATCGGGAGGTACCACATAGTTCAACCGGGATGGCTCCCGCAACTCTGCTATTTGGGAGGCCAATAAAAGGTCCATTAGAATCACTATTAAGGACCTGGACAGATGAGAAGGCAGAAGAGATTGTTACCTCATCTTATCAATACGTGAACGAACTGACCACTCGTCTGAAAGCTGGATGGAAACTGGCAAATGATAATTTGAGACAAGCCAGGAAGAAACATGCAGCATATTTTAATAGGAAGGCAAAGGACAGAGAACTAGCTGTGGGAGAGAAGGTGCTTCTTCTACTACCCGGCAGCCAGAATAAATTACAAATTGGATGGCAAGGTCCATATACGGTTCTAGAGAAAGTGTCTAGAACAAACTATAAAATTGACAAAAAGGGGAAGGAGAAAGTTTATCATGTAAACCTTTTAAAGAAATATCTGGACAGACCACTCCAGGAAAGCACCCCTTTACTGACCTTGGCTATCGCAACTCAAATGCAAAAGGAACCACTCACCTCGCATGAATACCCATTACATCCGTGTGAAACAGCCGCACAAGTAAAAGTCAGTAAGCACCTGACTAAAACTCAGAGGGAGAGAGTTCAACAGGTTCTGGAGGAACATACAGATGTATTAACAGATAAACCAGGCCATACAAATTTGCTACAGTATGACACAAAACAGTTATTTGCCAGATTAAACAAGGCAAAATACTTTTCAAAGGTGGATCTTAGTAAAGGCTATTACCAGATTCCAGTGAAGCCTGAAGTGAGACCTTATTTAGCATTTAGCACATCGGAAGGACATTATAAATTAAACATGCTACCATTCGGATTGAAAAATGCTCCGAGTGTATTTTCAAGGATGATGCGCAAATTGTTGGATCCCCTGAATAACCCATGTATCACGAATTTCATGGATGATATTCTCGTCGCCACAGAGACATTTGAAGAACACATTGACGCTCTAAAAATGTTATTTAATAGGCTTAGGGAGGCGAACTTAACTGCTAGGCCAACAAAATGTTGTATTGGATGCAAAGAGTTGGAATTCTTAGGACACACTGAATATCAGGGTAACATGACCCCTGATCCCAAGAACTTGGAGAAACTGCAGAGAGCATCTAGACCACAAACAAAAAAGGACGTGCGATCATTCGTGTCGTTATGCGGATTTTATCAAAAATACATCAAAAATTTTAACTCTATTTGTGCTCCTCTGACTGATCTGACTCGCAAGGGACTTCCAGATAAAATTATTTGGACTGCGCAAAGTGAATTAGCTTTCCAAGAATTAAAGGAAAAACTCACTAGCAAGCCTATTCTCAAATTGCCTGATTTGACACAGGATTTTGTGGTGAGAACAGATGCAAGTAATGTAGGCCTCGGGGTGGCCTTGTTGCAGAAGTCATCTTCACCAGATGGGGAACTGAACCCAGTCGCTTAATGCAAGCCGCAAATTGAATAAAGCGGAACAAGGATATTCCTTGCGTGCTTTCTGTGCTTCTCTATGGTGCGGAATGCTGGAGAGTCACAGAGAAGGAAATGTCAAAATTGTCCTCTTTTCACACAACATGCCTAAGAAAAATTCACCGAATCTTTTGGCCGAATACCATCACCAACCAAGATCTGCTTACTCGTAGCAAGCAAGAGGACATGCATACCATCATAGCTGGCAGACGCTGGAGCTGGGTTGGTCATGTCCTCAGAAGAGACCCCGATGCCATCACAAGAACAGCTATGCTTTGGACCCCTGAAGGAAAGCAAAAGAGAGGCCGACCAAAAACAACTTGGCGGAGGACTGTGGAGGCTGAGATGCAAAGAATGAACCAGAGTTGGGGCACTGTACGAAGGATGGCCACCGACCGTGCAAAGTGGAATCAATTTGTTGTTGCCCTACAAGACGCCACTAGGCGTGATGGCCACTGACTGCTTTGACGGTCGGTGGTTAAGGATCGAAGAAGAAGAAGAAGGATATTCCACAAGCGAAAAGGAATGTTTAGCGTTAATCTGGGCAATAAAGAAGTTTCAAATCTATCTGTATGGTAGGACTTTTGTGGTCCAGACGGATCATCAGCCCCTTGTATTCTTATCTCAGGCTAAGCATGAAAACGCAAGATTGCTGAGGTGGTCTTTATTGTTGCAACCTTATCAGTTTAGTATCCAATATATCCCAGGCAAATTAAATGTCGGTGCAGATTTTCTCAGTCGGCACCCCTGTGATCAAGATTAGATAGTGGTAGGCGTGAGGAGAAATTTTATCTATGTGTATCACTGGTTTTGGAACTTGCCGTAGTGCATGTTCTCAGGTGCGGACATGTGTGATGATGTCGCAATGATACAACGTTAAAATATCTCCAAAATTAATGATGAAAGGTAGAGTTAAAAATAATGCGTAAGATACTAGGAGACATGATCGCCCACGCCCGACTTTCCCACCGCCATTTAAAACTAACGAGTTAGAAGTGCAGACGAAACGTTTACCCTTGTAGACGGGATGAAAACGGAGGACACAAAAATATGACTGAACATGAAATGGATCGAGACAGTCATTTCTTGGACGAAGTGATGGAAGGATCTCGAACTAAATTCAAAATTTAAACTTGAGAAAAAAAATACGTTTTTCTTAATAATAGAGTTATGAAAATAAAACCTAGCTAGTTTGATAGCCCATCTTGAGCAGAGAAATAATATGCTTTCAATTATACAGAAGGATAGATAATAAAGAAGATATTGACAAAAGACTGTATTGTTCATAGCAGACAAGCGACTGCATTGTAACCCATGTCACTAAAAGTAACCAAAATCTTGACCTTGAGTCTGCAACGTAAATTCAAACTGTAATTAAAGAGAGGGAATGTGGTGGAGCATTGTAGCTAAAAATAACTTGGACAGCAGATTCGTGTAGGAAATGCATGTAAAATCAAGTGTGTTTTTATGAAAAAACCAAGTAGAGGCAGACGGACTAACAGACCGTAATACATACTTGACTGAGATTTGACTGAAGTGACTTTTGGTTGTCATTTGAAAGTTAGGGGGGAAGGCGGCGATTGGTCAACGCAATTAATAGTAGTGTGATAGAGAGGTGAAAGTTTGCCATTTTGCCATAGTCTGTTCAGAGAAGCAGTTCGTATCTAAAAGGTGGTGTTGATGCCCTAAGAATATAACTTATATAAGTGGGACGCCATCATACAGCCAGCAGCTCAGCTGAGTTTTGCTAGCAAATGTAACTGTGTTCTAAATTCTGAATTCTGGTAAGAATGAATAATACTTATTCTGTATATTTTAATAATTCGAGTGATTGATACTGCCATATCATAAAAATGATTACGACAAGTAAGTGTTCGCTCTAGATCCCCAGCCCTAGATCAGGGTCTAGAGATATACATACAAAGAAAATACATGGGCACGCCTAAATAAAACTAGGAAAACAGATCTAGTGTTGAGATCAGTGGAACATATCACCTATCTTATTTAATAGCAGGAAGCTATTGAACATATCTCAGACGTAATGTAGTCATGGGAACTGATACTATGTGAAACCAACTTGGTAAGATGTGCTGTGTGGTCAGAGAGATCTGACCTAGTCTATGTGGTGTTGTTGTGTGTAGTGTATACAAGTGTGAACCAGAGCAGTCCGTCATTGTGTCTGAGCAGCCATATATTGCCCCCTGCACAGAGAGGTGGGGCCACCAGACTTCTGTACCAGATCGATGCAGGCAGATAAGTAATATCTGGCCTGCTGGAAGTTCACCAACAACCTTTTCACAAAAATTATTCCTAATTCAACCTTAACTAACGCCATGACAGTGGGGATATTAAATTATATATATTTATCCCTTACGTCAACGAACAATGTTGGGCTTTCATAGACTAGGAGTGATGACACCATCCCAACAGCATATCTATTAAATAGTTCTCCAGTGACTATCTTAAAATATTTATTATTACTAGTTATTTGAAATAAGTAATTACACATTTTCCATTTATTATGTAACATGATTTTGCATTCAATTTATGACTCCATAATATTTCTCATGTTCTGACCAATTAAACATTTGGTTCAGAACAAAATAAATTTATAAAAAAATTAATTTGTAAAACCTAAAACAGCCTGAGTTAGTTCAGTGTGTCATAAATTTTATTAATATTATTAGACTTCTTAATTATCTGTGTGTGTGTGTGTGTGTGTGTGTAAACTATCACAACACATTGCATATCAGTACCCTAGATGTTTAACGTAGCCACATTCATTAGAAAAAAAGATATGTGTGAGGTCGTAAGTGGTAGCAAGAAGGGCCTTCTGTAATTCACATCTACATTTATCTCAGGAGCCTTCACAGCTGACCTCATACATCACACTAGGTGACATCAACCATACAATACCATCAAAATCCACTACACCATCGACCACTCTCATTTTTACAGTCATCGAAATCGACAAGCTCGAAATTAACTCGTTGGGCTCTCTTACTGCAGCAGTACAAATTTACTGTTTTACCCCTAGAGGGTAAGCTCAACGTTGTAGCTGACACTCTGTCTCATTTGTAGAATGATTGTTTTTTTTCTTGGGTTTTTCCCCCACACGATGTTTAAGTGAGTATGCAAGATATATGAAGACAAGAAGGATATGAATGTATACTTGGCTCAAAAGCTGGATGTTGGGTGTTTGGAGTGCGCCCAGCCGCCTTCCATAAGAAAAAAAAAAAAAAACTTCGGTTTTTTCCCGGGAGGGGGAGAGTAGATGTCACAGTGTGATTAACACAGCTGTGGACTGGCGGTGCTCTGCTGGGGGCGGGTACATAATGCCAGTCGGGTGTGTGAGGTTTTCTCATACACTTAACTTAACAACACGAAACTGCGAGGTCAGCAGGTCAGGGGTGAACGCAAGGGGCGTTCTGATTGGGCGGTGAAGAAGAGAGAGTAGGGAGAGCGATGAGGGTTTTGGTGATGATGGCTGACTCGGATTGTGGAATGCAAGTGGATATTTAGTTGCGAGAAGATAGGGCATTTGGTTATCTGAGATTTTCATCAATGTGTTACACTTCGCTAACTACATATATTGTTGTGATTTTGTGGTGATAATTATTTGAATACATTAGACAGAGTTGAGAACATTGCTAGTGTTCGTTATTACTTGAATGTGTTCCACTCCACCCCTCTCTCTCTCTCGTGTGTAGTATTTCGAGGACTAAGGCATATGTGTATTTAATACAAAATACCCTGTGTCATATATATATATAAGCATAAAAAACAACTCACCGACAACCATGGTGATCACGTGCAATTTGGTTTGCTGACCATAAATTCGCATTTTTAATCTGTTTTTTCAAACTTCCGTACAACCAAACAGGTGAAGTAATCGTGCTGATTGACATTCCACGTGCAATGGCGACTTTTCGTGAACAGAGTTCACTCTTAATTTGTTTTACAATCAGCAGACTTAGGGTAGTTTCATCACTTGCAAAAACCATGCCACCGAGAAGAAGTTTTGACACCTTACAAAGAATGAGGGCTATAGCGTGGGTTGAAAGTGGTTTATCTGTCCGTGAGGTTGCTAGACGGCTTGCAGTGTCACACTCTACTATCCAAAGAATTTTGGAGAGATTTCAGGCCACAGGAAGTGTGGAGGATCGCCACCGGTCAGGTCGCCCTAGATGCACCAATAGACATGATGACCAGTACCTCTTGTTGTCAGCCCTGCGCCATCGAACAGTGACTTGTTCCACTCTAAGATGTCAGCTGAGACAAACTGTAAACGTTAATGTCAACATTCGCAGACGTTTACATGAATTTGGACTGGCTGCTCGACGTCCTGCAGTCAGAATCCCTCTTACTCCTGCTCATCGCAGAGCCTGTGTTGCTTGGTGTCGCGAGCACATCCGATGGACAAGGCAACAATGGAGTCAAGTTCTCTTCACTGATGAATCTCGCTTCACTGTGTCATTCAATGATGGCAGGATTCGAGTTTGGAGACGACCAGGAGAGCGATTTACTGATGACACAATTCGAGAGGTGAATTGTTATGGTAGGGGTTCTGTCACGGTCTGCGGAGGCTTCTACAGACACAGCAGGACCCCACTCTACATCATCCAAGACAACTTGACCGGCCCAAGATACCAGAACAAAATCTTGAGACCAATTGTTCAGCCTGCTCTGGAGGCCATAGGTGGTAATGCCATCCTCCAAGATGATAACGCTCGACCCCATCGAGCTCGTGTGGTGAATGAGTTTATTCAGCAACATGGGATCATCAGGATGGCGTGGCCAGCTCATTCACCTGACCTTTCTCCGATTGAGCACCGCTGGGATGTCCTTGGTCGAAGGTTGTCAACAAATCACCCCCTGCCAATGGATGTTGCACAGCTGACTGCATTTTTGCTTCAGGAATGGCGAGCTGTGCCTCAGAATACTTTTCGGACCCATGTGGACTCGATGCATCTACGCTGTCTTGAATGCCTTGCTGCAAACGGTGGTCATACCCGATTTTGAAATGTCTATTTGTCCAATATCTATTGTGTGACTTTTGAAAAGGTGGGTGACACACTTCACAGCTTCATTGCGTTTGAATGTGTGTTTCCATTTCTTTACATGACATGTCAATTTGGTATTCAATAAATGCCGTTTTGACTGATACCAATTACGTTTATATCAGATTTGTTTTATGGTTTCAACCAAGGTTTTTCTAAGTGGCCCTTGACTTTTGATGAGTAGTATATATATATATATATATATATATATATATATATATATATATATATATATATATATATATATATATATATTATATATATATATATATATATATATATATATATATATATATATATATATATATATATATATATATATATATACATACACGCGCGCACCCACGTGCGCACAAACACACCACAGTTTGAATGCGATATTTTAGTTTTCCATGCAGCACTGTGGTTAGACAGGGGTCAAAGGGTCAAATGGAAAGAAAGAACGTGGTGCTGTTTACATCTGATATGGGGTAATAAGATAAGAATAGATGGGAAAATATTGGAACAAGTCAAGATTTTTTCATATCTTGATCATATAAGATGGGAGATGTGAAACAGAAATCAAGAAGAGAATAGGAATGGCCAAAATAACATGAGACAAATACTAACATCTAAGCAAATAACTGATAAATTAAAATTGAGAGTCATCAAGTGTTATATATACTCTTCATTACACTATGAACAAGCAGCTGGAACAAAGAATTGATGTTCTTGAGATGTGTGAATACACAGGAGAATGAGGGACATCTCACGGGAAGAGAAGAAAACAAATAAAGAGGTCCTAGAAAAGATAGGAATAAGAAGAGAATTAATGAAGGAGATCAAACTTAGACAGCTAAAATATTCTGGCCATATAAAAAGACACAACATTATGCTGAAAACCATAATGGAAGGAAGAGCGAAGGCAATCGTGCAAAAGGAAGACAGCACTATAAGTGGAAAGATAACATCAAGAGATGGACAGGAAAGAGTCTATCAAAATGTACTATCAAAACAAAAGACAGAAGATGCTGGAGATTCATTGCAGCTGACCTTCAATTTGGAGATAGCAGCTGATGATGATGACATCAAAATGAAGGTACTCTAAAAATCGATGAAATACTGTTTAACAAGTGTTTCATTCCTGGAATGCCTACATATAAAAAAAAAGAAACTTACTGTGAGCTGCACGGTTTACTGCACCTAAAAGGGGGTATCAATCACATGGTGCATCATCTAACTTTGAGACAGAAAATAAAATGGTCTGGACATCTTGTCAAACTGCAACCTTTAATCTGTAAGCACAAGCCTATTTAACAGTAGAAGATTTGATTTCAGGGCAAGGAAATGCCTAAGAGGACGATGGATAGACCACGTTAATGAAGTCTTGAAGAAACACAATATGATGCTGGCCCACACGAATGCACCTTGCAAAAGAATGAAAACCACTTTAAGTCAGTAGTAAAAGAAAAACGGAAAACTATTTAAATGATAAAACCAAGACTAGTTTTCAAATATTACTGCTTTAAAACCAGTAGATCCACATTTGCTTACCTCAACTCCACTACCTGTAAATGTTTCATTTAAATACTCCTCCACCTTTGGAGCAGCCATCCTTTCAGGGTCCGAGCCACCAATATCACGAGTCACAATTCTACATAGAACACATAGAAAAACAGATAAGATAATCTAGATGACAACGTGCTGTAAAATTATGTGATACATCTTGTTAGATAAAACATGCACTTAAAGAACAGAAATACTGATATACACTTCAAATAAAGCAGCAGCATGATCTGCTTCTAATGCTCTTTCTATATTGACAATGTTATTCTTGTAAATAATACAAGCCCTAAGTGGCAGATGAGTAAAAAATGAAACAGAATTTAAGCTAGCTTTAAATTCAGAGCTGTTCTTTCACCAGATGGAGAAAAATGGCTGGTGGAGATGTCATCTTACCATCATCATTTCAGTACATTTTTTGACAAATCTGAGGAGAAAATTCCATAGGTCCACCTCAAAATAAAAAAAAATGAAAAATGAAGATCCTATCACAGATATAAATAATTATGCCTGCAAGTATATAAGTGGCAGTCACTAGAACTCAGTGTAAATATTTTTCTTCAAACATACTCAGACTTCAAGTTGCACCTGTCAGCCAAATGTTGTACATTATTTTGGATAAGAAGTATGCATTGATCAAAATGTTTAGACTTTAAAAAAAAAAAAAATGATTCATTTATCACTATAAACTTATTGTTGGTGAGGGTTTAACTGCTTGCTTTTATCAAGCACTGTGTAAACAAGAATACAATAATAAAGTTTACAAAATCAGCTCAAATCAAGGAGCACTGGTGGTGTAATAGTACGTTTGCCTTCCAAGCAGTCAATCTGATGGGTTCAATTCCCAGCTGAGGTATGACAATATTTGTTAACTCTCTGAGCCCGATGCAACAATGTGTGTTCAATCCATAAAATTCAGCCCAGTACATACATACACAGTAATAAGCCCCCTTCAGTCATAATTATGGGAATGCGTTCCTGAGGTGGTAGCCCTCAGCTGCTTTTTATTTGGTGCTCCTGTCAACTTGTTCTTTTCTCTTCTGCTTGTTGTGAGAGCTTCCTTTCGCCCAATCTGAGGTGGGGCCATAGGGAGCATCGCCACATTCATAGTGTCCCAAAAAAGTTTTCTTCAAGTGCATGGATGGCACAGGCAATCATCCCTCCTCACAACTGCCGGTCCCAAGTGTTGCTTAGAATTTCTGTTCCAGATTTCTTTACATCTTACTTGTTATACAAAGTGAGCTAGAATTATGTCCACTGCAATACACAATAAAGGTGGCAATACACACTGCTAGTGTTCTGTGATCATATTATTACTGTACAGGTAGTCAAAAACAACAATGTCTACATACAACATGGCTGCTTGCACCTTCTAAAAAGTCGCTATTTTAGGTGCACTCCCTTACTCCTGACCCCGAGGCAATAAATCTTTTTAATAGGCTTGTACTGTATCATTTACTTTGGTGAGAAATATCTGATGATTTTTGCCCAAAAAAAGCATTAAATTAAGGCGTTTACACGCATGTCTGATAAACGCATGACTACAATAATTTCTTAGAAAATAACTTTGTACAAAATACTATCTCAGTGTAGATTTTAATTGTTTTGTAGTTTTATTTTGCTTTGCAACAGCCGTTACAAAAACAGCATCATCATTTGTGGAAAATAATACCAAAGGTCACGCGTTTACTAGTTAAATGTCTGAAAGTCTGTCAAGCATATCCAGTTCAAAATTAAAGATTTTATCCACCAAATTTGATCTTATAAGCCAGCCTTGTTAATGTAGTGTAGTCCATTTCATAGATCAGGAATAATAAAAACAGATACATGTCTGCGCATAATAAGAGAAAGACCATTGTTTAGTTTTAAAATTTCAGTATTTATAAAGTGTTTTATTTTACCGTTTTGTACGACAGTCCTATGACTGGGATTGTCATACTTGTATTCCTAGAAATAATATTATTTAGGCACTAGATTTTAGTATTTTCAGTGCTTATTTCATTGTTTGTGATATTCATGTGACCATGATTGTCATCCTCTGTATGATATTTTTGTGAAAGAATTCTCACCAACTTTGCACTATTTCTTTCATTCAGATTTATTTATTTATATAAACACTGCACAGAATGACAGCAAAATGGAACATTCCTTTGTGCATCTGTAGCAAAAGGTTTTTAAGTGTATAGTTGTCAGTAGTAGATACTGATAGATCAGAAGAGAATTCTGTCTGGAAAAAGAATATAGTCCCAGTGTCAGAGACGAGCATTGGTATCACAGAATAGTCACGGCTGTGAAGACCTCTCCTCAAGATGGTATTCAGATAGAGTTAGAGCCTAAGATGCCACCTTCGCTAGTAACTAACCTATGATAATCAACAATTCAGTAAAACTCAAAATGCAACAATATAAAATTGAGAAGTCAGAGAAACACAATTACTTAATTATTTATTATATACATCTATCTTTTGTTTTCTTCTTGTGCAAATTATGAATGATGAAAATGAAACTCTTTCCTGCCAACTGTTCTGGCTTCTACTTTGAGTGTGTGTAATTTTTGAAAAGTCCGCTGACCTTATTTATAGGTTGATAGCGAATGTGTTGGAAAGCAGTATGATGTCACACTTTGCCGTCAGCTGGAATTGTTGACTTTTCGTGCAGAATTGAGCCAGTGTGTTAGATTGATCAGCATTCCTTCTCATTCTTCTTAACCCTTTCTCCTACGACTTTCAGCTATATATCTTTTTATTGGGACGATCCTGGGCTTTCTTTTCGTATATGGTTTTCCTATATTGATTTTGTCTTCGTTTTGTAGCGAATTTGGATAGTCCATTTACACAGTAATAATTGACAAAATGTCCCACTTTACCTTGATTATCTCCAAAAATAATCCACACAGCAGTCTTCCCTTTTGAATATAAGTATACCAGGTATACAAGCCTTACTGTCTGAACTGTGCAACCAGCGCAAGGTTGCCATGCAGTGGATACCGTCTCACTGTGAAATAACAGGAAACAAGAGAGCAGACCGACCGAACGTACCAGTTATGTACCATCAGAAGAAAAAGATGATCAAATCAATCAGAAAGCCACCAACACCAACGCAGGATGACTACCAAGCTATGAACAGATCAGAACAAATTGTCATTCTGCACCTCAGAACAGGGCACAACCGACTATGCAGCCACATGTATACAAAATTTAAAATTGGCAATTCAGCCATGTGTACATGTGGACGGGCACCCCAGACTGCAGAACACATACTTCAAGATTGCCCCGAATATGATATATTGAGGCAAACTCACTGGCCCAGAGAAACAACACTGGAAGCAAAACTATACGGACCTCTGTATGAAGTACAAAAGACAGTGAAGTTTATACAAGAAACAACATTGCAGATATAGACAATATATTTCAAGCGAATGAAAGAAGAAGAAGAATATAAGTATGAGGTCTTCGTCTGCATAAAATGCACTTTACCTCAAGCTTTTCCGTCCAGCCATTCTTTTGCAATTTATACGACTCCATGATACTAAAATGCACATTTACTTTCCTCTGTTAGACGCCATTAGAAACCCGGTTCGTGTCATCGGTGAGCTTGAGCTGCTCTAATTGCAAAGAGAAGGGTACGGCATTTGATTATCACGCTACAGCTTCACAGGAATTCTCTAAATGAACTGTGCTGAGTCTGTGGTAATAGAACACTAACTTTAAAAAGAGAGATGCGCAGATCACAAATAACTGAAGTGTTCAGGCTATGCTAGTGACTTACTGTTAACTTTTGTTATAAATGTGTTGACAGACAAATTTACAGAACACTTGGCTACATTTTGTAGATAATGCCTGTGTACAATGCAGGATGCAAAAAGAAGACAGTCAGAAGGTTACTGAAGCATCCAAATTAATATAATAAAATTATAAGCAAATTTGGAAGGATTCCGATCCTAACTGTAATATAAACAAATGTACAGTTTTTTATTATTTTGCTCAGACATGTTTTGGTGTTTCAGGAAAAAATGTATGAAGATATCACAGAGATAGCTATTATAGCTAGGGAATGGTTTAACTCACTCAATGAAGCTTTTGAGAAAGTACAAAACAGCATCTCGCACAGCAAAATGTATATTTCAAGAATCTGTCTCATTAATACAAGCATCAGTACAGACATACATGATTTTGTTCAGAAAGTTCTTCCCCAATAAGACAGTTCCTAAACAGCACATATTATAAAAATTCTGCACAGACTGGAATGGGCATGCATGGGGTACAAGGTGTATAACATTGTGAATGTTAATGGTCATATTTCGAATACTTTGTGCGCTTCTTCTTCTTCTTCTTTGATCCATAGCCGCCGACCGTCAAAGCAGTCAGTGGCCATCACACCTGGTGGCGTCGTGTAGGGCAGCAACAAATTGATCCCACTTTGTTCAGTCGGCGGTTATCCTTCGTACAGTGCCCAAACTCTGGTTCATTCTTTGCATCTCGGCTTCCACAGTTCTATGCCAGGTTGTTTTTGGTCGGCATCTTTCGCTTTCCTTCGGGGTCCATAGCATAGCTGTTCTTGTAATGGTATCAGGGTCCCTTCTGAGGACATGGTAAAAACCCAACTCCAGCGTCTGCCAGCTATGATTGTGTGCATGTCCTCCTGGTTACTCCGAATAAGCAGTTCTTGGTTGCTGATGGTATTCAGACAAAAGATTCGGAGAATTTTCCTTAGGCCAACAAAAGGAATTTCCTAGACGATCTTGCAAGACAGGCAGAAGAGGCAGCACTGAGAAATGAACAAAGCAAAGTACACAAAATAACTAAATTCATCAGCGGAAAACGAGGTGCAAACAATATTACATTAGTAAGAGATAAGCAAGGAAATCTCATCACGACAGCAGAGGGACAGGAAACAAGATGGGCAGAGCTTACTTACTTAGTCGTTCCCTTTCTACCGTGAGGTGTAGAGGTTTGGAAGAGAGAGCGCCAGACCATCCTATCGGCTGTCTTCCTCCTAGCCTGGTTCCATTCTAGTCCTCGGTCCTTCAAAGATTGTCTAATGTTGTCCTCCCAGTGGACTCTGGGTCGTCCTGGGGGTCTGGATCCCTGGCTCTTTGTTTCCCATGCTTGTCGTGGTAGCCGATCTTCTCCCATTCTGCAGACATGGCAAAACCATCTTAGTTGGGACTGTTCTACTTGGATCTGCAGGGGGTGGGATTTAAGGCCTTGACGTATCGTCTGGTTGCGTACCATGTCTCTTCTTGTTACTTCAACCACCTTCCTCAGATACCTCATTTCTGAGGTTTGGATCTGGCTTTTGTGGGTTGTAGTCATTGCCCATGACTCGCATCCATATGTCAAGACTGGGACATAGGTGGAGCGGTATACAGCCATCTTTGTTTTCTTACCAACCTCTCTCTTGCTGAGGAATCCTCGGTATATGGCCTGAAAAAGTCTCCCAGCTGCTGCTTTTCGAGTGGCCAACTCTTCTTTGATGCCTCCCTTTCAGTCTATAATAGCTCCGAGGTATTTAAAGTGGTCGACCTGCTCCAGGACCTGTTCTCCCTTGTTCAGAGTTTCAAAAAGATGGGCAGAGCACTTCAGAGAAACTCTGAACAAGGAACCACCAGAGACACAATTGAATGTTCCTGAGGCTGAAAACAATCTAGATGTAAATACAGACATTCCACGAAAAGAAGAAATCATCACAGCAATCAAAGGGTTAAAGAACGGAAAAGCTCCTGGCCATGATAACTTAAATGCAGAGCTATTTAAGACAGACCCTGAGCTAGCAGCAGAACTATTAGAACCACTATTTGCACAAGTCTGGAAAACAGGGACAACACCATCAGAGTGGAACAAAGGAATAATTGTCAAATTGCCCAAGAAGGGAGATCTTGCAGACTGCAATAATTGGAGAGGAATAACTCTTCTCTCAGTTCCCAGCAAAATACTAGGCAGGATAATTATACAGAGAATTTCAAAAGCAGTAGACCACAAACTGAGGAAAGAACAAGCAGGATTTAGAAAGAATAGAAGATGTGTAGATCATATATTCACTCTCAGGAACATTATAGAGCAGTGCTCAGAATGGCAAAGACAGCTGTACATTAATTTCGTTGATTTTGAAAAGGCTTTTGACAGCATACATAGGGACAGTTTATGGAAAATACTGAGGGCTTATGGAATTCCAAGCTGCATAGTGTCAATCATAAAAAGCCTCTATGCCAACTTTACGTGTAGTGTAGAGCAGAGCAACCTAACCTTTGAGGTGAAGACAGGAGTACGACAGGGATGCCCCTTATCAACCACTCTATTTTTAACAGTCATAGATTGGGTGATGCGCCAGACAACAGAGGGCAGTCCAAGAGGAATAAGATGGACTACATTTTCTACATTGGAAGATCTGGAATATGCAGATGACATTGCACTACTAGCACATTCACATCAACACATCCAGGAAAAAACGGATAGACTTAATAAGTTTAGCCAGCAGGTGGGCTTGAACATCAATTTAAAGAAGTCAGAGGTCATGACGCTCAATGTGAGCAACCCTGAGCCCATATCAGCAAGGAATCAGCAACTGGTACAGACAGACACCTTCACATACCTAGGATGCATAGTAACACCAGACGGCGGGGCAGGCAAAGACATCAGAATTCTGCACCATAGAGAATAACAGAAAGTACACAGCTCTCATACAATCTTAATTTGGTGTTTGTGCTGTACTGGGAAGACTTCCAAATGTTGTTGATACTAGCAAAGGCTGTTCTTACCTTATTCATTCTGTTGTTAATGTCCTTGCTTGTTCCACTGTCTGGTGTTACCATGCATCCTAGGTAAGTAAATGTGTCTTTCTAACTTCTGGTTCCTTACTGATATTGTCTCAGGATTGCCCACATTGAGTGTCATGACCTCTGTCTTCTTCAGATTGATGTTCAGACCAACCTGCTGGCCATACTAATTCAGTCTATCGATTTTTTCTTGGATGTGTCGATGTGAATGTGCAAGTAGTGCAATGTCATCTGCATATTCCAGGTCTTCCAGTGTAGAAAACGTTGTCCATCTAATTCCTCTTGGACTGCCCTCTGTTGTCTGGCGCATCACCTAATCTATGGCTGTCAAAAATAATGTTGTTGATAAGGGGCATCCCTGTCATACTCCTGTTTTCACTTCGAAAGTTAGATTACTCAATCCAACACTGCATGTAAAGTTAGAATAGAGGCTTTTTATAATGGAAACAATGCAGCTGGGAATTTCATAAGCCCTCAGTATTTTCCATAGGCTGTCCCTGTGTATGCTGTCAAAAGCCTTTTCAAAATCAACAAAGTTAATGTATAGTTGTCTCTGCCATTCTGAGCATTGCTCTATAATGTTAATGTTCCGGAGGGTGAATATATGATCTGCACATCTTCTGTTCTTTCTAAAACCTGCTTGTTCTTTCCTCAGTTTATTTTGTGCGCATACATATTATAAATTATATCATTATATTGTATTAACACTATAACAATAAGTGTTCTTAGGTCAGTTTCTTGCGCTGATTTCAAATCTGAAATCCGTTTATCTCTATCACATCGGGTTCTTAAGATATTTGTGAATAAATATATTTTTGGGAAACCGTTATTTGCTCCGTTTCATTTTTACTATATAACTTATTAAAAATTAATAAAATGCAAAATAATTCTAATTTTTATACTGCTAAAAGATGCATGACATATGTTACGCTATTTTTCAAATAGTTACTGTATTTTGAAATAATTCTGAGCGAAATATGGCTTCTAGAAGTTGTAGAAATTCGGCTGATCTGTTCTGTTACGTGTGCGGATATTTTACCGATCGTGTTCACCAGAAAAACTTTACACCATTACTAAAGAAAGCATATGAACTTTATTTCGATTCGAAAGTTGATGATGCAAATAAATCTTGGAAGCCAAATGCAGTTTGTTCGACTTGTGCAAATACATTGGCAGGTTGGTTACGAAAATCGCCAAAGCATAAGTCGATGCCTTTTGGAGTGCCAGTAATATGGCGTTAACTGACAAATCACGCTACTGATTGTTACTTCTGCTTGACAAATATCCATGGTTTCACTTTTAAAACTAGAAAGTCTGTGGTTTATCCAAATATTGAATCGGTTTCGAAACCAGTGCCTCATGATCCAGTCACATGTCCGATCCCAATTCCACCAGAACAATATCCGTTGGACGTGAGTGAACCATCAGAAAGTGATAGTTTACCTGCTTTAGAAACTAATTCTGACTCGGATTATATACCGGTGAATGATGGTGTTCACTTAATTAACCATTCAGAACTTTCAGATCTAATACGTGATCTCGCTCTTACCAAAGGACAAGCGGAATTACTCGGTTCGCGACTCAAAGAATGGAATCTTTTAGCGCCTAATACTCCGATATCTAAATTTCGTCATAGACACAGAGAACTTGTTCAATACTTTGAGATGGATGGTGGCATTTGCTATTGCAAAGATGTAAACGGTCTAATGGTGCACCTCGGTCATGAGCACATAGTCAACGAATGGAGACTTTTCATCGACTCTTCCAAGACTAGTCTAAAAGCCGTGTTATTGCATAACGGAAATTTATTTTCATCAATTCCAGTCGCCTACTCTGTTCATATGAAAGAAACTTATGACAATATGGCTATACTTTTGGCAAAAATAAAGTACAATGACTACCAATGGCGGATTTGTGGAGACCTAAAGGTCATTGCAATTCTCACGGGCATGCAGACTGGGTATACTAAATTTTGTTGCTTCCTATGTGAATGGGACAGCCGCAACAGACAGGAACATTATGCAAGAAAGGTGTGGCCTATCAGGGATCGTATGCAGCTCGGGCATAAAAATGTAATACATGAGCCATTAGTTAACAAAGACAGCATCATTTTACCACCGTTACATATAAAGTTGGGGCTCATGAAGAATTTCGTAAAAGCGTTAGATAAAACAAGCAAAGCTTTCACTTATCTTCGAGAAAAGTTTCCGCAAGTTAGCGATGCAAAGATAAAGGAAGGTATCTTTGTAGGACCTCAGATTAGGAAAGTTATTGCAGACAAACAATTCGAGAACTTGTTACATGGTAGTGAACTTTGCGCATGGATGGCATTCAAATCGATCGTCGATAACTTTCTGGGAAATCACAAATCTGTCGACTATGTGCATATTGTTAAGCAGTGCATAGATGCATAGAGAATTATGGGCTGTAACATGTCCCTCAAAATCCATTTGCTTGATTCGCATCTTGACTTTTTCCCTGACAACCTTGGCGAAGTCAGCGATGAACATGGAGAACGATTCCATCAAGATATCGCCGTAATGGAGTCACGTTATCAAGGACGGTAGAGTGTGACCATGCTTGCCGATTATTGTTGGATGCTTCATCGCGATGTACCACATGCCATTCACCGACGAAAGTCGACTGCACAGAAATTCAAGCCTACATAACTGTTATACTTCTTGTACGAATGATGTTGTAATACTGTATGCGTTGTTAAAAAACTTTAATTGCGTATTTCTAGAGATCCCGACCTGATAGAGAATAACGGTTTGCAGATTTAAAATCAGCGCATTAAAATTGACCAGAAAAACATAGAAATGTTAGAGAAAGAAAAAAAAAATTTTTTTTTGTTAGCTAGTGTTACTTGTCAACTCATGTTTTGATTATTCCTATTTGAAGCATGCTGCTAACAAAAATGTCAGCGAGGTCTATTTTCCATAACATGTCTATTTTATATTAATGTATAAACTGAGTAAAGTTTATCCAAACTGTTAATGTCACTGCGTAACATTGACGACATATTAAAACTTGAAAAAAAAAAGTTCTTTTTTGCACTTTTTCAGACTCTCATATCTTCTGTTGTAATTACAGTACAATGTTTGTTTTTAAACAGCAATTTAGAGTAATGTACCAACTATGACTAAACACCACTTGAAAACTGGAGATTCCAACAAAAATTTGCTGCAAATGTTTAGTGATCCCATATCGAATGTCTAGAGCAGTGCTCCACATCCAGTGTGCCGCGGCACACTGGTGTGCTGAGCATGTCTGCCAGGTGTGCCTTGACAGCAGGCAGAACACACCACACAATGGTATACAAAATGATATATTATGGTAAAATATTACAAAAGAATCTCACACGTACAATTTTACAAATAATAAGTTGAGTTATTGTTATCCACCAATTCATCACAAAAAATTAGAGAGTGTTGTCTTATGACTATTGAATTTTGAAATATTTACCATACCCACCTATTTATATATTATAGTGTGCCATGGAATATTGAAGGGCCCTTTAAGTGAGCTGCGAGGTAAAAAAAGTTGTGGACCACTGGTCTAGAGCACTGGGACTGGAATGCCTGAAAGCTGGTAAGAATTTGACTGGGTGACTGAAATGTAACTATATCCAACTCGGGTTAACTAAAAGCGTGTTGGTAACCAACTGTGCCAAACAGTTTTTATTTTTTTATTATCCTAAATAATGTCCAAAGACTGGAAAAACAATTTTCTTGAAAATATGAAAAGGATTTAATAATGCCTGTAGCATTAGTCTTAGTAATTTTCATCCATAATTCCTGCAGCACAATGTGGTTGCAGAAAAATCTGACAAAAGTTTCTGATTTTTTTTTAAAAGTTGGACGTGCTTTTATATAATGGAAATATTTCTGCCTTGGTGTGAAGTTGAGTTGAAATTTTAACATTTAACTGATTTTCTGCAAGTTTGTTTCATTTTTATTTTTAAAACACTTTTACACTACACATGAGAAAATATGTAGTTTGTGACTTTACGTAATGCAGCACTGCACTTCACAAAATCCTTCAGCCAATTTTCTAACGTTTAATATTTTCATGGAAATAATGTACCAACTATTTTAAACCTACTGTTTCTCAGTTTTTAAAACATTGGTTAAAAAAATTCTAAAAACGGCAGGGGAAAGAAGATTAAGAGCTTACAAAGCATTTAAATAAAAATGACATTGAACTACCGTGCCATACTCAACTGTTGCACTAAATGGAAGAACAAGCATGACATTAAATATTACCTCCCACTTTCAAGAGCTTTTAATATAGTGATGCTTCTAGTCAACTGATCAATGTCATTACACCATATACCAACACCATCCACACGAGGTCCAATGCCATCTTCACGCAGCTCTAGTGGCTAAAAATAAAACACTACACATTAAACTGGCAGCCACTATAAATAAAATATACAACATCTAACTTCAATTCTCAAATCTTAGCAAACAACACATATTACTTTCAAACTGTTGAGAGCACATCATGGGGCGAAGCAATCTTGATAAAATTATATTTAGAGGGATTGCTGCGCACCATGCTGAGCCTCACCAAAACGCATAAACTAGAGTCGTTAGCTATGACAAAGGAACGTATCGAGGGATGACGTAGGACAGATTGAATCCATGCATTATAGCGTACAGACGTGTCCGAATATGGGGCTGGGTCCACTTATTAAAATGTGTAGCATAGTCTACTTTTCATAGTGTTCCATGAGTCTAGATTTGACTCAAAAACAAGTGAGTAATTATAATTGAATGTGGTGAAACCCCTTCAAACTCCACCTAAGCTGGTCCCAAGCCCGGCTGAAAAAGGAGGAGGGCGGCCTGCATGGAGGCCGTAAGGAGGCAGCCCCTCCACCATGCAAAGGCAAAACAGGCCAATCACCTGTTTGCTTTAAACTTTTGATTATGAGAACTACATGAGAAAAAACCGGACTGTCTAAAGGCGACGAACTGGAACGGACTACGACTTATGGAACTTGGAACACAAGAAGTATAAATGGGAAAGAAGAGGAGCTGGTGGAAGAGATGAGGAAAGCAAAACTAGAAATCCTGGCTATTACGGAAACAAAGAAAAAGGGACAAGGAGTCATGGATCTCGATGGAAGGGGGTGTGGGTTGCATTGTGGCCAAAAACCGATAGAAGTTAAGGATGGAATTGTAAGTATAAAAACTAAAAAGGTAGAAATGAAAATAGTGGAGTTATGAAGTTTCGTCTTCACCCACGCCGCAAGGGCGTTGATTTTAGTAGACAGTATTGTGAAAAAGATGGTACCATCGTTTTCTAGTGTCCTTGAAAAAACTATTTATAACATGACACGAAAAGCCTACTCGTTCAGACGGAGTGAAAGAGGGGAGAGACAGAAAAATGATACCGTCTGCACGCGTGGTTGAATATAAAACCTAGCGAAAACGCGATAGTGTCGTTAGCCGTTTGAAAATACGACACAAATTCAAAATATGTTCGGCAATTGGGTCACGCAAACAACCTTGGCTCTTATAAAACTGATGTATTTCTGACGTAATATGGGAGACTGTCGTTTTTAGTTTGAAAATAGCGGTAAAAAGAAGTGAACAGGTGGTAGTTTATAGATTTCAATATTATTGAAGACTAACATGGAAAAAATTATGGAACTTTGAACCATTATACATAGGCTTATAAAACTTATATATTCAGGTGCCATAGTGTCTCCTGACAAATAATATGGTTTCATTTACCCTATAGTCCAACTAACAGCCAAGATATGGTCATAATACTAGATAGTCACAGACACAGTGACAAACACACTGATGTTCTGACATTCGCTATCGGTAACGTATTTTTGCACGAGTTGTTGAAAAGAGGCATGAGAGGGTAGGGCAAAGTCCAAAAGAGGGGAACGTTAGGACTGAGGTAATATGATTTGGAGGGGAGTTTGAAAGGGGGAAAGAAATTATGGGATGGCTCAAACTGAATATTTTTTTTGTAGAGTTAGGCCAAAACCAAGTCTATTTTTGACGAATGCCAAGTTCGGACGGACAGACCGACAGAAGTACACTAACATTGGACCGAAATTGGACCTTAGATTTAAAAATTTGAATTGACAAACTTAGTAGTTAGATCTCATTGGTCGAAACAGTTTAGATTACTGGGAAAGTTGAAGGCTCGGTGCCATTTTCACGAAGACTGTTCATAGAAGCAGGACGCTTGAGAGCTGAGAAGTGTGTCGTGCCTTGAATATAGATATAATTAATAAAAAGTATAAGGGCGCCATAGTCCAGCAAGCAGTACATCTGAGGTTGTGCTAATTCAACGTTCCTGTGTGTGTATTCTTTGAATTGTGGTAAGACCGAAATTATTAACATTATTTATACTATTAATTATGTTGTTTGACTTGGGTAATGAAGAAAACATTACGACTGTAAGTAAAGAAGTCATTAGTAGACTTATACAAGCCTATTTGTTGCTCCACCATGTTATCAAGCTACCAGAGAGGTAGTAGTAAAATATTTATAGGTTGTCACCAGGAATCACATCACCTATCACATTGTATGGAAAAAGATCATTGAGAATGGCAGAGGCGTTGCAGACATTAGGGAGAGGAATATGAAAACTTGTACAAAGTGTTACCTCATTTTATGGAGATGTGCTGAGTTGGTCAGAGAGATCTGATCCAGGTCTTTTAGGTTAAATATTGTATTGTTTGTAAAATTGGTGGATTAGGTATTATGCTAAGACAGAACATAATTTTCATGTTACAGGGTTTTTGTCTGGCACTAGTCAGGTGCCAGATTCCTGTGTGAAAAAGTTACTCCAGCAGAGATAGAGGTACTCGCGGCCTACCCTATTTCTTTTGGGACAAGATCAACAGTGGCTGTTGGCAGATCATACATCTATGTTCAATCCTCCAATGCCAGTTAAGTAAACAAGCCCTGGCACGAGGAGAATTTATCAACTTTTCCACTTCATAAACTTGAAAAGGAAATATAAATAAAGACTATCTGTCAAGAAGTAAAGTGTATCAAGAGAAAAGAAACATTGTGACAAAGACTGGGCGTGATGTTAACACCCCAACCAGCCAGCTCATAACACTTTAGAAATAGCTAGAAATTTTACAATACCATAAAAACTACAATATATATATGATTAAGGACAAATTGTCCTCTTTTAGTTAATTAAGTATGCCTATTATTTATGTATATATTTAAATTGATCTCATGTGATTTGACAGTCCTAACCAAAAGAATCTTAGGTATAGGACTAATAAAGTTAAAGAAAAAATTGTATATTACTAACTTTTAACAACCGGTGTTGGTTGATTTGATCACATAGATTAATATTGGTGTTTGTGTGTGTGTGTTTGTGTAATTAATTACCATCACACCACACTTGCATAACCCTAGACATTAAACGTAGCTATCAGACATACTAGTCAAGAATAGGTCTGATTGAGGTCATAAGGTGGTAGCAGAAAGGTGTCCTGATATACTCAACCCAAACTTTGTTATAATCAGGGACCTTCACAGCTGACCTCATTCAGTACAATAGAAACAAATACAACAACATTTCATAACATCAAAAACCACCACATATATTGGGTAGCTCGTCTCCGGGATTTAAACTTATCATTTATAATAGGGTCCCTAAAATTAAGAGATTCAATAATAAAAATATTTGAAGTGGAAGGAAAAAGGTTGATGAATTGTCACGGCCAGTAGTTAATTAAGTACTTAGAGTTAATATTGTTAATTAGAGTTTTTAATTTGCCTTAGAACATTGTTAGAATTTGTTTGAAACAGGATGGCAGATTTAGCCAAGTTCAGATCTGCTGCTGTGCTGGCTGCTAAAGAGATGGGTATGGATGGACCAGAGTTGGTTCAATATGTAACTTCAGAGGTTGATAAATTTATTGAACGTGAAGAAAAAAATTAGAAAAGGAGACAGAAAGAAATTAAAAGGTTGCAGATTGAGGCTGACAAGGAGGCTAGGGCATTGGAGGCGGATAGGGAGGCTGAAATTAAACGGCTCCAGTTGGAAGAAAAAAAAGGCAGAAAGGGAAGCCGAGGAAAGAATTAGAAAGAAAAGAAAAGGGAAGCAAAGAAAAAAGAGATTGGCTGCCGAAAGGGAAGCAGAAGATAGGAGATTACAGAGGGAGCACGAGTTACGACTAAGGAAGTTTGAGTTTCAAAGCCATGCTCCTGAAAATGGTGCCAGCCCCTCTACCTCTGATGCCACTGCTAGTCAGGGAGCCTCAACCTCAGCTATGGGGTTCCATTTAGACCATTTTGTTGAGAGGGACGATGACATTGAATCATTTCTATCCAGATTTGAGGTTTTAGCCACCACCTATGGGTTAGAGAAAGAAAGGTGGAGTGTAAAGTTATCTCAGGGTCTTAGGGGAGCTTCTTATGAAGTGTTTGCAAAAATGAGCAAAGATGACCAAGACAATTATGACATGTTAAAGCAGGCTCTTTTGCTAAGGTATGAAAAGAATGGAGAATTTTACAGGAAAAAGTTTAGGAATGCCAAGCTACTGTCGGGTGAGACCTATCACCAGTTCTCTGCCCGTTTAGAGACGTACTTGGAGAAATGGACTGCTCTGGGGAAAACCCAAGATCTTAAAGAAATGATCCTTATTGAGCAATTGAGAGAGTCCATGGCTCCAGACTTGAGAAAGTTTCTCATGGAACAGGGGGCAGAGAGGCTGGGTGAGTTACTTAATGTTGCTGAGAGGTATCAGGCAGCCCAGGCAGAAGTAGCTGGCGCCAAAAAGAAACATGTAGACAATTATAAGGCTCCACAAAACTCTAATAGATTTGACAACAAAGATCAGGGTAACAAAGGTAAGCAAAATTTTGATAGGCCACGCAATGATTTTAGAAATAAAAACCCACAGTTCAATGACAGGAAATATGATGAAAGAAAACCTTTTCATCAAGGTAGATTATATTGTAGATGGTGTAAGAGGGAAGGACATGACACCAAAGTTTGTAATAGGAAACCTGCTGGATTGGCTGCTATGAAGCTGGGGGAAAAGGAAGTAAAGGTAAAACCTACTGGACAGCAGGAACCTTATCACCCCCCAGTGTGTGAGGAAGTGGTATGTAATGGGGTCACCATTAGGTGCCTTTACGATACCGGTTTGGATTTTGATTCTGTTGTGAGTTCGCACTTGGTGAACCCGGATCAGTATACCACAGAAACAGTGGAGATACAAGGGGCGACCAAGGACATACCACTTATGACACTTCCCATTGCCAGGATAACGGTGAAAACTCGCTATGTGGAAGGAGTAATCAGAGCAGCAGTGATCGACGCACCCATCTACCCTCTGATATTGGGGTGTCGTTATGTCTTCCTGGGGAATCCCAAGAGACCTGTGGTCTTGGCAGCTGTCCAGACCCGATCACAATCCAGAAAGGAAGAAGATGAACCAATAAATACTCATCCAGAGGAGATGAGGAAGGCACAGGCGGAGGATAGGACACTCAAGCCTTGCTTTAAAAAATTACCTAAATGCCACACACCTCCAAGCAAAGGGGACTATTATATGAAGAACAAATTGTTGTATAGGAAGACTGGGACTGGAACAAATGGCCATGGCCAGCTGGTACTTCCGACTTCATATCGGGAGAGAGTGTTGGAATTAGGACATGCGATTCCCTTCAGTGGTCATATGGGGATCAGCGCAACAGGACAGCGTATAGCTTGTCATTATTTCTGGCCAGGTATAACGGAGGATATAAAGAGATATGTAAAATCCTGCCCAGAATGTCAAAGGGTAGCTCCAAAGCACTGGACTGCTCCAGCAACTCTAGGGGAAATGCCCATTGTGGGAACACCTTTTGAGAGAGTTGCAGTGGATATTGTGGGACCTCTCACTCGGACCAAGAGGAGGAACAGTTACATCCTTACTCTGGTAGACACTTGTTCTATGTGGGGAGAGGCGGTAGCCCTGTCGTCAATTGATTCGAAGCATGTCGCAGAGGCATTACTTACAATATTCACTAGGTTAGGATTCCCGCATCAAATCTTGACTGATAATGGCTCACAGTTCAAGGGGAAACTAACGGAGGAAGTTTTCAGGATCTTCCAAGCCAGGCACTTTCATTGTAGTCCGTATCACCCCCAAGGGAACGGCCAGGTGGAGAGGTTCAACGGGACTCTCATTTCTATCCTGAGAAAGCTGGCACATGAGAAACCTGATACGTGGGACCAATTTCTGCCCGCTGCGTTGTTTGCGTATCGGGAAGTTCCACATAATTCAACCGGGATGGCACCCGCAACCCTGTTATTTGGGAGGCCAATCAAAGGTCCATTGGAAGCCTTATTGAGGACATGGACAGATGAGAAGGCAGAAGAGACTGTTACCTCATCATATCAATATGTGAACGAGCTGACCACTCGTCTTAAAACTGGCTGGAAACTTGCAAATGATAATCTCAGACAAGCCAGGAAAAAACATGCTGCCTATTTTAATAAGAAAGCTAAGGATAGAGAACTATTTGTGGGAGAGAAGGTGCTTCTTCTACTGCCCGGCAGCCATAACAAATTACAAATTGGATGGCAAGGTCCATATACTGTTCTAGAGAAGGTGTCTAGAACAAATTATAAAATCGACAAGAAGGGGAAAGAGAAAATATATCATGTGAACCTTCTAAAGAAGTATCTGGACAGGGAAATCCAGGAAGGAACACACTTAATGTCCTTGTCGATAGCAACGGGGATGAAAAAGGAACCACTCACCTCTCATGAGTACCCCCTGAAAACATGTGAGACCCCTGCACATGTAAAAGTCAGTAAACACTTGACGAAAAAACAGAGGGAACAGGTTCAAAAGGTTCTGACTGATCATACGGACGTGTTAACGGACAAACCGGGGCACACGAATTTGTTGGAATATGATATGAAACTAGTAGACCCAACACCGATCTGTATGAGAGCCTACACGATCCCGTTTGCCAAGGAGAAAGCTTTGAAAGAGGAGATTGAGTACCTATTGAAAGAAGGAATTATTTCTCATAGCGAATCTCCATATAGTTCCAGTGTGGTTTTGCTGAGGAAACCCTCTGGGGAACATCGTCTGTGTATAGATTACAGGAAACTGAATGCTGTCACAGAAAATCAGGTGGATCCATTACCGGACACAAATCAGCTATTTGCCAGGTTGAACAAGGCAAAATATTTTTCTAAGGTGGATCTTAGCAAAGGCTATTATCAGATTCCAGTAAAGCCTGAGGTCCGACCGTATTTAGCGTTTAGCACTTCGGAAGGACATTATGAATTCAACATGTTGCCATTTGGGTTGAAAAATGCTCCGAGTGTGTTTTCTAGGATGATGCGAAAATTGTTGGATCCCCTGAATAACCCATGCATCACAAATTTTATGGATGATATCCTTATTGCTACGGAAACATTTGAGGAACACATTAACTCTTTGACTATGCTGTTTGATAGACTGAGAGAGGCTAATTTGACGGCTAGACCAACAAAATGTTGTATTGGTTGTAAAGAGTTGGAGTTCTTGGGACATACTGTATATCAGGGTAACATGACCCCTGACCCCAAGAATCTCGAGAAATTAAAGAAAGCACCGCGGCCACAAACCAAGAAAGATGTGAGATCTTTCGTGTCCTTGTGTGGATTCTATCAGAAATATATCAAAAATTTTAACTCTATTTGTGCGCCTCTGACGGATTTAACTCGCAAAGGAAATCCTGATAGAATTGTTTGGTCAGCCCAGTGTGAATTGGCATACCAAGAGTTAAAGGAAAAACTTACAAGCAAGCCAATCTTGAAATTACCTGATTTGAGTCAGGAATTTGTGGTGAGAAGTGACGCAAGCAATGTAGGCCTGGGGGCTACGTTGTTGCAAAGGTCATCGTAACCAGAGGGGAAGCTGAACCCAGTTGCTTATGCTAGCCGCAAGTTGAACAAAGCGGAGCAAAACTATTCAACAAGCGAGAAAGAATGTCTAGCTTTAATCTGGGCGATACGTAAGTTCCAGATCTATCTATATGGTAGAACATTTGTGGTCCAGACGGATCATCAGCCC
This sequence comes from Oreohelix idahoensis, assembly GCA_024509875.1. Classification (NCBI taxonomy): domain Eukaryota; kingdom Metazoa; phylum Mollusca; class Gastropoda; order Stylommatophora; family Oreohelicidae; genus Oreohelix; species Oreohelix idahoensis. The sequence goes on along the minus strand of JAMPIV010021570.1, from coordinate 129,117 downwards.
CTAGTATTCTTATCACAGGCAAAGCATGAGAATGCTCGTTTATTACGATGGTCATTACTCCTACAGCCATATTCATTCACTATTGAATACATTCCCGGGTCACAGAACGTGGGTGCAGATTTCCTCAGTAGGCATCCCTGTGATCCAAATCAGAGTATTCAGCAGGCGTAGGAGGTAATTTTATCTATGTGTATCACTGTGTTTGGAACTAGCCTCAGGCATGTTCTTAAGTGGGGAGATGTGTGATGATGTACATTGATACACCGATAGAATTATTAATTGTAAGTATAAAAATAAGGTAGAAATGAAAATAGTGGAGTTATGAAGTTTCGTCTTCACCCACGCCGCAAGCGCGTTGATTTTAGCAGACAGTATTGTGAAAAAGATAGTACCATCGTTTTCTAGTGTCCTTGAAAAACTATTTATAACATGACACGAAAAGCCTACTCGTTCAGACGGAGTGAAAGAGGGGAGAGACAGAAAAATGATACCATCTGCACGCGTGGTTTGAATATAAAACCTAGCGAAAACGCGATAGTGTCGTTAGCCGTTTGAAAATACGACACAAATTCAAAATATGTTCGGCAATTGGGTCACGCAAACAACCTTAGCTCTTATAAAACTGACGTATTTCTGACGTAATACGGGAGACTATCGTTTTTAGTTTGAAAATAGCGGTAGAAAGAAGTGAACAGGTGGTAGTTTATAGATTTCAATATTATTGAAGACTAACATGGAAAAAATTATGGAATTTTGAACCATTATACATAGGCTCATAAAACTTATATATTCGGGTGCCATAGTGTCTCCTGACAAATAATATGTTGTCATTTACCCTATAGTCCAACTAACAGCCAAGATATGGTCATAATACTAGATAGTCACAGACACAGTGACAAACACACTGGTGTTCTGACATTCGCTATCGGTAACGTATTTTTGCACGAGTTGTTGAAAAGAGGCATGAGAGGGTAGGGCAAAGTCCAAAAGAGGGGAACGTTAGGACTGAGGTAATATGATTTGGAGGGGAGTATGAAAGGGGGAAAGAAATCATGGGATGGCTCAAACTGAATATTTTTTTTTTGTAGAGTTAGGCCAAAACCAAGTCTATTTTTGACGAATGCCAAGTTCGGACGGACAGACCGACAGAAGTACACTAACATTGGACCGAAATTGGACCTTAGATTTAAAAATTTGAATTGACAAACTTAGTAGTTAGATCTCATTGGTCGAAACAGTTTAGATTACTGGGAAAGTTGAAGGCTCGGTGCCATTTTCACGAAGACTGTTCATAGAAGCAGGACGCTTGAGAGCTGAGAAGTGTGTCGTGCCTTGAATATAGATATAATTAATAAAAAGTATAAGGGCGCCATAGTCCAGCAAGCAGTACATCTGAGGTTGTGCTAATTCAACGTTCCTGTGTGTGTATTCTTTGAATTGTGGTAAGACCGAAATTATTAACATTATTTATACTATTAATTATGTTGTTTGACTTGGGTAATGAAGAAAACATTACGACTGTAAGTAAAGAAGTCATTAGTAGACTTATACAAGCCTATTTGTTGCTCCACCATGTTATCAAGCTACCAGAGAGGTAGTAGTAAAATATTTATAGGTTGTCACCAGGAATCACATCACCTATCACATTGTATGGAAAAAGATCATTGAGAATGGCAGAGGCGTTGCAGACATTAGGGAGAGGAATATGAAAACTTGTACAAAGTGTTACCTCATTTTATGGAGATGTGCTGAGTTGGTCAGAGAGATCTGATCCAGGTCTTTTAGGTTAAATATTGTATTGTTTGTAAACTTGATGGATTAGGTATTATGCTAAGACAGAACATAATTTTCATGTTACAGGGTTTTTGTCTGGCACTAGTCAGGTGCCAGATTCCTGTGTGAAAAAGTTACTCCAGCAGAGATAGAGGTACTCGCGGCCTACCCTATTTCTTTTGGGACAAGATCAACAGTGGCTGTTGGCAGATCATACATCTATGTTCAATCCTCCAATGCCAGTTAAGTAAACAAGCCCTGGCACGAGGAGAATTTATCAACTTTTCCACTTCATAAACTTGAAAAGGAAATATAAATAAAGACTATCTGTCAAGAAGTAAAGTGAATCAAGAGAAAAGAAACATTGTGACAAAGACTGGGCGTGATGTTAACACCCCAACCAGCCAGCTCATAACACTTTAGAAATAGCTAGAAATTTTACAATACCATAAAAACTACAATATATATATGATTAAGGACAAATTGTCCTCTTTTAGTTAATTAAGTATGCCTATTATTTATGTATATATTTAAATTGATCTCATGTGATTTGACAGTCCTAACCAAAAGAATCTTAGGTATAGGACTAATAAAGTTAAAGAAAAAATTGTATATTACTAACTTTTAACAACCGGTGTTGGTTGATTTGATCATATAGATTAATATTGGTGTTTGTGTGTGTGTTTGTGTAATTAATTACCATCACACCATACTTGCATAACCCTAGACATTAAACATAGCTATCAGACATACTAGTCAAGAATAGGTCTGATTGAGGTCATAAGGTGGTAGCAGAAAGGTGTCCTGATATACTCAACCCAAACTTTGTTATAATCAGGGACCTTCACAGCTGACCTCATTCAATACAATAGAAACAAATACAACAACATTTCATAACATCAAAAACCACCACAGAACCAACAAAGAATGAGAAGTCAGTGATCGACTATGCCACTGTTAGGAGGAACTCATTCAAATATGTCCGGGATGCTAGAGTCTGGAGGTGGCCAGAGATTGGAAGTGATCACTACCTGCTTACAATCAAAAGAACAACTGAAAGAGTTGCTCAGCCTAGGAACTGCCCAGCATCACGCAAGAAACCAAGTAAACGAACGGAAGAAATGAGCATTAAGACCTACAAGCTGAGAGAGCCAGAAATTAAGACCAGATATCAGGGGCTTATTGCTACAGTGGTGAGAAACACAGAAGAACAACCTGATGACTTGGAAACCCTGTGGCTTAAATTCAAGGACATCATAAAGACAGCTGCTGCAGAAGCATGTGGTGAAGTCCGACTTGGGAACAAGAGAAAGAGGACACCTTGGTGGACAGAGGAAGTCAAAGAGAAAATAAGAGAGAAGAAAATGGCATGGAAATAATACTTAGGAGCTAAAAACACAGCAAGACAAATAGAGAAATATAGAGAATATGTGATACTCAGAACAGAAGCAAAGAACAAAGTTCTAGCAGCAAAACAGAAGTCCTGGGAAGAATTTTCGAGAAAAGCTAGAAAAAGATGCGCGAGAAAACCAGAAATTCTATAAGACCCTAAAGAACATGAGGAAGGAAAAACAATGCCCTCTCAAATTTATAAAGAACAGGCAAGGCAAATTGCTTACTGCCCCGAAGGAAGTAATGGAAAGAATATTTCTCAGAACTCTTTGATTGTGAGCAAGGCCAAGCATCAGAAATGATAACCACTAGCACAGAAGAGGAAACAAATGGTGACGAAGATGACATAAAGATGGAAGAACTGAAGGCAGCACTGGAGAAAATCAAGATGGGCAAAGCAGCAGGGCATGATGGTATAACACCAGAAATGGTTAAGTACATGGGAGCATCAGGTGACCTATTACTCTTAATGGTCCTACAGGCAGCGTGGTGCAACAAGACCATACCAAAGGACTGGGAGATTGCTATCATAACACCAATTTTCAAAAAGGGTGACAATCGACAATGTGGAAACCATAGAGGCTGTCGTGGAATATTCTAATCCACATATATAAATTAAAAGGTAAATGTAAAGCCTAACAAATAAATTTAATAAAAGGAAAGAGAAATGGTAAAAGAAACAGTGCTGTCACAATGACTGTACGCAAAACCCCCTTGTTTTCTGCTTCGTCTGCAAATTGTAACGCTTTCACGTTGATAGTAAAATCCTACTGTATTATTACCCGCTTTCTTCAATGAAACGTGTACTGTATTTCTTGGAACAACCTTGAGATACGCAAGCTGATCAATGACCTAAATTTAATATTTCATTCATTCCATTTTATACACGGCGTAACTAAAAGACAGATAAAGCAGGAGAGAGAGAGGGGCGAATGAAGGCAGGAAGCATGCAATACTAAACACGTGTCGCGCGATACACAATTGCTGCCATCACGCGTGTAAGGCCACATGCACTAACTTTTTTTCAGACGGACAGTGATAAAAAGCCAATACACATACCAGAGTTAGGTTTTAAAATCCTGAAAAACGCTTATTGGGAATTATGACAATATACTGGTTTACGTTTGAAAACATGACAGTACCCAGACACCACATGGGGGATGGAAGTGAACAGGAGGTGGTAGAAAATGCACATTTTGAACGCAGCCACCTAGCTCCCTTAGATTGAGATATTTGGGTTCCTTAGGGCTTGCTGACACCGAATATGTTAAGTGTTACGCAAATAGTCCAGGAATTAATAAATTATAACCAAAATAAAATAGTGGGGATGCCTGACAGCATGAAATCATTTCTGCTCATAAAATTTTTTTATAACGTGTTTGAAAAAACATTACGTTACAAAAATAGCCTACCATGTTAACTCCTATTTGATTGGAGCGCAACAAATATAAGACTAAACACGATTGGTCGGGCTATAAATACTATCTTGTGTTGTCAGGGGAAACGTGAAAAGGAGTATTTTTTTTTAAAAGATGTGTAGACATGGTTTGATTGGGTAGAGCTGCGAATATACTCAATTCAGAGCGTCTGTTCATTGCCACATCTTGTAATAAACCTACTAAGAAGCAGTGCGTTGAGCACCAGTGTATATTTTATATAAAATAAAGCCTGGGACATCGGCAGATCGGAGTTGTGCTATATTCATTGCCAGTCAACGAAACTGTTTATTATTTCTATGAATTGTGGGACCGTGGTCTTAAAGTTATTGAGCAGCACCTGGTCAGAGCTTTGCTGAAGCCAGAGGCAGACAGCATACTCCTTGGTCCATATAGCAACCAGTGGGGTGACTCCAGAACTCATTAAAGTAATCGAGCAGAGGAGTCTTTTACTGCAGTCATCACGAAAGATAAGAGAGTGTGGCCATGGAGCTCAACATTATGTACCCCATCTTAAAATGACATTATAAAATAAAATTAAGAGGGGAATTTAATTGTTTTAATACCAGGAACTGAGAATATCTCCAATACTAGTTCCAATAGAAACAAACTATTGAAGTCATGATGACAAATACCAACAGAGCTTGAACAAAACAAAACCAGTATTACCTCATATTACTACTACACAACTGACACACATAGGATACTATTAAAAATATATGTCACTACAAGATTCATATTGATAAATTCTGTACATATAACTTGTAATTAAAATTGATTGTGATTCCTGGTTCCCTTTGTATTTGAATCAGGACACATATACATTCATGACAGCACTGAATACATATTGTTATTTGAAAAGTTATCAGTGACTCCTTTAAGATATCCTCGTAGAGTGTTTTATGTATGTGAGTGTCACAGTGTTGTCAAGTGTGGTGGAATAAATTAAATTGTTTATCTGTCTGTTGTTGTTATGACTTACACTTCATCATACATATACCCTAGACATATAACGTAGTCATCACACTATTCCAGAATAATTCTGACTGAGGTATACATATGTGGCAGCAAGTAAGGTTATCTATAATACACTACTCTTATTAGATATATAGATACCTTCACAGCTGATCTCAGTCAGTACACTAAGTCCCCTATAAATATTTATAACATCCCACTTCACCACATATATTGGGGTCTCGCTCTCGGGATTTTGAATCTTTCCCTATTACAAATATTCGGGGTAATTCACTTCAGGGAATAATAAGAATTAAAAGGTATCCTTGGGTGAAAATAAATAAGGTTGAGCTCACAGTGCCTGTGTTGTCCTAAGTTAATTAGTCATAGAAAAAATTGTTTAGTTACATATTTTAGACATTTAGCTGTTAGACAATGGCCGACCTGGCAAAATTTCGATCTGCTGCTGTACAGACTGCGAAAGAGTTAGGAATGGACAGGCAAATTATGATTTCTTATGTCACGGCTGAATGTGACAAATATATTGAACGGGAAGAAAGAAGATTAGAAAAAGAGGCCGAAAGAAAATTAGAATCTGAAAGATTGGCCGAAGATAAGAGAATAGAAGCTGAAAAAGAGATTAAGAGGTTGCAGATTGAGGCTGAGGCTAAGAGGTTGCAGATTGAGGCTGACAAAGAGGCTAAGAAATTGGAAGCAGAAGAAAGAAGATTGACTGCAGAAAGGGAAGCAGAAGAAAGAAGATTGACTGCAGAAAGGGAAGAGAAGAAATTAGCTGCAGAAAGGGAAGCAGAAGATAAAAGATTACAAAGGGAACATGAGTTACGACTAAGGGAGTTTGAGTTTCAAGGCCATGCTCCTGAAAATGGTGCCAGTCCCTTTGCCTCTGATGCCACTGCTAGCCAAGGAGCCTCAACCTCAGCTATGAATTTTCATTTAGATCATTTTGTTGAGAAAGACGATGATATAGAGAGCTATCTAAATAGGTATGAACTATTAGCTACCACATATGGGTTAGAGAGAGAAAGGTGGAGCTTAAAGTTATCTCAAGGACTTCGTGGGGCAGCTTATGAAGTTTTTGCAAAAATGAGCAGAAGTGATCAGGAAAATTATGACATGCTAAAGCAGGCTCTTTTGTTAAGATATGAAAAGAATGCAGAATTTTATAGGAAAAAATTTAGGAATGCTAAACTACTGTCAGGTGAAACCTATCACCAGTTCTCTGCACGAATAGAGACATACTTGGAGAAATGGACTTCTCTGGGGAAAACCCAAGATCTTAAGGAAATGGTCCTTATAGAGCAATTAAGAGAGTCCATGGCTCCAGACCTGAGAAAGTTTCTCATGGAACAAGGTGCAGAGAGGCTGGGTGAGTTGCTAAATGTTGCTGAAAGGTATCAAGCAGCTCAAGCAGAGGTAACAGGTAATAAAAAGAAACAAGTGGATAACTTTAGGGCACCACAGAACTTTAATAAATTTGATCCTAGGGATCAAAACAAAGGTAAGCACCAGTTTGATAGGCCACGGTATGAAAATAAAAATAAAACCCCACAATTCGATGAAAGGAAATATGATGAAAGAAAATCTTTCAACCAAGGAAAAAGGTGGTGTAAGAATTGTCAGATGGACAATCATGACACTGACTGTTGCAGAAGGAAACCTGTGTATATGGCCACCCTTCAGGTCAGGTCGACCTCAAGACAGGAGGAGGATATTATGTTGGATACCACTCCAGAAGAGATGAGGAAGGCACAGGCTGGGGATAAAACACTCAAGCCTTGTTTCAGAAAATTGTCAACTTGTCATACAACTCCAGGCAAGGGAGATTTTTACATGAAAAACAAGTTGATGTATAGGAAGACTGGAGCTAGATCCAAAGGTCAGGGACAGCTGGTACTTCCTAAAAGATATAGGGCAGACTTAATAAGGAGCCTACATGTGAAACCAGATGGGGACCATGAGAAGATAGGTACCATCATTCAAAAGGTGGCTCACAATTATTATTGGCCCAAAGCAAGATGGGACATTGAGAATTTTGTAGAAAGGTGTAGCATAGCACATGAGGGAACACCCACAAGTGGGAACATTGATCAGGACCTGGACGCGCCACGGGGCAAAATTAGGCCTGACAATAAAAGGAAAAATAAATTTGATAAAGTGGACCAAATGGAATGGGAAGCCCCTTTTCACGGACAAGCTTCACTTAACTGTTTTACAATGGCCACTATGCGGAGAGTGCAAAAAGATGTCTTACCCCAGGATAAGCCGAAAATCCCTCAATCGGACTTAAACAAACTGGAGGAAGAGGATGTAGAGAGGAAATCTCTCATCAAGAATTTTAAGTGGGGAGACAGCCCCAAGAGAAAAATTGGTAGCGGTCGTTTTGTGCATGATAATTCTGGGAGGAAAAATCATCACTATAGAGCTTCGAGTGGAAGAGACCATACCGGTGCATGGACAAATAGGTCCACAAAATTAAAGGTCCATATGTAGCTTTGTTAAGAACGTGGACTGATGAAAAGGCAGAGGAAAACATTACATCTTCATACCAATATGTGAATGAGCTGACCACTCGTTTAAAAACTGGCTGGAAACTTGCCAATGAAAATTTGAAACAAGCCAGGAAGAAACATGCTGCCTATTATAACAGGAAGGCGAAAGACAGAGATTTGGCTGTGGGAGAGAAGGTACTGCTTCTTCTCCCCGGGAGTCAGAATAAGTTACAAATTGGATGGCAGGGTCCATATACAGTTCTAGAGAAGGTGTCTAAACAAATTATAAGATAGATAAGAAGGGGAAAGAAAAAATCTATCATGTGAATCTCCTGAAGAAATATTTGGAAAGAGAACATCAGGAAGAGACACACTTGTTGACCTTGTCCATCGCCATGGAGATGAAAAAAGGAACCACTTTCATCATTTGAATATCCATTACACCCCTGTGAGACAGCAGCACAGGTGAAAATCAGTACACATTTAACGAAAACTCAGAAAGAGAGAGTGCAACAGGTTCTAAATAATCATGCAGAGGTGTTAACAGACCGACCAGGGCATACAAACCTATTGGAATATGATATGAAACTGATAGACCCCACACCTGTCTGTATGAAACCATATTCGATTCCGTTTGCTAAGGAGAAAGCTTTGAAGGAAGAGATAGACTATCTGTTGAAGGAAGGAATTATTTCACACAGTGAATCTTCGTATAGTTCCGGTGTTGTGCTCTTAAGGAAGCCCTCTGGAGAACATAGACTCTGTATAGATTACAGGAGACTGAATGCTATTACAGAAGGACAGGTGGATCCATTGCCGGATACAAATCAGCTGTTTGCCAGACTAAATAAAGCTAAATATTTCTCAAAAGTGGATCTGAGTAAAGGATACTATCAGATTCCAGTAAAGCCTGAGGTTAGACCATACCTAGCTTTTAGTACCTCAGAAGGACACTATGAGTTTAATAGATTGCCATTTGGATTGAAGAATGCGCCTAGTGTCTTCTCTAGAATGATGAGAAAATTATTGGACCCTCTGAATAATCCATATATAACAAATTTCATGGATGATATCCTTATAGCAACAGAAACATTTGAGGAACACATTGACTCTCTGAACATGCTGTTTAATCGACTTTGGGAAGCAAATTTAACAGCCCGACCAACCAAATGTTGCGTTGGATGTAAAGAATTGGAATTTTTGGGACACACAGTTTATCAGGGAAACATGACCCCTGACCCAAAGAATTTAGAGAAACTAAAGAAAGCCCCGAGACCACAAACCAAGAAGGACGTGAGATCCTTTGTCTCATTATGTGGTTTCTACCAGAAGTATATCAAAAACTTTAATTCCATATGTGCACCGTTAACTGATTTGACACGTAAAGGACATCCAGATCGCATTACATGGACACCACAATGTGAAATGGCTTACCAGGAATTGAAGGAAAAGCTCACAAGCAAACCTATTTTGAAATTACCTGACTTAAGTCAAGAATTCATTGTAAGAACGGATGCCAGTAATATTGGGTTAGGTGCAACTCTACTACAGAAATCAGATGCATTGGATGGGGAATTAAGCCCAGTGGCATATGCTAGCAGAAAGTTGAATAAAGCTGAAATCAACTACTCAACTAGCGAAAAAGAATGTCTTGCAGTAATATGGGCAATAAAGAAATTCAATATTTATCTGTATGGGAGGACATTTAAGTTGCAAACGGATCACAAACCTTTATCGTTTCTAGCACAGGCTAGGCATGAGAACTCTAGGTTACTCCGATGGTCCTTACTTTTGGCTCCATATAATTTTAGCATTGAGTATATATCTGGAAAAACCAATTTGGGAGCGGATTTTTTTAAGCCGCCATCCGTGTGATGAGAATCACCGTAAACCCCAGAAATAATAATAAATTTCTCTATGTGTATATAGAATAAAGGACTGACATATAATGTCTGTTTTAAGAGGGGAGATGTCATGGAATATTCTAATCCACATATATAAATTAAAAGGTAAATGTAAAGCCTAACAAATAAATTTAATAAAAGGAAAGAGAAATGGTAAAAGAAACAGTGCTGTCACAATGACTGTACGCAAAACCCCCTTGTTTTCTGCTTCGTCTGCAAATTGTAACGCTTTCACGTTGATAGTAAAAGCCTACTGTATTATTACCTGCTTTCTTCAATGAAACGTGTACTGTATTTCTTGGAACAACCTTGAGATACGCAAGCTGATCAATGACCTAAATTTAATATTTCATTCATTCCATTTTATACACGGCGTAACTAAAAGACAGATAAAGCAGGAGAGAGAGAGGGGCGAATGAAGGCAGGAAGCATGCAATACTAAACACGCGTCGCGCGATACACAATTGCTGCCATCACGCGTGTAAGGCCACATGCACTAACTTTGTTTCAGACGGACAGTGATAAAAACACTAACCCATCCCAGAGTTAGGTTTTAAAATCCTGAAAAACGCTTATTGGGAATTATGACAATATACTGGTTTACGTTTGAAAACATGACAGTACCCAGACACCACATGGGGGATGGAAGTGAACAGGAGGTGGTAGAAAATGCACATTTTGAACGCAGCCACCTAGCTCCCTTAGATTGAGATATTTGGGTTCCTTAGGGCTTGCTGACACCGAATATGTTAAGTGTTACGCAAATAGTCCAGGAATTAATAAATTATAACCAAAATAAAATAGTGGGGATGCCTGACAGCATGAAATCATTTCTGCTCATAAAATTTTTTTATAACGTGTTTGAAAAAACATTACGTTACAAAAATAGCCTACCATGTTAACTCCTATTTGATTGGAGCGCAACAAATATAAGACTAAACACGATTGGTCGGGCTATAAATACTATCTTGTGTTGTCAGGGGAAACGTGAAAAGGAGTATTTTTTTTTGAAAAGATGTGTAGACATGGTTTGATTGGGTAGAGCTGCGAATATACTCAATTCAGAGCGTCTGTTCATTGCCACATCTTGTAATAAACCTACTAAGAAGCAGTGCGTTGAGCACCAGTGTATATTTTATATAAAATAAAGCCTGGGACATCGGCAGATCGGAGTTGTGCTATATTCATTGCCAGTCAACGAAACTGTTTATTATTTCTATGAATTGTGGGACCGTGGTCTTAAAGTTATTGAGCAGCACCTGGTCAGAGCTTTGCTGAAGCCAGAGGCAGACAGCATACTCCTTGGTCCATATAGCAACCAGTGGGGTGACTCCAGAACTCATTAAAGTAATCGAGCAGAGGAGTCTTTTACTGCAGTCATCACGAAAGATAAGAGAGTGTGGCCATGGAGCTCAACATTATGTACCCCATCTTAAAATGACATTATAAAATAAAATTAAGAGGGGAATTTAATTGTTTTAATACCAGGAACTGAGAATATCTCCAATACTAGTTCCAATAGAAACAAACTATTGAAGTCATGATGACAAATACCAACAGAGCTTGAACAAAACAAAACCAGTATTACCTCATATTACTACTATACAACTGACACACATAGGATACTATTAAAAATATATGTCACTACAAGATTCATATTGATAAATTCTGTACATATAACTTGTAATTAAAATTGATTGTGATTCCTGGTTCCCTTTGTATTTGAATCAGGACACATATACATTCATGACAGCACTGAATACATATTGTTATTTGAAAAGTTATCAGTGACTCCTTTAAGATATCCTCGTAGAGTGTTTTATGTATGTGAGTGTCACAGTGTTGTCAAGTGTGGTGGAATAAATTAAATTGTTTATCTGTCTGTTGTTGTTATGACTTACACTTCATCATACATATACCCTAGACATATAACGTAGTCATCACACTATTCCAGAATAATTCTGACTGAGGTATACATATGTGGCAGCAAGTAAGGTTATCTATAATACACTACTCTTATTAGATATAGATACCTTCACAGCTGATCTCAGTCAGTACACTAAGTCCCCTATAAATATTTATAACATCCCACTTCACCACAGAGGCATATCCCTTCTCAGTGTCCCTGGTAAAATCTACTCTAGAATCCTAGAGCAGAGACTCCGACGCCTAGCTGAGCCACAATTGAATGAGGTCCAGTGCGGATTCCGAGCAAACTGAAGTACTCAAGACCTAATCTTCACACTCAGACAGCTGAGTAAAAAGGCCCTTGAGTGTAAGAGTGAGATTCATCTTTGTTTCATAGATCTGGAAAAGGCATTTGACAGGGTCCCCTGGAGCAAACTTTGGGACTGTTTGGCAAGGAAGAACATTCCAGCACCTCTGATTCATGCTATACAGAGCTTCTACAAGTCTTGCAGAAATTATGTGAGGACAGCAAACCATAAGTCAGAAGAGTTCAGGACCAACACTGGTGTAAGACAAGGTGATATCCTGTCACCTTATCTTTTCATACTCCTCATGGACGATGTTATCAAGTCATGTAAGGAGAGAACAAGAAAGTATTCAGTGGGGTACTGCCCCATCAAGGCCAGCTCCTTGACGTGGAGATGGGGCTCAAGTACAGCCATCAGCGGCTAAAAAACCAAGACTGGCCAGGCCCTCCTAGACTCGAGCAAGACCACAGTCTGCCCTAGCAAGTCAAGGTGCTGAAGACGGAGGCAACCAGCCAAGAGGCGCACCACAGCAATCAGGATGCCACGCATTAGCGCTATGGGAAGTATGCCTATATCTGCAAAACGTTATGGCACTCGCCCTGTGACGGACACCCAGGCAGGCGCAGTGCCGGGCCCTCTGCCTCGGAAGGGCCCAACCCCTACTACTGGGGGTCCTTCTCAATTGCCCCGGGGAGCCAGGAGGCATGAGAATAGAGCTACTGGCCAAGCAAAGAAAAGACCATTTAAAATAATGCACTGGAATGCTGAAGGCGTCAATAGTAAAAAAGACGGCTACAGCAAAAAAATTAGAGCTCGAAAATATCTTGAATGAAGAGCAAGTAAATGTATGTTGCTTGCAAGAAACCCACCTCAACAAAGACATAGCCTTCAAAATCAGAGGCTACCAGTGCTACCGATCTGACCGAATAGACAGGCGAAAAGGTGGAATACTGACACTCGTGAGGAATAACATCAGTGCATGTCAGCTTGAAACATATATGGAGGGGGCGGAATACCAGATGCTTCATCTCAGGACAGAAAGTTCAGAATTCCACCTGCTCAACTACTACTGTCCGAGCGACCGCCCACTGGCACTAGATACAATCCCAGCAAAAGAAAGACTGATTGTATGCGGAGACTTCAACAGCCACTCACAGAGCTGGGGCTATGATCACATGGACAGGAGAGGTGAGGAGCTTGAAAACTGGCAGGATGACAATGGGCTTATCCTGATTAACCAGCCAATCGACCCACCAACCTTCTACTCGAGATCATGGCACACCACCTCTACACCAGACCTGGCATTCCACTCACCCAGCTTGGAGTGGAACACCACACGCGTTGTAGGGAAACAACTTGGAGGCAGCGACCACCGGCCAGTCTTCCTAATTGTGGAAAATGAACTTGTCAAGGAGAGCAGCACTCTCTCTAGGTGGAACTACAAGAAGGCAGACTGGACAATGTACCAGCACCGTACTAGTATACTGGCTAGAGATCTGACTGTAGACAAAGACATCAATAAGCTAGTTGATGAATTCAGCAGATGCATATTACAGGCTGCTCGTGAAACAATACCTAGAGGGGCTCGTAAGCACTACAAACCATATTGGAATAGTGAACTAGAGCAGCTGCACAACGACGTGGAAACATCTCGAAAGCAGGCAGAGACCAGTCCATGCCAAGAACACCACAATAACTACCAGCAAGCTAAGGCCAAATTTCAAAGGGCCAAGTTGCAGGCCAGGCAAAGAAGCTGGAAGGAGAAAACAGAGTCCTTGAACTTTGAAAGAGATACGAGGAAACTGTGGAAGCTGGTAAAGCAACTTAACGATGAAGGTACAGAGAGAAACTCAAGGATTGCTCTGTACAAAGATGGAAACATCCTCATGGGAAAACAGGCAGCTGATCACTTTGCAGACTCCTTTGCTAAAGACAACAACATCGAAGTTAGCCCAGAGAAGCAACAGGAGACTCGTGAGAAACAACACGCAGGACGAGATGGAACCATACCTGAAGTTATGGAGGCACCAATCACATTCAGAGAACTGGAGCTTGCAATATCCAAATTGAAAATGAGAAAGTCGCCAGGAGTTGATGGAGTGTCCAATGAAATGATTAAGAACTTGGGAACCGCAGCAAAAACAAAGCTGCTGCAGATCTTCAATATCTGTTGGAACTCAGGCAGAGTTCCACAGACCTGGAGGGAAGCAATCATGATACCACTCCTAAAACCAGGAAAAGACAGTTCCACTGCCTCCAGCTACAGACCAATCAGCCTTACAAGCTGCCTCTGCAAAACAATGGAACGTATCATCAACCTCAGGCTACAGTGGTACCTTGAAAGTGAAAACCTTCTTGTACCACAGCAGGCGGGCTTTAGGCAGTGTTATTCCACCGAAGATCAGGCAACTTACCTTTCCCAAGAGATTGAGGATGCGTTCCAAGATAAGAAACTGGTACTAGCAGCATGGATAGATCTAAGAAAAGCATTTGACAAGGTTTGGAAAGAAGGGCTTCTGAAGAAACTGAGAAATTGTAGAGTGAATGGTAAGATGTACAAATGGGTGAAAGCATACTTGCATAACAGAAGAGCCCGAGTACAACTAGATGGCCTCAAGAGTAAGAAAATTCTACTGCGTCATGGCGTCCCTCAGGGAGGGGTTCTGTCCCCCACACTTTTCCTAGTCTACATCAATGACCTGGTTGCTGAACTACCACATGGAATGAAAGTGGCAATGTACGCTGATGACCTGGTAATATGGTGCACAGATGAGCATGCAACAGTGGCCACCAAACTGCTACAAAGAGCTATAGATGCCTTAACCTCATGGGCAAATAGATGGTGTGTCAGCATCAACACAGACAAGTGCAGCACTACGCTCTTCACCCTCTCTCCCAAACAAAAAGCTGGTGTCATCAAGATAAACAAAGAGCTCCTGAGAGAAGATAAACAACCCACCTATCTCGGAGTTACATTCGATGATAGGCTGACATGGAAGCAGCACATCAACAAGGCAGCAACAAAGGCCAGGAGGAAGCTAGCCATCCTGAGAAAACTAAGTGGAACCACATGGGGAGCCAGCGGGAAAATACTTAGTAAAGTTTACCAGCAGGGCATACGACCACACCTGGAATATGGGTCAGATGCGTGGTGTCCAGCATCAAACACCACATTACAAGAGCTAGATAAGGTGCAAAACCAGGCGCTTAGGGTCATCACGGGGGCAATGAAATCAACGCCTATAGTGGAGATGGAGAAAATGGGGAGGATACAAGCACTGAGAGAACGCAGAGACACGAAAGTGCTAACACAGGCAGAAAAGTTCCTCTGTATGCCGAGCCATCCAATGAAGGACAGATTCCAAAACCTAGCAATGGGGCGACTGAAAAGAAGCAGCTTTATCCACCAGGCCAAACGATTTCGTAGACAAACCTCAGACCTGCCTGAAGTTAACAGCCCTCTAAAGTCTGTGCCAGAACAAACCCCTTGGAGAGAGGAGCATGGACTACCAGTACACATCCACACAAAAGTGAAAGGAATATTCGACAGGGATGAACAGAACAGCGTGCAACGTAGGACAGTCACTCTCAGTTTCCTGGATGATAAATACCCACAGGACCTCTGGGTCCGAGTATACACGGATGGGTCAGCACAGAATGCAGTAAAGAATGGAGGAGCAGGAGTGTACACAGAATACCCAAACAACACTAGGGATACGGTCAGAGTACCAACGGGGAAATTCTGTAACAACTATGATGCAGAAGTCCAGGCAATCAAGGTGGCAACTGAGAAACTACTGAACACCAATCTCGGTCCACAGCCTGTAGTATTCCTGACAGATGCAAGATCAGCACTCCAAGCACTTCAGTCCAGAAAATTGCCAGTTATACAGGCCCTACTTTCTGAACTGTGCAACCAGCGCAGGGTCGCCATGCAGTGGATACCGTCTCATTGTGGAATACCAGGAAACGAGAGAGCAGACGGACTGGCTAAAGAAGGTGCTGCAGACGAACAACCGGATGTACCAGTAACGTACCATCAGAAGAAAAAGATGATCAAATCTATCAGAAAGCCACCAACATCAACGCAGGATGACTACCAAGCTATGAACAGATCAGAACAAATAGTCATTCTGCGCCTCAGAACAGGACACAACCGCCTCCGCAGCCACATGTATACAAAATTCAAGATTGGCAATTCAGCCATGTGTACATGTGGACAGGCACCCCAGACAGCGGAGCACGTACTGCAAGATTGCCCCGAATATGATATATTGAGGCAAACCCACTGGCCCAGAGAAACAACACTGGAAGCAAAACTATATGGACCCCTGTATGAACTACAAAAGACAGTGAAGTTTATACAAGAAACAACATTGCAGATATAGACAATATATTTCAAGCGAACGAAAGAAGAAGAAGAAGAAGTGGGGTACTGGAAGATGAGACAGGTATGTATTTCAGAGCTGGCATTTGCTCATGATGTTGTCCTGATTGCTAAATCAGAGGCACATCTCCAATCCAACCTGCAAGTCTGGAAGGAAGAGCTGGAGAAGAGAGGGATGGTCATAAGTAGCTCTAAAACAAAATCCATGGTGATATCACGAGAAGAAAGAAGACATCAGATTAAGCTGGGAGAACAGGTCCTGGAGCAGGTCGACCACTTTAAATATCTCGGAGCTATTATAGACCGAAAGGGAGGAATCAAAGAAGAGTTGGCCACTCGAAAAACAGCAGCTGGGAGACTTTTTCAGGCCATAAATCGAGGATTCCTCAGAAGAGAGAGGTTGGTAAGAAAACGAAGATGACTGTATACCGCTCCACCTATGTCCCAGTCTTGACATATGGATGCGAGTCATGGGCAATGACTACAACCCATAAAAGCCAGATCCAAATCTCAAAAATGAGGTATCTGAGGAAGGTGGTTGAAGTAACAAGAAGAGACATGGTCCGCAACCAAGACGATACGTCAAGGCCTAAAATCCCACCCCCTGCAGACCCAAGTAGAACAGTCCCAACTAAGATGGATATGAAATTCACGGTGTTGATTTAGCCAAGATGGCCAGGAATATAATTTGAGATAGTACCTCAAAACATACAAGATGTTTTCAAGGTTAGTATAACCTATATAGATACATATGTATAATATTACGAATTTGATGGAACTGTTTAATGGGTTGAGAATGACCACAAAAGGATAATGTTAACGGACACAGAAGTAAGTGTGCAAGAAGCACGGGACTATATTAGTACGAGTATCAGAACAAAATTATCAAAGCAGGAAATTGTGCAGATATGATATATAATTGAAGAAATCGATTTTTACCAATGACTAACTATTATAAATTTTGTTGGAGCCCTATGTGATTCATGAAAGTTCTCTGTATGGAATAAATGAAAGTCGTTTGAAACCTGAGATCTATGAAGAATCTATATAAAGTTTCGGAATCATGTTTTGTTCATTATGACAGCTTAGAGTTTTTCCAGTTGCTGGACACGATTATATATTCAAACATGAACGATTCTATAGAATTAGTTAAGCCAGTTTATATAACAATTCGAACAAAAAACACTCCAACACAATTGGCAATTCAGAGATAATATTTATTCATTGAGTCAACATCTTATCAGAACAAAAATGAAGACAACCCTAGACATCAACCGAGAAATATAAGATTGACTCTTAACACATACATTTACAATTTTTCGTGTCTTGCTCAACAACTTTGAAACTGGACAGGCCTTGAATGGACTCTAATGTGATACTGTATCTCAATAACACAAAAATATGACAAGATGCAGACTTGATGTTGTATTTACCTCTTTCATAAATATTTCACATTGTTATGGCTTGAAGAAGCAAAGATCAATGTGCTTCCCAGCAAATTTCAAAACTTACAGTAACATTTATAATTGATTCACCAACCTTCACCTGACAAAATAGTAACAAATAAATGTAAAACTGATGTAACAAATAAATGTAAAACTGATAACCTAATGCTAAAGTTTTCTTAAATTACACTGGCAATATGGTGATAATAATGGGAAACTGATACAAGAATAATATATGAACATAAGAAACATATCAAGAGCAGACACATAGACAAATTGGAAAAAGAAAATCCCATCAGCTAGGAAAACTAATCTAAAAGTTAACAAAGTGAACAATACACTGGCAACACTGGACATTTTCGGCTCATTGATCTTTTGTAAAACTGACTCCAATACCATTTTTCAAATCTGTAATACATCAACTTCTCTTCTCCTCTCCATTTTGCTACAAGCAGAAATGTTTACATTTTTATGTACATAATTGATATCATTCCTATGTAATTTTATTTTATGATGCTACATCTAAAAAATGTAGTATCACAAAATAATACAGTGAGACAGTATCAATACATTATTCTACTCTAGTGTATGTAAGAAGCTAATGTGTTTAAAATGTGTAGAAGTGTGCTTGAATGTGGGACGGAAGTGTTTGAAGTCTCCCAGTAGAAGGATATTTATATCAAGGATTTTCTTGATGAATAGGTATTTGGGTCAGCCTATACTTTAGTGGATACAATATTATATCTCAGTGATGAACGGGATTTATGTTCGAAGAGGAGAATGTATTTTCGGGAGTAATCTTAATGGAAAGTATCCAAGAAGGTCACATTAGTCGCGTAAGTTGAGTTGTTCGATACCGGATTGCCTATCTAGGAATCACGAGTAAATAGCTTGACTGTACCACGACTGAAGGAAGTGACGAATTATGATGTATTAATTGAATTCTGATGAACTGCATTTTATTTGGATGTGATGTGCTATTAAATTGTACTCTGTTCGGACTCTGAACACCACGGACTTATCAGTTGATATTATTGAAAGTTCAGACTATTGACCCACTATTCATGTTTGTCAGCACGGCATTAGAAGCTCTACCATTTGAAGTATTTATCAAAACTAATAATACAACAAAACAGTGGTTATAAACCGGCACACATAGAAGTTAGCAGAGAATACCATAACAAACGGTGGCAACAACCAGAATAAAACTAATAACAATGGAACAATGAAGCACGATACAATCTGTGTAAGTGGTGATAATAAGTTTTGTTCATCGGCAGGAAAATCCGATGTAACAAAAAATCGTTATATAGAGTCCTGTGACGTCATCATTATTTGTACACATGTTTATTAACCCATATTTGGTTACCTTGAACTTCTCTGATACTTCCGAGTTTTATTTGGTTCAAGTAATCATCTTTTAATGTTTGCAATTGTCAATTGTGAAATGTTAATGTCTTGTACAATTTTATTTATGGTTTGTTTTGTCTTTAGTGATGTTTAAGCTTATACTCTAATAGGGATAGCTTACCTTAGTTGGGTATTAATATAATAACAGATATTTTGATTAATTTTTGAAAATAAAGAAGAGGAACTTGATAATTGCAACTGTTTGCAGTAATGGCCCAGTGCACTAGTGTTTATCCATCATGACTAAGGCATGATGATATAGTATATTGACAAATAACTATAGGGTTATATTTCTTGGTGAATATGAGCATCATGTTAGATATTAAGTAGTATAATTTTATTAAAAATAGTACTACGTTGGCCATTGAGTACACATAAATAAGTTAATAATTTTTATTGGTGTTTACAATACATTATTGATTAACTACATAGATCATTGATTTCAGAATGTCTACGTTAGAAACTTTCGTTAGAATAGGGAAAGATTTTGGTTATAAAGGACCAGAACTGAAAACTTTTGCTGAAGAACAGCTAGCTATTTATAAACAAGAACAGGCAGATAGAAAACGTGAAGAAGAAGAACGTGAAACGAAGTTAAAACGTGAAGAAGAAGAACGTGAAAAGAAGTTAAAACGTGAAGAAGAAGAACGTGAGGCAAAGTTAGAAAAGCAGAAAGAACTTGCAAAGCAAGAAGAAGATAGAAAAGAGGCAAGAAATGAAATATGAATAAGTGAGGAGGAAAATAAAAAGAAACAAGATGAAATTATAATGCAACAACAAAAGGAGTTGGCACTTATCCAATTGGAGACAGCCAAATTAAAAGCACAATGCGCTACTACTAGCCATGGTGTTAATGCTAATGATATGTCTTCAGCTACACAACATAAAAGTTATTATAACTTTAAACTGCCACATTTCAAACTTAATTATGACAATTTATCATCGTACTTGTCACGTTTTGAACAAGTATGTAAGACTAATAATTTGGATAAATCAGCATGGGCACTTAAACTTCGAGAATTTTTAGATGGTGAGCCCTTGAACGCAACTGAAAATGTAGATCCTACAATAGCTTGTAACTATGATGCCATTAAGGCTTTGCTATTGCGACGGTTTCATTTAGATGAGGAAGGTTGTAGATTAAAATTTAAAAATCTTCACCTAGATTCACATAAAGATTTTTCAGGATTTATATCAAATATACGAGACACCTTCAACAGATGGGTTGAACTTGCGGGAGTGGAAAAATCTTATGATAAATTAGTGGACCTGATACTTAGAGATAAAGTACTATCTTCAGTTAGTCCGCCATTTTTTTCATTCCTACAGGAACGAAAACCACCCACCATTGCGTCCTTAGAAGAGATGTCTATAAATTATTGTTCTGCACATCCTAACGTCAGTTTAGGGAATTCACATACACGAGAACCATTACCAGTGGCATCCAACATGTCGTACCACAGTTATGACAAAGCAAGGACACATAGTCTTAATAGGAACCATTTTTACAAAGGATATAATGATAATTATAATCATGGACAAAATCATTATAACAGCTATAACAATTTTAACCGAGGTAGACAACAGTTCAGAAATCAAATACCTCAATTTAAACCTAAAGATAATTTTCAACAAAAGCCTAGTTGGAATAAATTTGGTATTACTTACTTACTTACTTAGTCGTTCCCCTTCTACCGTGAGGTGTAGAGGTTTGGAAGAGAGAGCGCCAGACCATTCTATCAGCTGTCTTCTTCCTGGCCTGGTTCCATTCTAGTCCTCGGTCCTTCAAAGATTGTCTAATGTTGTCCTCCCAGCGGACTCTGGGTCGTCCTGGAGGTCTGGATCCCTGGCTCTTTAATTTGGTATTGACAAATTCAATAATAGTGGTAATCATTATCAGAGGAAGAATGAAAATTTTAAACCACGACATAAAAGTTACAACAGTAGAGGCAATGATAATAATTATTCAGGTGTTCGGGATAGACAACGCTCCATCTCCAGACATCATCAACAGTTTACACATAACACAGGGGCAGCATTGACCATGAATGCATCTCCATGTAATAACAATGTTGACACTCCAACACATTCTTCATCTGCATGCTATGTCATTGATAATAATGTGGCAAATGTTTGTCCACAATGCCATACTATTTTTCAGAAATCAAGTCAGCCGACAATACAGGTTACACAACCTACTCCTGCTATTTGTCTAACGGCTAACGATGGAACTGGGACATTGATTTTTAACAAGGGAATCCTGGATGGAAATATTATTTCTATTTTAAGATACTCCGGATCCACCACAATTGGTATCCGTCAATCCTTAGTGCATCCACGTTATGTTACTAAAGAGTTTGTACGCTGTATTACTTTCGGAGGGACAGTGGAATATTATCCAACTGCAATTATAGAGGTTAAAACTCCATTTTTTTCAGGGAAAGTTAAAGTTTGTTTACTTCAGAATCCGGCTGCAGATTTGACAATCGGACGTATACATGGCAGCAAAGACTGTACTCCCGAGGAAATATTGGAATGGGAAAGAGTGAACTTGTATGCAGCCAATACAGTGACAACAAGAGCTCAAGCTCACGAGCTGGAAAGGAAGGATACTACAGCCACTAAAGTGATGGAGTACTCTAATGATAGACCTACTTCCATGATTGAAAGAGAGTCTTTTGCTCGCAAACAAAGAGAAGACAGCTCTTTGAAGAAATTTTTTGCAATAGTGAACAAACATGATGATATTACGGTTAAGAATAGAGCTAAACATTGGTTCACTATTCATAATGATATTTTGATTCGAAATAGTGTTGACAAAGATAAGGTAAAACATCAGGTCATAGTACCATCGTCGTTAAGGACATACATACTACGGCATGCACATGACTCCCAATGCGCGGGTCATATGGGCTACACTCGAACACGTTCACGAGTGTTGTCATCGTTTTTCTGGCCGGGAATTTCACGAGACGTATCTTTATACGTACGTTCCTGTGTGACTTGCCAGGAAGTTAAGTCTCGTGGAGCTTTTCATAATGCCCCCATTCAGGCCAGTGAAATATCAGTTCGTCCTTTCGACAAGATGGCAATAGATATATTATTGGTCCTATGTTACCAACTGCCAGAGGGCATAGGTACATATTAACATGTATTGACCTATGTACACGATGGCCAGAGGCCATACCTCTGAAAAATATTACAACAGCTGATATATCTGATGCTTTGATATTAATATTTTCTAGGCTTGGGTTTCCAAGAAAATTACTTTCGGACCATGGACCACAATTTGTGTCTGATACAATGAAGGATGTAATGAAGACACTGAATATAGAAAGAAGTCTCAGCAGTGTTTATCATCCGATGAGTAATGGGTCCGTTGAGAGGCTCAACCATACTATTAAACAACTTTTACATAAAGTTATGGTAAACAATCCTCAAGATTGGGACAGAGCTATTCCAGCTGTGTTGTTCGCTTACCAAGAAATTCCGCATGAGCAGACCGGTTTTTCTCCGTTCGAGTTAGTGTTTGGTGCTCCTCCAAGAGGCCCAATGGGACTCATTAAAGACTTACTACTCGACTCTGAGATGACTCAGGAAACACAGTCATCTTATGAATACGTTATTAACTTACGTAAAAAAATCAGAGGCTTGCCGCATGGCAACAGCTTCATCAGAGGCTGCAAAGGAGAGAGCTAGACAATTTCAAAACAAAAATAGAAGACTCCGCCAGTTATTTCCTGGTGACGAAGCATATGTACTACTTCCACAAAAGGGTAACAAATTATTAATTGCTTGGAATGGACCATACAAAATAGTAGATAAGATTTCTGACGTCGACTACATATTAGACATAAAAGGTCAGAAAAAAATTTATCATATAAATATGTTGAAAGAGTTCTTTACCCGTCCACTTCATCTACAGTCTATCTTCCACGACTTAGACGACAAGTCAGTTAATTCTTATCAATACTCTAGTCTTTTTGTAATTCAGGAAGAAGAAGCATCTTTTCCTGAGGTTGAAATGTCTTTTCCTATACCGGAACTGCAATCTTCAGAATCTTGGAGGGATGTTGCTATTTCACCTTCACTTACTTCAGATGAAAATAATTCCATTACTAAACTCCTAGAAACCTACTCTGATGTTCTGACGGATATACCTGGTCGAACTTCTATCATTTCTCATGACATTATACTGAAGGACAGTACTCCTATAAAACTTCGTCCTTACTCTGTACCTATCCATTTTCAAGATAAAACATCTCAAGAACTTAAACAGATGTTAGCATTAGGAATTATCGAACATAGTAACTCGCCATTCGCTTCACCACTAGTTATTGTAAGAAAAAAAGACAATAATATACGATTATGTGTAGATTATAGGAAACTTAACACTCAAACTGTACCAGACAGTGAACCTCATCCTTTGATTGACGATCTACTTATTCGTCTTTCATCTGCTAGATATTTCACAAAAATTGACTTAACCAAGGGATATTGGCAGATTCCCTTAACTGAACAAGCAAAATATTACACTGCATTTTCGACTCCACAAGGTCTGTATCAGTGGAATGTCATGCCTTTTGGGCTAATGAATGCGCCTGCAACGTTCAATCGCATGATGCGAAGAATTTTAGCTTGCAGAACAGACATCATCACTTATATTGATGACATCTGTCTGTTTAGTCATTCCTTTGATGAACATGTCATTGGATTAGGTTCAGTACTAGATATTTTAAGAACTAATAACTTAACTGCCAGAACTAGCAAAATGCAAATAGGTTTTCAAGAAATAACATTCCTGGGACATATAATAGGGGCTGGACAAATAAAAACTATTCCTCAAAATGTGTCTAAGATTTTACAGCTATCAGTTCCACAAACAAAAAAACAAGTTAGGAGCTTGTTGGGTTTAGTACAATATTATAGGAGGTTTATTCCTAACTTGTCAACAATTACGGCTGTCTTGTCTTCGTTACTGAAGAAAGATATGCCTACAAAAGTTCTGTGGACAACAGACTGCCAGACAACTTTTGACAAAATAATATCTCTCTTCTCCAGGCAACCTATTCTTAGGTTACCAGATAGTAAAAAAAATGTTTATACTCCGTACAGATGCGAGCAATTACGGATTGGGAGGTACGCTATTGCAAGAACACGACGGCGTCCTGCACCCTACTCTTTATATATCCAGAAAACTCACCGAGACAGAGCGAAACTACTCGGTGATAGATAGGGAGCTATTGGGAGTCGTATGGGCAATACAAAAACTAGAGAAGTTTCTGCTAGGCGCTCCTTTTGTCATACAAACTGACCAACATGCTGTAGCATCACTTAGAAAAGCCAATCATAAGAACGCCAAACTTGCTCGTTTTTCAATCCTGCTTCAGCCCTTTAATTTCACCATCGAGACAATTCCAGGACATGAGAATATAGTCGCTGATATTCTATCCCGCAATCCTTTGCCATATAAGAAGGAAACATAAATAACTCATGGAACCAGAACTTGGTGATGAAACTGACACTTGTTGAATGTTCTGCAAGAGTTTACAAACTTACAAAATTCCAGGTCAAACAAGTTGACAAAGAAGAATTCTACGCACATTCAAAGTTGTAACAATCCGAGTAGAATAATCACATAATGTGAATATGTGCACGGACTTTGGTTAGTGTCCAATCGTGACTCAGTCGAATTCAAATAGGATACATTCAAGATGAAAAGTGAAAATAGGAACAAAGTGACATACAGATATATTTTCATATACTTTCGTCGGAATGATAACGTGATATTCGTGGAACTTTATGAAAGAAGGACAACGTATTCCTTGGGAATGACATTACTTAATAGTATTATGATTAAATAATATAATAATAAAACAAGTAATATACATACAGCAAAACACAAATAGATAATATAGTTATAATAATAATAATAATAATAAATTCTTTAAGCACCAAACACGGCGCATAAGGCAGAAACCAGTGCTCTCCAGGTTGTTCGTTGTGACGCCACTCCTCTTAGCTCTTGCACATTATTTAGGCCCAACGTTCTTCCTTCTCTTATTATTGTTCTTCTGAGTGTTTCTTTTGGTCTTCCTTTTTTCCTCTTACCCTCAGGAACCAAGTGAGCGCCCTGTAGTGGTATTCTGTTGTTTTGCATTCGTAGGACATGACCGATATATGACCATCGTCTTTTCCTTATATAGTCGGAGACATATTTCTGCCTAGAGTCTTCTCTTATTTGTCGATTAGTCTTGAATTCTTTCCAACTGATGTTCATGAGTTTTCTAAGACATTTGTTCTCGAATGTATTCAGCTTGTTCTCCAATGATTTTGTTATTTTCCAACTCTCACAGCCGTATGTTAACACTGAGATAACATTTGAATTAAACAGACGAAGCTTGGTATGTATATTCAATGATCGTAATTTCCAAATGTTAGATAATCTATTGAAGGCGCTAGCTGCCAAAGCAATTCTAGTATGGATTTCTCTTGTGTTGTGTCACCATCCTGAGTCATTTTACTGCCTAAATAATTGAAACTTTCAACTTTCTGTAGTTTTTCCCCGTTCAAGATGATATCAAAGGTCTCGTTAGAAAAAGTTCATAGCTTTAGTTTTAGAGGCATTTATTTGGAGACCTATTTTAACCGAGAGATGACACAAATTATTTATTGCTTCTTGGGATTGTCTTGGTGTTGAACTTAAGAATGCTACATCATCTGCGAAATCCAGGTCCCCTAGGAATTTTCCATTTGTCCATTTTATACCTAATTGTTCATTGTGGGTATAGTTTCTCATAACCCAATCAATAGCTATTCCAAAAAGTAGTGGTGACATAATACAGCCTTGTTTCACCCCTGTTTCTACTGTAAACCATTCTTTATTCCCTTTATTTGTTCTAACACAACATCTTGCATTGTCATATAGTTATGCTAGCTAATTAATTGTTTCATTTTTATATGTATGTATGAACTTAATTTAACATAATATTAATATATATAGTAATTCTATATTGTTAATTCACATACTTTTACTTTCTTTTAATACATTATTAACTACTCTCTTACTTTCCATACAATTTTTCTTTTCTTTCCTTAGCTATTAATTCTTACTTTCCTTTACTTAGGATAAATTATATTCTATAAGATACTACACAGTCTACATTTAGTTAATATTATGACTCATTAATTTATACTATAATTTTAATTACCATTTTCTATTCGTAATAATTAAGTTAGAACTTTCTTCACAGACATAAGTATTTATAAATTAGTCACGGTTTGATAGTTGACATTTCTTTCTGTTGACATGGACTTAAATTTGACTACGATCTTCGACGATAGTACGTGATTCGTAGATCAATAATCTTTAAAAATTTTTTCACATACCCATAATTTAAAAAAAAAAAATCTATAGTCTAGATTTTTTTTTACCCCCGTCGGCCAGGGGAATGTTACAAGAGGATATATGATTTGTAGCAACTAGGTAGTAAGCTCGGATAAAAGTTGCACATTTTAGTTGTTGAACTGCAATAGAGATATATTATAGTTTTTGCTTTACGATGTTGAAAGCGAGGAGCATAATTTGCGTAGTTTTAATGTGACGTGTCGCGTTGGTAAGGTAGCACGTGACAACATTGTATTTGTACCCATATGTTGTTATATTTAGTCCTAGACGGACGGAAGTGTTTGAAGTCTCCCAGTAGAAGGATATTTATATCAAGGATTTTCTTGATGAATAGGTATTTGGGTCAGCCTATACTTAGTGGATACAATATTATATCTCAGTGATGAACGGGATTTATGTTCGAAGAGGAGAATGTATTTTCGGGAGCAATCTTAATGGAAAGTATCCAAGAAGGTCACATTAGTCGCGTAAGTTGAGTTGTTCGATACCGGATTGCCTATCTAGGAATCACGAGTAAATAGCTTGACTGTACCACGACTGAAGGAAGTGACGAATTATGATGTATTAATTGAATTCTGATGAACTGCATTTTATTTGGATGTGATGTGCTATTAAATTGTACTCTGTTCGGACTCTGAACACCACGGACTTATCAGTTGATATTATTGAAAGTTCAGACTATTGACCCACTATTCATGTTTGTCAGCACGGCATTAGAAGCTCTACCATTTGAAGTATTTATCAAAACTAATAATACAACAAAACAGTGGTTATAAACCGGCACACATAGAAGTTAGCAGAGAATACCATAACAAACGGTGGCAACAACCAGAATAAAACTAATAACAATGGAACAATGAAGCACGATACAATCTGTGTAAGTGATGATAATAAGTTTTGTTCATCGGCAGGAAAATCCGATGTAACACTTCCCGTGTTGCCAGACTTGTGTGAGGGCGCGCATTGTCGTGAAGGAGAAGCAGGTCTGCTGGATTCTTGTGCGGACGAACTCTGCGAAAACGTTGATCGAGTTTTTTTAATGTCTTAATGTAAGCTTGCGAATTGATTGTCTCTCCTCTTTGCATAACGTCCACAAGAATCACACCTTCAATGTTCCAAAAGACAGTGATCATGACCTTTCCAGCTGAAGGAATTGTCTTGAATTTCTTTCTTCTTGGTGATTGCGGATGATGCCACTCCATTGTCTTTTTGTCTCAGGTTCAAAATGATGTGCCCAGGTTTCGTCACTTGTAACGATCTTAGCCAAAAAGTAATTTCCATCAGCATTGAAACGCTCCAACAATTCAGAAGAAATTGTTTTCCTTTGCAATCGGTGGTCATTTGTGAGACTTCGAGGAACCTATCTTGTGCAAACCTGAGAAAATCCGAGAGTTTTTATAACTGCATTTGCACTACCAATGCTGACTGACAGCTGTAAGGCCAATTGTTGAGTAGTGATTCGCCTATCAGTAAGAATAATGCCCTCAGCGCATTTCAACATTTCTGCGTTGGTGGCTGAGGCAGGATGTCCACAGCGCGGCCGATCAAGCAGCTCCGTATCTCCACTTCCTGATTCTTTGATTCTCTGAACCCAGCGACTGACTATACTCCTGTCGACTGCAAAACTTCCATACACATCACATAGACGCTTGTGAATATTCACAACAGTTTCCTTCTCTGCAACGAGAAATTCTATCACAATTAGCTGTTTATAACGCAAGTTGCTAACACGCTCCATTTCAACGGTTTAGGGCAGCCGTATTATTTGGCCGGTTGCGGTGCAATTTGGTGCACACAATTGGCACATGCCATATTTGAAGTGTGCAAAATTTCATGCTTCTATCTTCATTATTAGCTGAGAAAAACGATGTGGTGCATTACTTTCTGAACGCCCGTCGTATTTACTGTTTTACAGCATGTGTGAAAGCATACAGTATGAAAGTTCTGACAAAGAACAAAATGTTGGATGGGCCTGTGTGCCCAATTCTCAGACCCCTTGTTTCTCTGTTTTTTTTTCCACACCCATGTTTTTCACTCAAATTCTGGATGCTTGAGAAATATACACAATAAAACAGTGATTAATGAAATGAATTAATCTTTGCACGTTGTCAACTTACCACATAAAGAGCTTGTAACACAGCCAGATTTGCTACCATCCCAGCTTTCTCAAAACTGTCATCAATGGGGTGTACAAACAGAGGACGTTTACTGCCTGCACTTAGGGCCCTTTACAAATGTAAAGAATGTAGAAATGTTCTTCACACAAATGTTAACTTCACGGAAGAGTTATCATGCAATGACAGTAGTTACATTTTAAGAAAGGCCTATAGTATAACAATTAAAATTAGTGTTGAGCATAATCACATTACAGGTCTGGGAACATTTATTCAATATTCCGAATTGTGAAAAGCTCTGAAAACCAAAAATTTTAAAAAAATAAATAAATAAATAATTGGTCTTTGAGGAGATGCAGAAACGAACTATTGCTTTCTACAAGGCATTTAGTAAGAGATGAGTAATGTGAGCAGAAATTAAAGGACAGTCATAGTATAAGATATCTTAACATGAAGAAGCTGAAAATGACACAGATGAATTTGCTGTCATATATGCCACTAAGGTGTTACTGCAATATACAGTAATAAACGGTATTCATTCTGAAGTCCTAATAAATCTGAATTCCGAAACACATATGGTCTGGACAGTTTTGGACAATAGGTTACGGACCTGTACTCACAATATATTTTGTCTAGTAAATGAAATGTCAGTTTTATCTGTAACACTGTGCAGTACTTTTGGACACCATTATTTAAAAACCTGTCTGACCATAAGGCTTAGAACTAGATCATACTCAGCCATTAAAATGATGGAAGTGAGCAGATTCTCTTCCACCATGTGCCCCACAAAACAAATAAAAATATAAAGATGATACTGGGAAAATCTGACACAGATAAGTCCTTCCCTTCCCCACTTTTATTTTTTGAGTACCAAGAAGGTAAAAAGACGTCTGCATGAAGGAAGTGACTTCCTTTTCATGTGATTGAACCTTAAATTATGAACTCTAATGATCATACAATTGTTCATATGGGCCAAATACAACCAGTAGCCACAGAGATGTGGTTTCTTGGAAAGACGATGCATAAACAGCTAAGCAATCTAATCATGAGATCCTGAGGGAGGCTTCAGAAAAAAGACAAATTATAATTATTGCAAAGATAAAGAGAAAGTAGTTAAAATATATAGGAAAAAAAAAATATATTAAAAAAAAAAAAATTTCCTTGTTTGGCGACAGTTATATTAGGGCTCATGTCCAAATATAAAAGACCTCTGTGACGGGTGTTTGCATGTTCCTTCATCTTATATTATTATTGAATATTAAAGTCACTCTCTTGACGTGGTTAATGTTTGTTATTGATGGTTAGCTCTGAATCGTAAGAACATCCCTTCGACGTTCTGATTGGCATATTATACATTAGTTGATTTCTCCTGTGGGAGAGTTATCGTGCTGAGAAAAAACGTAAACATTAACAGCTGTGGAACCCAACCCGAAACGTAAGTAAGATATCAAGCCTTCTGTTCAGAGTCCACATGTATTGACGTTCATATAAACGATATCCGACATTCACAAAACTTCATGTACAGTTCAGCATATCAATAAATTCCAATTAATACAAGTAGGTATCCGTCCGTGTCAAAACAATATGTCAGATGAACATCATGGCTATGTACATGCACTGCTATAGTCAACAGCCAGAAATGAGCGCATGAGTTCTTGACAGCTACAAATTGAATCATAATACGATTCTCCTTCCATCATTTAATTTACTTAATAATCTCATACTTTAGATTAATATTCGAACTGACCCTGAGTTCTATATTGAATTCATATATCGGCTATATACTAAGCCTCTCCTTGGAAGACCTACAAGACACGACTTCTCTGCTTGACGGATAGCGTAACCAGCTCATGTAACCAAGTCACCAAGCGTGACCTTCCCAACGCGAATACGTCATAATCTTAGCATATATTTCGCGTTCAGTATACCGTAAAATATCGACATATTCTATTAATGTTATTGACCCCTAAACGTTGCGCACTGCTAAACCCCAGCAGACGCCATCATTTAAAATAACACCGTAACAACCTCACGGTCTGGTATGTAACAAGAAGAACCAAATTAGAGCATTTTTGATAACAACGGGAAATACTGAGAAATGTTGAGATACAGGAATACAGCATTCTGCATGAGAAAATTCCAGATTCACTGAAAGCATGGCACTGAAATCACCAAGAAGAAGCTAAAGGATTATTTTAGACAGGGAGATGTGAAAAGACATGATCACATCATGGCACTTGATGATGGTGTTTACCTGTGCCAAAAAGCATCATAGGTAACCTGAAGGTTACCAATGGCAGCAAATTTGGTTGCATTCTGACAGTGTCCAGATAATTTTAGTTTCTATCTCTCTGTGTAGCTACTGGTATATGGTTTTGTTCCAACCAACTTCCTAGTGTCTTAATCTCTTTATATCTGTTATGGTGACTTTAGCAGCTTTTCTTAGAGATTTTATTGCACATGTTGTGGTCTTCCTCTCCTGTGCTTTAGATGTGGCTGTCTCTAAAACATATAGTAAAGAGTTTGTATGATTAAAACTATCTATCAGCAGTTCCTTTGACTCCATGTCTGAGCATTGCTGTCAGTTGCTAAGCCACTGCAATAGCTGATTCACATAATGTTTCTATTTCTCTCTTCAATCTACCATAATCTTTGACACTGAGTCATATAGCACTGTGTGTATTAATAGTGTTTTGTTATCAGTGTTTTATAGTGGATTAAAAAGAATTAATAAAAAAAACTGAACTATTATTTATGATAATTCAGGTTTTTTTTTTTTTAACATCTTAAAATCTCGTAGTCACAATAATTTTGTTAGAATACAGAACAAACATGGTACGTTCTTGGACAACCCTGATTATTTTTTCAGAACAACTGACTTTCTTTATTATCACATCACAGCAACAAATGTTATCAAGATAACACCTGAAGTATTATTTGGCAAAGTTGTCTTATTTTCAATTTTTTTTTTTTTAAATAAATCATTTTTAAATACAATTTTCAAATGTTTGGCCTGCTGTCAAATCAGAAGTTGTTCGTCTAATTCAGCATGCCTGTAAGATTTAAAGTATTTGAAAAAGCATTTCCTACTATCAATTCAGAAGTGAGTAGCATGAATCAGCTTGCTCATAAGTTATCTGACATCAGAAATGTGAAAAATTGTGAACTGTGAAGCTAATCTGCCTGTAGAGATACTAAGTAGAGTGAACACTATTACTGTTTCATTGTGACAGAGGCTATGTTATCGATTTCATATATCTTTCTCTTTGTCTTTATTTTCATCTTCTACGTCTTCATCACCCACTCCTGTAGGAATCGAACCCTCCTATACTCAACCTCTGTCTTTCTTTTCTAATTTAGCAAGCAGTTTATGGCTGTTAGCATTTATTGCATCTCTTTGATGTAGATCACCAGCAGACTTAATTATCTACGTGAGCTGTAATTTTTACACCAGAGCCAGAGATCAAATATAGTTGTAAAGTGACGCAACTATGGGAGGTGGCGTTAAGTTAATGTATGGTTCGATGGACAGCGATCAAAGGGGTAATTAAAGTTTAGTACTAGAGCAGTAAACTCGGGAAACAAGTTGGAGCAGATTTTATTACCTCCCTTGCAACCAGCTCGCTAGTGAGTAATTAAAACACGGTGAGCATAGCCAGATCAAAGACTTTGCTAGCCCGATCTTAAGCAGTCTGTACGCTGCCAGATGGCGAGACAGAGCGGCAAATTGGTGCGATGAATTTGTTTCATTTGCAGAAACGAGTTAAGGAATATGTAGATTTTCCCAAGGTGTAAACATCTGGAATTTGAGTCTGTCTCTGCTTTTAGACGTAACCTTTTTCCTTTCATCAGAGAGATATTTATACTAGAGCAGTTTAGACTCTCATTCATTCAGTACTCCGCAGTCAAGACTAGAACCATCTAGCGTTCGATTCCTAAGATCTCTGTTGATAGAAGCATCATTTAGTTGGTCGAATTGGAAATAGTTCTTAGTAGTTCTGTGTTGAGGTAAATATATTGATAGTATTTGTGAGTGATTGAAGTGGAAATCGCCTATTATATTTCACTAGTTTCTTTTGTGCAGAGTGATTATATAGAAAGTCAGTTATTTCTCTAGTTATTGTGTTACAGTGGAAAGCAGAATTTATAATGTCTAGCTAAAAAACTCATACAGCTATTAATAAAATTGATTAAACTGCTAGTAACCAGCAAGAGAATATTTTAACTAACTAAGTAAATGCACTGATGACTCATGAGTATTGATGAAATATATTTATATATATTTCTAATTCATGATGATTGATTCTTTTTACATGATTAGAATTTATTTCACGGAAGTTTTAACGGTGAGACAAGAGCTAAGCTTATAGTCTCTAACTTAAAGTTAATAAACGAAGTGAATATTATATTTTACGCGGGGGTAGGATAGGATGTGTGTATAATATTATGGCTTAGTATTTTGTACTTTTCTCTTCCTTATACAGTTTGGGTCAGTCCAACCATCTACCAGCGGTTTTGTTTCAGTATATGAGAAAAAACAAGAAGAAACATTTATGTAATTTAAATAAGTGAGTTTCCAAGTTACCACCTGTCTGGCATGGTGTGCATCCAGAAAGAGACAGAGTACTCATCTCACTAACTTTAATGCTAAAATGAAATAACTGTGCCTATCGAGCCAGATTATAATTGTTCCCAACAATCTCATTGTACCTTCAGCCTCTGTGGCGAGAGAAATATTATAATCAATAACATTTCCGAGATTTTTGACTAATTGTGGTGTGACCGAAAAAAATTGTTGTACGGAGAGAAGTCACCGACCTGTCATTCCTAGTTACTGGAAACTTCAAGCTATTGACACTGTGCGCGCTGTTAACTTTCTTGCCTGGACAAATTAAATGTGACCTAACCAGAACTCCTAAATAATAATAACCAAGAAAACGTTCCCTGAAGAAGTGAATTCAACCTGTCTTTGTGGAACTGGGGTTTCCTTGGCCAAAAATAACACGGGAGTTGCTGTATGTGCGTGTCCTAAGTATTGTTCCAGAAGTTACTACACAAGTTGTAGGTAAGAAAGTACGCCTGTGGCAACGGCTGAATGAAGAGAGAGAATGCAGGACTGAGTGATTCCTTTATGATTTGATTTATGTACCCACTCTGAAATTTCATTTATGCAAGTTTGTTGCTAATGATGTTTTTTTCTTCTTAGACTAGATT
The DNA here is from genome assembly GCA_024509875.1 of Oreohelix idahoensis. Taxonomy (NCBI): domain Eukaryota; kingdom Metazoa; phylum Mollusca; class Gastropoda; order Stylommatophora; family Oreohelicidae; genus Oreohelix; species Oreohelix idahoensis. Next base: position 94,954 of record JAMPIV010021570.1, on the reverse strand, counting down.
CAGGTATTAACTCTGTTCTTAAACTATAGAGGAGAAATCTTAGACTATAGTGTATAAATCCGTGACTCTTTGGGGCTATCACTTTTCTTCTAACAGGATCGTGGGCTAAACATAGAGGGAAAAGATTACACCTATGGGTCTATTATTCTTTTTTTAGTAATTCATAAACCTATGTGTATTATATGTGCTTGATATGCTAACTTATTTGTTGTGGAACATTTTCTTTATGTTAATAAAATTTACATAAACTCATACAAGTGTGTCAGTCAGCTTGTCCCAAAATATTCATATTCCATAGATATAGTTTCACGTCTGTACGTCTAAACGTTCGTCACTTATGTGTGCGTGTCTGTGAGTGGGTGATATAGAATATATATATATTACTGAGTAATTTGTCCAACATACATTTTCTGTTGTAGAGAGATAGGCTGGGTGAGAGATTTTCTCGAGTTCAGGGACAGAATTACTTATTTCTCCACCGTCTCACTCGTGAAAACTATTTTCTTATATCTTCTCTCACTGAGTCACCTCATGTTCTAGTCTATTCAGAAGGGACCAGTCTGAGTCGTAATTCACCTATCATAAATCTACGACAAATGTGGACTTGTCCAAAGGATTTTTGAACTTAGAATAGGAAGACGAGACGACAAATGTGAGCTCGTTTTCCGGGAATTGAACTCTAGTCCTGAGCAAGTACGACTAATATCAGCTCGTCTGCAGGATTAATATTCTTTATTCTGTAATAGAGTAAAAGTGTGATGTCTCGTGAGTTTTAGTATCTTTAAAAATAACTATCCCTTAGACTAACGATCTGTTTATGGGCTTGCTGACCACACTATAGTAATTATTGTTTCCACAGCATTATTGAGTATATTACATTTTGATTTACAGGTTGATTTTGTTGGAAGATATGTTATATATTGATTTTGTAAAACTTAACCGCTGGTAGATTTTGTGAGTATATAACATTCACAGGGTATTGAAGCAGAAGGTGTTTTGAACTAAGTTAAGGAGTGCGTTCGGACAAATTTGTTTCGTCCAGTTAATTGCCTCCCTTACCCGATCTGACTTCAGGGGTGAACTTGTAGTGGATTTAAAAATTAAGGGAATTTTTTTTTCTCCATAATTTTTTGCAATAATTGTTTTGTTTCCACTGTAGCAACTTATTTTTATAGTGATTAATCTTTACTACCATTAATTTGGCATTAGTCGCTTGCATTTAGAGCCTTTAGAGCCATTAAAAGCAGCGATAGTTAGATAACTATTTAGGAGGAGGTATCCCAGTTAAATTATATCATCTTTTGTTTGTAATTTCTCGTAAGTGTTAGAGAACCAGTGTATCTTTTTCCTTACTTCTTTCTCGACTAAGTCTCAGTCAGTTCTTTACAATGGCAGAGAGGGCAAAGCTTAGGCAGATGCTCAGACAGGAAGCGAGAGAAGAGGGATTGGACGGAGAAGCGAAAGCTTTTGTCAATGAAGAACTTGAGAGATATGATGCGGAGAGGAAAGCAGCCGAAGCTAAAGAGCAAAAGAAGATGGATGAGGAAATGGAAATTCGCAGGGCGAACGAAAGAGAGAAGGAGAGACAACAGGAGGAAAGAGAGAAGGAGAGGGAGGAAAGACAGCACAAGTTGGCGCTTAAAGCGCTAGAAGTCCAAAGTCGTGGCGCTGCCTCTACCTCCAGCAATGGAGAGTCTTCTCCTCATTCTTCCTTAACTGATCCTTCTAACACTCAATCTCTTCAACTCAATGCTATGTCTTTTGCTCTAGAATCTTTCCCTTGTCCTAATGAGAAGATCGACACGTGGCTAGAAAAATTTGAGAAAATTGCAACTCTGTACGGTTTAGAGAGGTTGCGTTGGTGTATGAAGCTTTCTCAGGCTTTGAAAAGTACTGCTTACGATGTGTATGCAAAACTGGAAAGCAGCCAACAAGACAACTATGACGTGTTGAAGAAAGCTTTACTTGATGCGCTTTGAAATGAATGTGCGCAAATATTTGCAACTGTTCCGCAACAGCAGGAAGGAGAGCTCTGAAACTTTTCAGCAGTTCTCGTCTCATTTGAAGGGATACTTGACAAAGTGCCTTGAGCTTTCACAGCTCGCCTCTACCTATGAAGGGCTTGAGGAGTTTGTTATATACGAACAGATAAGGAACACTTTGTCTGCTGACACCCGGAGATTTCTACCTGAGCAGGGTGCAGAAAAGCTTGAAGACATTTTGGAGAAGTCTGAGTGATATCATAATGCGCTGGCCGAACTGCCGGCCACAAAACGTAAACCGACAGAAGAGCCTTTTCGAAAGAATAATCTAGACCAATCTTCTCATGTTTCTCACCAAAATAACCACAGAGAAACTGGACCTCAAAACCCCCATCCTAAAAAGTCCAAGTTCTACAAAAACAAGTACCTTAACAACAATAAACAGTCTGATCAACCCAACTGTCCTACATGGCAGCACGGTCAGAAAGGACAAGGTGGCAAAGGAAAAACCCCTGAGCACGGGACATATGATCAGAGCGAGCACACCGAACCTAAATGCATCGGATGCTTGCTAACAGTCTCGCAAGGCAGAATTGATGTCAGTGATTCTCAACCTGTAGAGGGAGAGAGACCCTCTATGCGAGGTACTGTTATTTTGAATGGTTCTTCAACTTTTTGTTTATTTGACACAGGGCTTTCTTATGACTGCATTGTCGCCAGGCACCTGGTCAAACCTGGTCAAGAGACAGAAGAAACCGTTAAACTTTGTGGAGTTTTTAAGAGTGATGCACCAACAACCTTCCCATTGCATTGGTTGAGATCCACTCTGATTTTGTCAGAGGTGTGATCAAAGCGGCTGTTATGGATGACCCGATCTACCCAGTCATACTTGGCTGTAGATATGTGTTTATTGGAAAACCGGAAGAGCCAATTGTGGCAACAGTAACCACAACAAGGCAAACCAAGAAGGAACGGGAGCCTGCGCCAAATTTGTTACCTATGGAACTTAAAGAGGCGCAACAAAAGGACCCTACCTTGGCACCCTGCTTTAGGAAACTGCCCATGGCTTAGGCCCCTAGACAGCACGGGGACATTTTTTCTAAGGATGGCATACTTTATTGCAGAACGGGCAAGCCTGACCAAGGTTACAATCAGCTCCTAGTACCGAAACAGTACAGAAGCCAAATCCTAGAAATGGTGCACTCTCTTCCCTTCAGCGGACATATGGGACCGAACGCCACTAACCAACGGATATTGACTCATTACTGGTGGCCAGGAATGAATACTGATATTATCAGGTATATGAAATCCTGTGCCCAGTGCTACCGTGTGCCACCCAAGCAACGGACATCACCAGTTTCCATGGGTGAAATGCCAATAATGGGAACACCATTTGAACGGGTAGTGATCGACATTTTAGGACCCTTAGAAAGGACTAAAAGAAGGAACAGGTTCATCCTGACCTTAGTTGACAAATCCACTTTATGGGCAGAAGCTATACCGCTTACATGCGAGGATGCCAAGCATGTCGCAGAAGCCCTCGTGCAGATTTTTACTCGGTTGGGATTCCCTCAACATGTGTTGATGGATAACGGATCTCCATACCGAAACCTGTTAATGGATGAGATAATTAAGATCTTGAGGAACCAGCACATCTACATAAAGCCTTATAATCCGGCCAGAAGTGGGTTAGTAGAACGTGTCAACGGAAACCTCAACATGATGTTAAGTAAACTGGGACAAGTTTTTTTTTTTTTTTTTCTCGTACGCCCGCTAATACTCGAGGCGAAATCTCAGGTTATTATTAATGTCTAACCTGACATTGATTTTACGTGAGTATCCCTTTTTTCTTGTACAGAGACAGGTGTCCCTCGCCATTCAGGCAGATACTCGCCGATTTCGGAGGTATCCATTAGAGCTGGGTCGGCTCAGGAGCCGCCAATCCCTGGTCGACGACACTCCTTCAAATGTGCTAGCCAGGTCTCGAGTTAATCCAGTCCAAATCCCGGTCGACGAAAAATCCTCAAATGCCGTCGCCCGGGTTTGATCCTGAATCACCCGGTCGCCAGAGCGGTGTTGTATCCACTACGCTAGCGCGGCTCCTGGGACAAGTGAAACCTGAAGATTGGGACCTTTGTATATCTGCAGCTTTATTTGCTTACAGGGAAGCCCCAAATCCTTCCACAGGATTTCCTCCAGCTACTCTTTTATTCGGCAGACCTATCAAGGGGCCGCTTGAAGCCTTACTTCAGTCGCTGTCAGACCAGAAGACTGATGAGACAGTTGTCTCAGCCAGTAAATATGTGTCGGATTTAAAGGATAGGTTGAAACTAGGATGGGACCTAGCAACGACCAACTTTAAGCGAGCACGCGCAAAGCACGCTAACCGATACAGGAAAGTCGCGAAAGAGAGAGAATTACAACCAGGAGAAAAAGTTTTGTTGTTACCGCCAACCGGAAGCAACAAACTACGCATCGGATGGCAAGGGCCGTTTACTGTCCTTAAAAAGATTTCTAAGGCTAACTACCAGATCTCTATTAAAGGAAAGGAGAAGGTCTACCATGTAAATCTGATAAAGAAATACTTGGAAAGACCAGTGCCAACCTCCGAACATCTTCTGGCGTTCGCCAAAACTGACGAAGATGACGATAGTGGCAGGGAAATTCCACTGCAAACACACGGAATCTTTCAAAAATGTCATAAGCGGCGACACTCTTTCAAACGCACACGGAAGACATTCCAACGGAAGAAAACGTGGGAGCAGACTTCATGAGTAGGAATTGGACAGAGATGGAGGGGGAAGATGAGAGGGAAGATGACAGTCACCCAGACACCACTGATATAGGAAATCTATTTACATAACGTGGACATGGAATGGTTCCATATCTTAAGCGGGGACGTCTGTGACAGAGGCTATGTTATCGATTTCATATATCTTTCTCTTTGTCTTTATTTTCGTCTTCTACGTCTTCATCACCCACTCCTGTAGGAATCGAACCCTCCTATACTCAACCTCTGTCTTTCTTTTCTAATTTAGCAAGCAGTTTATGGCTGTTAGCATTTATTGCATCTCTTTGATGTAGATCACCAGCAGACTTAATTATCTACGTGAGCTGTAATTTTTACACCAGAGCCAGAGATCGAATATAGTTGTAAAGTGACACAACTATGGGAGGTGGCGTTAAGTTAATGTATGGTTCGATGGACAGCGATCAAAGGGGTAATTAAAGTTTAGTACTAGAGCAGTAAACTCGGGAAACAAGTTGGAGCAGATTTTATTACCTCCCTTGCAACCAGCTCGCTAGTGAGTAATTAAAACACGGTGAGCATAGCCAGATCAAAGACTTTGTTAGCCCGATCTTAAGCAGTCTGTACGCTGCCAGATGGCGAGACAGAGCGGCAAATTGGTGCGATGAATTTGTTTCATTTGCAGAAACGAGTTAAGGAATATGTAGATTTTCCCAAGGTGTAAACATCTGGAATTTGAGTCTGTCTCGGGTTTTAGACGTAACCTTTTTCCTTTCATCAGAGAGATATTTATACTAGAGCAGTTTAGACTCTCATTCATTCAGTACTCCGCAGTCAAGACTAGAACCATCTAGCGTTCGATTCCTAAGATCTCTGTTAATAGAAGCATCATTTAGTTGGTCGAATTGGAAATAGTTCTTAGTAGTTCTGTGTTGAGGTAAATATATTGATAGTATTTGTGAGTGATTGAAGTGAAAATCGCCTATTATATTTCACTAGTTTCTTTTGTGCAGAGTGATTATATAGAAAGTCAGTTATTTCTCTAGTTATTGTGTTACAGTGGAAAGCAGAATTTATAATGTCTAGCTAAAAAACTCATACAGCTATTAATAAAATTGATTAAACTGCTAGTAACCAGCAAGAGAATATTTTAACTAACTAAGTAAATGCACTGATGACTCATGAGTATTGATGAAATATATTTATATATATTTCTAATTCATGATGATTGATTCTTTTAAATGATTAGAATTTATTTCACGGAAGTTTTAACTGTGAGACAAAATCTAAGCTTATAGTCTCTAACTTAAAGTTAATAAACGAAGTGAATATTATATTTTACGTGGGGTATGATAGGATGTGTGTATAATATTATGGCTTAGTATTTTGTACTTTTCTCTTCCTTATACAGTGTGGGTCAGCCCAACCATCTACCAGCGGTTTTGTTTCAGTATATGAGAAAAAACAAGCAGAAACATTTATGTAATTTAAATAAAAGAGTTTCCAAGTTACCACCTGTCTGGCATGGTGTGCATCCAGAAAGAGACAGAGTACTCATCTCACTAACTTTAATGCTAAAATGAAATAACTGTGCCTATCGAGCCAGATTATAATTCTTCCCAACAATCTCATTGTACCTTCAGCCTCTGTGGCGAGAGAAATATTATAATCAATAACATTTCCGAGATTTTTGACTAATTGTGGTGTGAAAAAAAAAAATTGTTGTATGGAGAGAAGTCACCGACCTGTCATTCCTAGTTACTGGAAACTTCAAGCTATTGACACTGTGCACGCTGTTAACTTTCTTGCCTGGACAAATTAAATGTGACCTAACCAGAACTCCTAAATAATAATAACCAAGAAAACGTTCCCTGAAGAAGTGAATTCGACCTGTCTTTGTGGAACTGGGGTTTCCTTGGCCAAAAATAACACGGGAGTTGCTGTATGTGCGTGTCCTAAGTATTGTTCCAGAAGTTACTACACAAGTTGTAGGTAAGAAAGTATGCCTGTGGCCACGGCTGAATGAAGAGAGAGAATGCAGGACTGAGTGATTCCTTTATGATTTGATTTATGCACCCACTCTGAAATTTCATTTATGCAAGTTTGTTGCTAATGATGTTTTTTTCTTCTTAGACTAGATTCAGGTATTAACTCTGTTCTTAAACTATAGAGGAGAAATCTTAGACTATAGCGTATAAATCCGTGACTCTTTGGGGCTATCACTTTTCTTCTAACAGGATCGAGGGCTAAACATAGAGGGAAAAGATTATTCTTTTTTTAGTAATTCATAAACCTATGTGTATTATATGTGCTTGATACGCTAACTTATTTGTTGTGGAACATTTTCTTTATGTTAATAAAATTTACATAAACTCATACAAGTGTGTCAGTCAGCTTGTCCCAAAATATTCATATTCCATAGATATAGTTTCACGTCTGTACGTCTAAACGTTCGTCACTTATATGTGCGTGTCTGTGAGTGGGTGATATAGAATATATATATATTACTGAGTAATTTGTCCAACACACATTTTCTGTTGTAGAGAGATAGGCTGGGCGAGAGATTTTCTCGAGTTCAGGGACAGAATTACTTATTTCTCCACCGTCTCACTCGTGAAAACTATTTTCTTATATCTTCTCTCACTGAGTCACCTCATGTTCTAGTCTATTCAGAAGGGACCAATCTGAGTCTTAATTCACCTATCATAAATCTATGACATTCATATTAGTTAAGAATCAGCTACAGACAGACTATACTCTCTTATCAAATAAGCATTAAAAATGCAGAAAATGGAAAGGCTGCAGGAATAATCACAGAAGCAATAAAAGTGGACATTGTATCCACTACAGAGAACTTGCACAACCTGTTCAAAAAAATGTGGGAATAAGAGGCCATCCCCAAGAGATGAAAGGAAGGGCACATAACTAAATTGCCCAAGTACAGACTACATAAAAGAAGCTTTATATGGAAAACTCAGGGAGGAACAAGCTGGATTTCATAGAGGAATATTATGTGCAGATCAGATAGAAACAATCTAAATCATCATAGAGCATTTAAGAGAATGTAAGATACCACTATGCCATGTGCTTCTCAAAAGTCCTCGTACTGTAGCCATAAAAAAGCAGTAGGCTTACCAGAGGTCCTAATCGCTGCAGTTACCTTCGAAGTAGGCCTCTTGGGAACTGAAAAAATGATCCTCATGCCCTTCCCACTGCTGGAGGCACCTCTAAAGCTTTGTTTTTGTAATGTTTTTCAGAACCTCCTGTGATTCCACCTGAATCTCCTTGATGTTCTCTAATTTTCATCCCTTCAACTGAATCTTCATTTTATGGAACAGTAAGAAGTAGCAGGGGCTAAATCAAAAGAGATGGGGATTCAAGGGACCATTGCTATCTTTTTTTTCAGCCACAAACTGCTGCGCAGACAAAACGGTGTGAGGAGGCAAGTTCATAATGCAGGAGCCAGTTCTGAGTGTTTTGGGATGTTTTCAAATCATGTCCTTCCTCATAGAAGGTCCTGTTTAGAACGTTGATGTAGAAGTGCTGATTCACTATCAGACCTGGAGAAACACAACTCCTTGTGGACAATTCCCTCTATGTCAAAGAAGCAGAAAAATGCTTCTGAAAGGAAGTCTTTAGCACTTTTTAAGATGTAATATGTGGTTTGTGATCCACATGGCCAGTCAGGAACTTTTGGATAGCAGCTAGTACATCAATTGGTACTAACAGTACTATCAGCAATATCCTTGAGTCTCTTCACACAATAATTTTAGACTAAAGATCCAACTTGTGGTACTTCCTCTCATTAGGAAATCAGCATGTTCTTAAGAGATTATGTAATTTACATATTTTGTTCTGTATTTGTTTTTTTCAGCATACAAAATATTCTGAATGATTGCCTTGTGTACCTGCTGTTGTAAATGTTACATATTTGATGCTGTTAGGCCAAGAAGGATACTGGCAACAGTGCTACAGTTGTACAGCAAAACAACATTAAAATCACAGAAAAAAAATGACACGACGACTTTACAAGCAACAGTAACTGTTCTGAGTAATTATTAAGAAGGAAGGAAAATTAATAATCTGTTTAAAAAAACCTTTTTATTCCAGCTTCTGCTGCATCAGCAAACCGTCTCACATCATCATAATCTCTGTTAAGTGGTCCAGTCGCAGAGAAGATCTAAAATTAAATATGACTGAGATAAAGCAATAATAAATCTTATATGTGCAGATGTGTGAATCTATTTATATAGTATTGTACTTTTGCCTGAAATCAGAATGTTATACATATTCTAGCAGGATTTACCACTTAATTTGTCACTTCACAACCTGTCCTGGTTTTCCTGCATATTTCAATACTTTTTTTTAATCACTACTTCATGTTTCTGATCACACTATTTTCATTTCCTGTATATGTCAAGCTATTCTATACTTTAATCTGAAGCTAACGGCCAGAAAGGCCATACTCCTTTGTAAGACTTTTTATTGCACGTAAATCCTAAGCATTGTTTACACAGTCATACTTGAAGGGGAAGACATTCACATTTGTGTGATAATTATTTGATGATAAGTTGGGGGCACTGAACAATGTGATGCTGCAAAATTGTAAAAGGTAAAACCATATTAACTAGGTCAGTTCTTAGCTCACTGGTCATGATACTACTTTCTTCAATGTTAGTTATGAAAGAATATGTGATCAGGATCTTCTTTGCCTTGCTCTGAAACATGCATTCAGAGATGCAACTGAAGGAATATGCCTTCACACTAGGTCAGATGGCCGACTGTTTAACCTCGCAAGGCTGAAGGCAAAAACTAAAATCAGAAGGGTCACTATACAAGACTTGTTGTTCGCCAATGATGCTGCAATCGTTGCTCGAAGTCAATAGAAGTTTCAGAGCTTGATGAATTGCTTCTCCCAAGTGTGCAAGGGCTTTGGCCTCGCAATAAGTCTAAACAAAACAAATGTGATGGGTCAGGATGAGGATGTTGCACCCGTTATCACTATCGATAACTATGAATTGGCAGTGGTGCACCACTTCACATACCTGGGGTCTACCATCAACAACAAACTCACTCTGGACATAGAAATTGACAGCTGCATTGGCAAAGCTGCAGCCATCTTTGCACACCTCACTAGGCGTGTTTGGGGAAACTCCAAACTCACAATGAAGACCAAAGCTAAAGTATATAATGACTGTGTCACCAGCATGCTTTTATATGGCAGCGAGACATGGACAACCTATGCTAAGCAAGAAAGAAGACTCGTCTATACCACAACCTTGGCATTTCGTGGAAGAACAAAGTGACAAATGTCGAGGTGCTGGCCTTCAAAGCATGCATACTTTGCTTAGACAGCGCAGACTATGCTGGCTTGGCCATGTCAACCGCATGGAAGATGGCTGTATGCCTAAAAGATATCTTCTACGGACAACTGGCAGATGGTAAAAGAACAGCTGGTGACCACAGCTGAGGTTCAAAGATGTGTGCAAAAGAGACATGAAGGCATTGGACATAAATCCAGCAACCTGGGAGGATAAAGCTGCAGATTGCAACAAGTGATGATGCTCCCTATGTCGCCACTTCAGATTGGGCCAAAAGAAGCTCTCACAAGCTGAAGAAAAGAGAATATGCCGTAAGGAACACCAGGTAAAAAAGCAGCTGAGGGCTATCACCTCAGGGGATATAGTCAGTGATGACTGAAGGGGCTCCTACTACCACACACAGTGAAAGGATTAAGTTTAAACCCTGGGGTATTGGTTGTTAAAAGTCTGGGCACTAGACCTGGCTCACGATGTTTCTCTCTTTTATGCAGTAAACAGCACAAAATATCATGTGTACTTCTTTAAAGAAAAAGAAACATTTGTGATCTTTACTTTCAGCAACATGTTTCAAGTGACAGATATCAATATATTGCAAATATAGAGAGAGACAAATTCCTGATTATTCTTTAAGTTTAATCAGTAGATACTGTCTCTCCTATAGATAACATTCATTAACATCATTATCATTACCAGTGCCAGCAATATCAATAATATATCCCATCATCATTGTCACACTGTCATCATAACCAGTCACACCACACAGCTGTCTGTCTGTGCGCCTTTAGTTAAGCCCATTGGACCTAACGACCTTTCAGTCACTGGGTCAAATTTTTATCAGAGATCTGACCTCAAGTCACAGTGCTTTAGACATTCGATATGAGGTGATAAAAAATTTTCAGCTAAATTTATTGTTGGAAGCTCCAGTTTTCAAGTGGTGTTAAGTTATAGATGGAATGTTACTGTTTGTTTCAGCTCTGAAACGAGCATGGTACTCAATCTGGCTAACCTCTACACCCCAAGGTAGAAGAGGAACAGCGCTGGAGATGGATAGGACACACACTGAGGAAACCTGTTGATAGCTTTACCAGAATTAGTATGTTCAATTGTTAAGAAAATGGTAAAAATTTCCATACAACAGAATCATTGCAGATCTGCAGAGAACTAAGACTTAGTCAGATATAACCAACACACAAATCCAAAATCTTTGACTGTCCAGGAACAGTCCAGAATTGCCCAGATAATGCTCACATAAATTAAAACAACATGTTCGTGTATCCAGCTGCCCTCTTCTTCTAATACACACAACAACAACAACAAACAAAGAATGGACAAAAGAGGTTAAAAAAAATACAAAAGACAGGGAATTTATGATAAGCATATAACATGGCATCAAATTTCCACTACATTTCTTTGTCCATGCCACCAAATAAAAAACAATAAACCACATACAAATACATATACAAACAAATGTGAACACATCAAAGAGAACATACTAAAAAATATAGTGTGAACACTGGTGGTTAAGAAGTTTACATACTAAACATATAATACACCACCAAAAACACACGTACCAGCCTTCCTGATGGTACTTCATCTGTGTGAATCAAAACAGGAAGCTTGTCAAAGGCTTTGTCAATCTGTAACAGGAAATATGAGATAAGTTATAACATTAATTCTAGAGCCAAAAAAAAAAAAAAAGCTACAAAAGATGAAGTGTTAATGAAAATAATTAAATCAGCTCAGCAGGAAACCAAACAGATGGAAGAGAATTATATCTATACATGACAAACTAAAGTTAGCAACAAACCTCTGTTAATAATTATGTGAGTACCTGTGCATAGTTTTCCAGAGATACCTTCAATGGTTCCAAACAGCCTGTCAACTTGTCTAATTTGTCAGTGACAACAATAACTATGTCAAAGTTACTATCCTTGATGTCAATAACTGGAATGAGTTCAGGTGGGCTGTGGAGTTTTAAATATAATATTTTAAAATTTAAACAAACAATAAGCTACGGTTGATAACTCTTTACAAGCCACTGCCAAGCTTTGTTTCTTACTCTTTTGCACTCTCTAGCTATGTCAAACACAACATGCAGTTTCCATTTCTGCACATTTTGAAGAAAGGTACATGTATCTCACTACAAATGGTGATATATGTGGTGTAGGGATTCCAAATTTTTTTGACTCAGGCTCCCTTAAAATTTCTAACTACTACCACTTTAGTAAACTAAGTAGCTAAAATATATATTTTTTAAATCTTCTTCTTCCTCGTTCGCCCTGAAAAAGATGTTGGTTGCGTTGTGTCCGTTTACAGTCTTCTTCTTCTTCTTTGATCCTTAGCCGCCGACCGTCAAAGCAGTCAGTGGCCATCATGCCTAGTGGCGTCTTGTAGGGCAACAACAAATTGATTCCACTTTGCTCGGTCGGTGGCCATCCTTCGTACAGTGCCCCAACTCTGGTTCATTCTTTGCATCTCAGCCTCCACAGTCCTCCGCCAGGTTGTTTTTGGTCGGCCTCTCTTTCGTTTTCCTTCAGGAGTCCAAAGCATAACTGTTCTTGTGATGGCATCGGGGTCTCTTCTGAGGACATGACCAACCCAGCTCCAGTGTCTGCCAGCTATGATGGTGTGCATGTCCTCTTGCTTCCGTTTACAGTGAAGCTGCAATATTAGCGCCTTTCGGCCCGACACATCTGACTTCAGCATGCCATTTTTGGGGACCGGATTGCCTTCCCACTTCGATCCCTACTCTCTCAGCCAGACTGCAGTGATGCACTTGGAGGTGGAGTAGGGTCTTGGTCAGCTCTGGTTCGCTGACCCTGACGCAAGCAGTCAAGCTATGGGTCGCTGACTGCATTCTCTATTGCTGCGCCTTTGGGTCCCTTTTTTTTTTTTAATGAAGAACTATGAAAACAGAAAAGTTCTTAAAATTTATGTTTTGTTCATAGATACCCTGTAAGTAGTTAGTTGCAATAGTAAAAAAAAAAAAAATATTGACATATTTGAAATAATGAATTTTAAAAAAAAAATTAGATAAAAAGGTATATGCTAATATTTTAGATGTTTTTAAAATTTAAAAAAGAATTACATGTGTGTTCTTGCCTGTAAATAAATCATTTCTAAAAATGTCTCAACATTTTAAAATGCTTCTTCTTCTTCGTACACTCTCAGGCGTCCAATTGAATGTTTTCAAAGAAAGCTGTAGTCAGTTTGAGGCTATTTGAATCTCCATAGAGCTTTTCCAAGAATGGTACTGGTGTCAGCCATATGCGCTTTCGCTGACCGCAGATATGAAAGAAATAAAACAAAAACTTCAGGTCGAAAGTAGAAGCAGACAAACAACTGAAGCTCAAACTGACAGATGTGACCAGACGATGGGAGATCTACAGAGCATCAGGAGTGTGATGAATGCCATGAAAATAATTTAGCTGCAAATAGAATCCAATATCAAGAAGCTAGCAGAGCTGAAGGAGGAAAATGAAGCAGTCCTCAAAAGAAGAGAAATGGAAAGAATGACCATCCAGGAAATCGTGTGAAAATCACATCAGAAAACAACAAGAACAACCAACCTAACGAAAAATACATCTCTGCATCTCTAGACCAGCTGCTCCCTGTAATTGTTGAGAAAGTGATTTACCAGCTCCAACAACAAAAAAAGATGACACAAACAGCAGAAATGAGACAGTAAAAAACACACAAAACCCCACAAGCCAGCCAGTAGTCCTTTTTAGGACTAGCCTTTCTGAGGGCTGTGAGCTAACTAGCAAGGTAGGACAGGAAATACATTACTGAACAAACCACCATAATACAGACATACGACGAGAGGATCCAGTCAGCTTGCGTTCCTTTTCAGGACTAGTAACGGGCTAGCATTGAAGAGGTTAACACACAACATACCCCAAATATAACGGAATGGGTGAACAGTGTATTCCAACAATATAATTGAAGCAAAAAACAAAACAAAAAAAATCTTGCCATCAGAGCTCTAATTCTGATGAAGTTCATTCCTTTTAAAACAGTTTCAACCACCTTTTAATAAAGGAATAAGATATTGTAAGCTTTACTATGGATGGCAGCCATCCCTTTTATCAAGAAAGGTAATGTTGAGAAAAATGTTAAAACTTTGCACTTTAAAATTGAGAAAAATCGTACACCTAACTATGCAGACATGATCTTATCAAGTCAAATCTTTACATATCTAACGTTTCTGAAGTACAGCTCCAGGGTTGCCAACCTCTGTCTTAGAAGCTTTAGGACTTTCTTTATTTCAATTATTTTTCATTTTTTGGTCTATCCTAGACCTAACTCCTTATCTGCTGGCTGAAAGTCTGTGGAATGTTCTAGTTTCTTCAGAAGCATATTTTCTGCTGCCAAAACTTTGATGAAGACAACACACTGTGGACATGCTTCATTGTCTTCACAAATGTGTGTGAATCAAAAATAAAATAACTCTCATCATACTTTCCATGCTTAAGCGTGAGATTTTCCATACTCTTAGATTCTTGCACATCGTGTTTAAAAAAAATTAATGTCAGGAAAATGTATCTATCACAGAACTAGCAAATTATAACTGTTAACTTTGGTTAACTCTGGGAGGCCAGTATTCGAGGCACATTTTCCTATTTGCTCATGATGGGTGGCCAGTATTAGTTAGTGGCTGGTATTTTTGAACTAAGTTTAGTTTCATTTTGTCCCAATTTTATTCATTCAACTTCCTTTACTACTATATATAACATTAACATGATTTTTTGTTTAAACTTGGAAAGTTCTTTCCAAGTTTAACCGACCCATAAACTTTAATACTATATGAAAACTCAAAGGGACAGAAAATGCATGTGTCATATGCGTCATAAACTAAAAGAATACCATGTTCTTTTAGAATTAATAATACAATGAACAGCATTTGAACAAACTACATGGATGAAATACTGTCAATACAGAGGTAAATTTCAAAATGAAAAACAGTAATTAACATTTGTTTATAATCAATACTGAAAAGTAATATTACCTTGCCATCTGGTGGCAAGAAGAAAAACCAATGCAGTACTAATAAACCTTGCTAGATTTTGTACATCACACATCAGATGTAGGAGGCTTATTGACTCTGTTCTAAGAAATAAATTTTTTTAAAGTAAAATTTTTATGTTACTTTTTGTTTTTTTCACCTATATATAATAATAATAATAATAATAAATTCTTTAAGCGCCAAACATGGCGCATAAGGCAGAAACCAGTGCTCTCCAGGTTGTTCGTTGTGACGCCACTCCTCTTAACTCTTGCACATTATTTAGGCCCAACGTTCTTCCTTCTCTTATTATTGTTCTTCTAAGTGTTTCTTTTGGTCTTCCTTTTTTCCTCTTACCCTCAGGAACCCAAGTGAGCGCCTGCAGTGGTATTCTGTTGTTTTGCATTCGTAGGACATGACCGATATATGACCATCGTCTTTTCCTTATATAGTCGGAGACATATTTCTGCTTAGAGTCTTCTCTTATTTGTCGATTAGTCTTGAATTCTTTCCAACTGATGTTCATAAGTTTTCTAAGACATTTGTTCTCGAATGTATTCAGCTTGTTCTCCAGTGATTTTTTTTCCAACTTTCACAGCCGTATGTTAACACTGAGATAACATTCGAATTAAACAGACAAAGCTTGGTATGTATATTCAGTGATCGTAATTTCCAAATGTTAGATAATCTAGCTGCCAAAGCAATTCTAGTATGAATTTCTCTTGTTGTGTCACCATCCTGAGTCATTTTACTGCCTAAATAATTGAAACTTTCAACCTTCTGTAGTTTTTCCCTGTTCAGGATGATATCAAAGGTCTCATTAGAAAAGTTCATAACTTTAGTTTTAGAGGCATTTATTTGGAGACCTATTTTAACCGAGAGATGACACAGATTATTTACTCCTTCTTGGGCCTGTCTGGGTGTTGGACTTAAGAATGCTAAATCATCTGCAAAATCAAGGTCTTCCAGGGACTTTCCATCTGTCCATTTTATACCTAATTTATAATATATATATATATATATATATATATATATATATATATATATAT
This sequence comes from Oreohelix idahoensis, assembly GCA_024509875.1. Taxonomy (NCBI): domain Eukaryota; kingdom Metazoa; phylum Mollusca; class Gastropoda; order Stylommatophora; family Oreohelicidae; genus Oreohelix; species Oreohelix idahoensis. Next base: position 78,848 of record JAMPIV010021570.1, on the reverse strand, counting down.
ATATATATATATATATATATATATATATATATATATATATATATATATATACAACTGTATATGTGTTTGTTTATTTTTAGCACATGAAAAATCAAGAGTATGGAGACACTTCTATTTGTGCTGACTTGAGCTGAATTATGTGTTGACAGGTGTCTAAAAGAAAATGACCAATTTTTTGTCTTAGTGACTAGAAATGTAAAGATTTGTTGCACAAAATCTGTTCCTGTGGGTGAGATTAATGGTGTAAACAAGTTACTGCATAAATATTAACTCTTAGTATACGAGCGGCCTTCTAGAGAGGCTGATGATCAATCAGCAATCCCCATCAATAGCGAAAATTTATAGCTGAATGCATGTTTAAAACCACTGAACAAATTAGTTATGTGCATGATGTAGGGGTTTCATTTCTTCACATTTTGATATATAACACTTATGTTATCTTTATAAATAAATTATTTATTGCAAAATCTATAATGGTAGTCATGAAAGGCCGCTCGTATACTAAGAACTAAATGCCACTTACGCATGCACTGCGAAAAAAGTTAAATATAAATGGTGAAATATCTTGTGGTTATTTTATACAAAACAACTTTGATTTATATCGAACTTTGCCAATAATTATTGTCTTCTTAATTTTTTTTTTTAAAGAAAAGGTATCCCATTCAACCCGTGATGGGATATAATTAGGATATATAGTGTAGTAAATTCAAGATAATAAAATCTGATTTCTGTTATCTAAATATAGCATCTTCTCCCTCCTCAATCCAGATATAGTAAATCAAAACTGTAAAATTGTATAAATGCATGGATGTGTGTCTCCTCCTCCTCCTCCCCTCACAAAGTTAACATTAAAAAAAACACGCAAATTCTCTCACAACTGCCCTGTTGTTAACAAGATAAAACGGAGTGAGTAAGTCGGGGGTGGGGGGTGTCCAGGATGATACTCAATCCACCAATTAACTGCCATCATTCAAACGAGCACCCCATCTGACTGACTACCCCTTATCTTCACACCATCATTGATCCTTATATATTCATTTTAGTTCTTGTTATACATACTGTTTTACTATATTGTGCCATTTTCTTAGTCTATCTATTCTCAATACATGTTCCACAGTTATGGATGAATTGCATTCCTGTAAATAATCTAATAGGGGGCCTATTAGTTTTCTCTGTTGTTTATACTTTCTACATTTTAGTAGGAAATGTTCTACATTATTTTTTTCTAGACATTCTGCACAGTAAGGTCCTTCTATTCTAAAATAGCCCATTCCCAAAGACTATTCCTAGACCTATTTAATTTTCAACATTGATACTTACTCCATGATTCTGCAGCCGGTTCAAGATACAGATTTAAAAATGCATGTAGGCCTACAGTACAGTACAGTGTCTACTTATCTAACGATCCACCTCCCCCTTAGCTATGTCATGTTCCTTCACGGTAAGAAATCACATGACATGCCTCTTTGGACAACAGCCAAGCCTAAACAACAATGACTATTTTGGTTCAGACTTTGTACCACTGCTACCTGACCTTATCCCCCGCCACACCACCTTAGTATTGCCCTCTGCCCCCTTTCTTACTGACATACCTCTTTGTTTTTCGTGAACAAAATGATCTTACTGATCCTCCGATGCAACCGCTTCGTGATGTGCCATCGCATACTGTGGAGGAATAAAACTGCTGAAGAAATGGCAAAAGAGTATAGTTTCACGGAAAATACATCAATTTTCACTGCAGAGATGGTGGTGATACTAAAAGCACTAGAAATATTCTCTAATAACCCTCCCAAGAAACTAACAATTTTAACTGACTCTCTTTCAACAATTCAAGCACTTAAAAACTTACGAGAATTGAAAATTCCCAGTAATAAGAAACTTCTCAGACAACAGCTGAGAAAAGGTTATTTCAGAATAGAAGAACCTTACTGCACAGGATGTCTCCAAGACAATAATATAGAACATTTCTGGTTAAAATGTAAGAGGTATGAACAAATGAGAATACCAATATTAGATTATTTGCAGGCATCAAACTTACCTATAAATATAGAAGAAGTGTTAAGAATAGACATACCTAGGGAACTGCATAATATAGTCAAACAATATTTAACACATATTATTTGGAATTGAAACCTCTGATGGGTTATAATTAAGATATATATTGTTTTCAATTCCAAATAATATGAACAACTGCCGATATGAGAAAGTGGCATCACATCTGTCAAATCCTATTAGTCGGCCTACTAATCCATTGAGAGCGGAAATCAACGAAATGGGCCATCGTGCATGTCATTTTAGTACAAGACGACTACTGCGATGTTTTGCATGGGGCTGACAATCTCATTATGGAAAACAAACTGCCACAGACACCACCGCTGCAAGAACACCTCCTGTGAAGGAACCAGCTGCAGTTGTTGCTCCATGCTCCGTAAGGAGCGCAAAGGAAAATGATGATAATGACATATGTCATCGTGCTGATTGTGACGTGTACCGGAAAAGAGCCTACAGTAATCTGACAGCTTATTGTAACCTTATAGCTGCTCTCTGATTTGCTAGCTAAACATGCATTATACCAACTGTCTATTTCGGCAGCTCACTTTTTTGTCCCCACCCTCTTTTCTGTAAACACGGGCTAACGCAGTGTTTACAATCTTCATTGACCTATCAGTCATAACAGGAAACAAATCACGCTTTGTTTTACCGCGTTCCACTCACGCGAGCTCATCTGTCAATCATATAATACTTGACAGACAGCACGTGAGAGAGAGACAGATAACAGACTTCTTTGAAGTTTGCTCAGGGGAAATCTAAAAATCCTTTGATCTCGGAACACGAGCATTCTACAGGTAAAACCCCTAGGAGAGCAGAAAGTCTTTTGATGTCGGTCACCACTCCAGACGAGAACCTCTGAAAGACTGAAACGTAAGCCTTTATCTTGCATCTCTGCTTCTGAATTTTTGTCCCACACAGTAGTGCGAATTAACGCCATTAGAGATGAAAGAAATCCAATGATATATATATATATATATTGCTGTTTTATTTAACCCAACCATCAATGTCAGTCAGAATTTGAGAAGAAGTCTAGCGCGTAGACATAACCATTTCTTTTGGATTATTGGATAAAAAGTGATTCGTGGAGATTTTAATTCTGGATTTTCTGGTAAATAGTTACAAGTGTTAAAAGTATTTTACAGTGATAGCATTTAAAGTTAAACACTTAAATACTTTAAACATACAGTTAAATACTTCACTTAGATCTTTTTCTTTGCTAGTAAGGCGAATTAAATAAAATAACGCGTAGCGATTTTCATAACCAGATATTCAATTAAAATGTTAGACCACATCACCGACGCTACATAGCTGAGACGAGACGGTAATTTGTGTTTACAGTGTAGACGGACGCAACCACTTAAACTCTCCAGGAGAGAGAGAGAGAGAGATAAACAAGACGGTTAACCAGACCGGATTTAGATGCGTTAAACGACTGATAGTGGGAGGGAATAATACTGTTTATATTTCATTTGTAATTATTGTTATTATAGCGCCTATTATTTTTTTTAAATGACATACGATAACTTATCAAACACCGACAATTCACTAGCTACTAAATGATAGGTGATAAGTTGTACGTGGCACATTGTGAGAAAATTAATAAATAACACACTGTGATAATGTGATGCCAGCTGCGAGAAGGGGCGGGAGAGTCTTCATCGACTCAGTCCAACCCGAATCTGTGTGTGTAGGCGTAGGGAAAACACCGTGTATCTTTTAAATTCGTCAGGAGTGACAGAGCGGACGAGAGACAGTTGTGTCCCCGTCTATATATATATATATATATATATATATATATATATATATATATATATATATATATATATATATATATATATATATATATATATATATATATATATATAGATTTACATAGACTGGTAGCATTTTCCCATAAATGTTTCTTGTATTTTTAGCAGACCTGATCCCAAGTGGACGAACCAGCGGTCTTATCTTTTCCTTTTCCATTTCCATGGATAAGTGTGTACTAGCCGAAGATACTGTATGACTATAAATTATCCTACTGGACTTACAAAATCCAGGATATTATTTTTATCAGCCAGCAGTGGTGTATACCTGAAACCTTATTATTATTTTCCCCAACACAGCTGTAATCCAAGTGGAGTACTAATATATACACTGTGCAGGACTGGCGATCTGACAAAGAGTCGGCCGATAGAAAATCCATCATCATCATTTGTAACATTTGAAGCAACCGGAATTTTCCAGATTTTCTAGAAGTGTTCCCCTCTCTTAAAACGGTAAACACCAAGGATTCTCACACTATTCAATATATTAGTAGTAACCCTATATATCCAGATAAGAAGTTCCAGACGAGCGGGAAACAAGACTGTTTTCCCCCACCCGCCCTCAACACTGCAAGAGTTGTCGCAACGGAAATATTCAGTTGTAGTTCCTGTATCTATACTCACATTCCCCTGTGCACCCATTGGAGGAACAGTGCTAGTTTTTTTAGAACAGTGAAGACACCCCTTTATGACTTATATCGTCACCAGGATTCATCGTGGAAGTAAACTTATTCGGCGTTCACCTCATTAGTTTTTTTTGGGGATGAACTGGGGCCAATTTGTATCCTCGACAGCTGGGGTGATACATTAGTCAACAGTAACAGTAGGGATTATGTTCGTGGAATAAATTTACCAAGGGATACCATAGACCCAAGGGAAGAATACAAAATAGGTAAGAGTGTGAGAGGTGGCCACATGAATGAGAGAGCGTGTGTTGATTTTATTGTTGCCTGAAAGTATTTATTAATTTTTGGTGGTTTGATTTTGTTTACTTTACTTGGTCATATATTGTACCAATATTGTTATTCTGTAAACCTAGTGCTAACCTTCAACCTTTGGGTTAATATTTTCTTTGGGTTATTGTCGTGGTTGAGTTAGAGTGTAGAGTATTTGTCGAGTTGGACAATAGTAGTGAAATCGACAAGGGATAGTGGACTGACAGAGTTATAGATTACACTCACAGCAAGGTGTAAATAGGAGATGGACTTGAGACAACCTGGAAGAAGATTTACCAAAATGATCTCTCTCTCCAAGCCTCAACTCACTTATGTCTGTCTAAGCACCTCCTGCTCTCTCTCTTTTCTCTTATCAAACATAGAGATTCTAGTAAAGAGCTAAAAAATACAAATATGGATGGAAAGGTCGTGAACAGCGCATTAATAAATGTGTAAAATTTATTAAAGAAGAAAAGCATGAAAATAATGCATATCATCACAACAACATAAAATTACATCAATAATCAAATAATCATCAGTAGTCATCAATAATCATATACACCAACAACCACACACACAGATCACCATTCATAAAACCTGTAGAACACAGAGAGATGAAATAACTGAGTGTCAGCCCGTCCGTTTTCGGGACCATATGAAATAGTCCGGACAGTGTGTTACTTGTAGATCCTTCGTGAGGGACTATGCCTACAAAACTGTCCTTGTTGGTACTATCATTGGTGATTCCTCCCTAATTGCTGGAAGACTCTATTTACCTTCTGTTTACCAAAATGAATAAACTGCGTGGCAGTCCGTCCGTTTTCGGGGACCAGATGAAATAGTCCGGACAGTGTGTTACTTGTAGATCCTTCGTGAGGGACTATGCCTACAAAACTGTCCTTGTTGGTACTATCATTGGTGACTCCCGCCTACTGGCGCGAGGTGGGCTGGGGGACGCTGTTTATCTCCTGCAGACCAACTGAATGAACTTAGCGACAGCCTGTCCGCTTTCGGGGACCAAGGGAAAAGCTCCAGTAAGTGGTTTTTTCGTATATATCCTCCATCGGGTATGGAATTAACCTGAATAAAATCACTGTATAGGCGCTATCATTGGTGACTCCCCCCTACTGGCGCGAGTGGGGCTGGAACTCTGTCCATAGATGGCTGCTCATACGTGCGAAGTTCTACATAGACCCAGAAATAAACCATGGGACGAAGTCACTTGAGGACAATTGATCCCAAGGCGTGCTTATCCGGCGCTAGAATTGGCTTTAAATCCGGTTTTGGCTGGTTGACTGTGGCTTGGCTGAGTGCCCCGTTTAGGCACAAAAAAGGCGGGTGATATGGAATTCTGCTATAGGCATGCTGGGCGGTTTTGATATTCTGGAAGCCGCAATGCTCTGGCTGGTAATCCAAGAGGCGAGTAGAGAACTACTACTGCGTTTGGCGATTCCAGATTTTGCGTTGGCTCCGTTGCACTGCGTGAGCTTAACTTGGCGTTGACAAAAAAGGGGTTTTGATTCAGGAACGGGGTTGACGATTCGTGACGCTAGCGGTATTCAGAAACCCTCTAGATCGAAGAGAATATTTCGTTCTTCGCCGGACTGGAATCTGCTCTAGCGATTCGGTCTCCCTGAAACTGAGACCCAAAAAGAGACACCCTTTTACTTCAAGCAAAGAATAAATCACACTAACTTTATACAGAAAGTTTCGCTCCACTATGGGATTAAATTTATTGTAGTTATTGCTATGATAGCTTAGGGCTGTCTTTAACCATGTCTCCTGTTCCTTAAAAGTATCAATTATCAACACGCGCCCGCATAGACTTAATATCTTTTGCACACCCAGGTACCTGTCAGTAACTGTTCTGACAGCAACAATCTACTCCTCTTCTCCCAATCTCAACATACAGGAAACCTAACCTGTAGTTACAGTTAAATGAATATGCTTATTCATCTTACAACATTAAATGAATTTACATAAACAGATTACAGCATTTGGCATTACACAAATAAATCGTATGTCCCCTTGGGAAAATATATTAATATTCCACAAACTGAGTACAAAGAAAATGCAATGCCTAGCTATAATAATACAGTTGTGCCTGAATCATAAGATATAATTATATCTATGCCTAGTGACTGCTTTCTGTGAAAGTTATAGACTAGTGCCTAGCCACACAAGTAAGCATAAAATGATCCTCCCTTGCCACTAGAAATATCTATCAAAAGGAATAAGTGACTATCTCCTATAATCCAGAGTTATTACCTGCATCTCACTATTCAGTTTTAAAGTGAACAATCCACACCTGACATTATCTTACAGAAATGACAGTTACTTTTGCTGACTCTTAACCCAATGGTAAGCATTCGTGGACTGATTCTACGCCTAATATCTGTTATTGTAAGTTTAACATTTAACCCATGATAAACCGTAACAGTTTAAGCACGTCCTATCCCACATCATCTACGGGCCAGGAATATGTCACGAATGTCTTTGTCTATTAAACCCATCACTCTTATAGATTACAAAGGACCCCCCCCCCCCCCCCCCCCCCCCAAACACCTGGCCTGCATATTTCTACAGAAGTTCGGCGAAAGACGTAACCTAGAGTAAGACAAAAGAAATCGTGCGAAAGTTCCCCAGGTAGAGAAATGCATAACATTATGCTCTATCTTGTCTAAGGGCAAAAACTCAAAGACTGACCGCGGGTTTGTCTCCCCCTGTTTCCAGGATGCATAATATTATGATCCGAAGCAGCGTTCTGGAAACCAAACACAGGGACCCTTTCGCTCGTGATCAAAGGCTTTAAAGCGACCAGAGAAATTCCCCTGTTCGGCCGGACCAGGTGCGTGTTGACGTAACACTATCGTTCGCTGACCGCTTCAGGCCGGAACGTAACCAAACCTCGGGTGGGGTTTTCGAAGGTGAAAAATGAAAGAAAGAAGAATACAAAATGACGAGGAAAACCAGGACATTTAAAAAGTAATCAAATTATGGACAAGATGGTAAAATAGATTTTCGGTCACGTGACAGTTATTTTCCTTTATACGGTGAAGGCACACCATTCTTCTTTATTTCCGCTATATGTAAATGATTTTCTTGATATCTTTGGGTAACTTGATGTTGTAAACTGTTTAGTGATAATAAACAACAAGAAAACTTAACTTTATGCGTTGGTCAGACCCATACAGAATTATCCTTAGTTTTTTTACGTTTGTGTGTCTTGTTGTCACATATTGTTGTTGTGTGTGTAGAGTAACCTGTTCTTATTTTAGATAGGAAGGCAAAGACCGTCTTGTAACAAAGCATAGTTGTACGGATAGGCGGGATGAGAGAAACCTACTCACTCAAGACACATATCTTTCCTTCAACCTACCACCTGTGAAACCTATTTTCTATACATTCTCGTGTATCAGTCAACCTTTACTCTTTACCTATACTGGGCCCAATAAACCAATTAACCGACCGTACGACACTGATAATTGGTAATTTGTGACGTGTATATTCTTGTTTTTTTTTAGTTTATGAAGAAAAATAATACACCCGTTCAGTGTATGATGGGTTATAATTATGATATATAGTGCCTATGTCTCCAGAGAATATTTTCAAGTTGCCAATACTTGAACGCGTAATAATCCCTCCTGACCGATTATTGTAGTTAGAGTCAATTAAAATTCCCAAATTGATGTGTATGAGTGTGTCTGTGTGTTGTTACCTTTGTTCTAAAATGGTAGTCTCTTCAGTTAGCGTGTAAAGATTTCATGCATCTCCACCTGACACGAAAGTTCTGAAAATTTGCCAACGGCCACGGAAATGTGGATAAAGAAAAGGTTTGGATCATCATTCCAAAACGTAAAAGATTGTGGGGGAAGAGGAAGGGAGAGGGGTGCTGGTGTGGCATCAGATCACCATCTCTTTTTAGCCAAAATAAAGATGACGCTCAAATTATATACAATAATAAATAGCTATATATGATGTAAGATATCGTGGAAGTCGAGAAATAAAAGAAAGATGTACAGTTACTTAGCCCAATACGTCTTCTTCAACTTTTCATCTCGCCAAGGTCAGGGAAGTAGCAGTAGTGATCCCAATACTAAAACCAGATAAGGAGGCCCATGATTTGAGTTCCTACAGACCAATAGCATTGACATCTCAGTTAGGGCAGATAATGGTGACTGTAGTGAACAACGGACTAAAATTTCAAATGAAAAAAAAAATCTATGTTGCCCAACCCAAACTGGGTTTAAGAAAAACAGAATTACAATATGACCAACCTATCAGACTGGAACATGAAGTACAGACAGGCTTCAAAAGGAATGCAAAAACAGTAGCCATACTATTAGGTGTATCAAGAGCATGTGATTAATGCTAGAGAGTAGTAATACTCTACAAGGTTAGCAAGATAGGGATATCAAGAAAAATGTACAACTACATAGAAAACCTTACAGGACAGAAACTTTACAGTACAGGTAAACAATGATAAATCAGAGGTTTTCAAACAACAAAATGGCATCCCATAAGGATCGGTGATAGGTGACAAGCTTTCTGACATTGTGGGGAAAGAACTTAATAAAATCCTTACAGTTTTACTTATAAGTTGGGATAAAAAGACATTAATAAGGGAAAAGACTTTAATGAATAATGTTTGAGTATAGCCAGAAAATCACTGGCCATCTTTATGTAATACAGGTTATTACCTGAATGTACGTACGAAATTATAATATTGTATTATGACTAGGAAGGTGTAAAAAACATATGTTTGAGATATTTAATGATAATAGAGCACTCTACCAGATGGAGACAATAGTTATATATGTATTATTTTCTGATTTTTGATCTGTTGATACCTGTAAACCTGTTAAGAACGGAGATAGGTCAGAATAGCATTTTGAGGGCAATTAATCCTCTACTTCCAGAGTTTCTGGGTGAGAAACTGAAGTGAGCCAGTCACGTTGTTGTTCAACCCTGGTACCTGTTTGAGGCCATATGAATTGAGTGCCTTACCTTATCTCGAATCCTGAAAGCTGAGCGGTGTTGTGTGCATGAAGGCGTATAATTAGGACATCGCAGAATTTTCTACACATATCTACAGACAAGCCCTGTGTTTTGGGGCCTTGTTAATTCACTGACTTAACCTCCACCACCGATATTATATCAAAAAGATTTTAAAAGCATGATGACATTATTGATTCCCCAAATATGTGCTTAAGTTTGGAATAGAGTATTACACTAAGAACACTTCCTAGTTCAGGAAATAATAGACTTTAGTAGTTAAACTAGTTGTGTGTAAATATATCTTGACGTTTAATCTTTTATGAATCAACTCAATTATAATTAATACATTTGTAAAAAATTGTTCAGACCAAAATTCAATAGGGAGTTGTTTACTTACTTGTTTATTAACCTTAAAGTGTGGTTGTTGTTATTTTTTTCACATACATTGCATATACCCTAGACACGTAGCTACACAACACCCATACATCAGAACATATAAATTGGGGATAATATACATAGCGGGTGGTAGTCATTGGTGGAAGCAAGACAGGTTCCCTGACATATATTTAGAAATTAAACTTCCTCGAGGGCTTGCATAGCTGACTTCACATCTGCTACACAAATATATATACATAATTAATATCTACCCACCACATATAGTGGGGTTGGCTCGTTCCGGGATTTCTAAAGTTATAATAAGTAAATAAGTGGAGGAGTTGGTGAATTGGCATTGCTCATTGTTGTCCTGTTAATTAGAGATTAATTAGATATTTTGGTTTATTTAAATCACATTGGTTAGAATATTAAGATGGCAGAATTGGCCAAGTACAGATCTTCTGCTGTGCAGACTGCGAAGGAAATGGGTATGGAGGGACAGATTTTAATTGATTATGTTACAGCAGAGGTTGATAAATTTATAGCCAGAGAAAGGGAAGATGCTAGGGAGGCTAAGAAATTAGAGGCAGATAGATTGGCGGAGGAGAAACGAATTATGTTAGAAGATGCTAGAGAACTTAAGAAATTAGAGGCTGAAAGGGAGGCTGAGATTAAGAGGCTGCAGTTGGAGGAGAAGAGGCTTGAGGCTGAGAAAGAAGAAAAGAGATTGGCTGCCGATAGGGAAGCAGAAGAAAAACGACTGCATAGGGAAGCAGAAGCAGAAGATAAAAGACCACAGTGGGAGCATGAGTTACGACTAAGGGAGTTAGAGTTACAAGGCCATGGTCCTGATAATGGCACTAGCCCCTCCACTTCTGACTCTGTTGCAAGCCAGGTAGCCTCCTCATCAGCCATGGGGTTTCATCTGGATCCCTTTATTGAGAAAGATGATGATATTGAGTCCTTCCTAAGCCGCTTTGAAAGTTTAGCTACAACATATGGGTTGGAGAAGGAGAAGTGGAGCCTTAAGGTATCCCAGGGACTTAGGGGAAATTCTTATGAAGTATTTTCCAAGCTCAGTATATGACCAAGACAATTATGACATTCTTAAACAAGCACTACTGGTCAGATATGAGAAAAACAGTGAATTTTATAGGAAGAAATTTAGACATGCTAAATTACTCACTGGGGAGACCTACTACCAGTTCTCGGCCCGCCTAGAGACCTATCTGGAGAAATGGACTGCTCTGGGGGAAAACCCAAGATTTAAAGGAAATGATTATGATGGAGCAGGTTAGGGAGTCCATGGCTCCAGACTTGAGAAAGTTTCTCACAGAACAGGGTGCAGAGAGACTGGTGGATATTTTAAAGGTAGCTGAAAGATATCTAGCAGCCCAGTCAGAGTTAGCTGGAGCTAGGAAGAAGCAATTAGAACATAATAAAGGCAACCAAAACCAATTTGATACTAGGGATCATAACCCAAGAATAAACCAAAACTATGATAGGCCCAGGTACGAACAACGTGACAGAAACCCGCAATATAATGAAAGACAATCCTACAGACCAGAGGGAAAATGGTGTACAATCTGTAGGATGCAAAACCATAATACTATTGACTGTGGTAGGAAAGTTCCTCCATATCGCACGGCATGCATGATCACAGTGGACAAGGGGAGGAAGAAACTGACAGAGAATCATATTAATCTTCAACATCCCCCCACATGTGAAGAAGTGTTATGTAATGGGGCCACCGTTAGGTGCCTTTATGATTCCGGATTGGAATATGACTCAGTCGTGAGTGCAACCCTGGTGCACCCTGACCAGTATACCACAGAGAAAGTGGAGATACAAGGGGCCACCATGACACTTCCCGTAGCCGAGATCAATGTTAAGACAAGGTACGTGGAAGGAGTGATTAGAGCAGCCGTGTGTGAAGAGCCTAATTACCCGCTGGTGTTAGGAAAGAAATATGTGTTTCTAGGAAGCCCGGTAAAACCTGTTGTAATGACCACACTTCAGGTCAGGTCGACCCCTAGAAAGGAGGACACACCACCACTAACTATTCACCCAAAGCAGATGAGACAGGCCCAGGCAAAGGATAAATCATTAAAACCTTGCTTTGGCAAATTGCCAAACAGCCATACACACCCTAGAAAGGGACAATTTTATATGAAGGAGGGACTGCTCTACAGGAAAGCTAGAGCAGGATCCAACAGGGAGAGACAGCTAGTGCTGCCCAGGAGCTATAGGGAAAACGTGATGGCACAAGCACATGTTCTACCAGACGGTGTACACCAGAAGATGGGTACGACACGTCAAAGGACATCTGTAGCATATTTCTGGCCAGGTATAGCTGAAGACATTGATAAATTTGTTGACGCCTGCGACCAGTGCTGCAAGGTAAACTCCATGTCGTGAAAATTACAGTGATGCAACGTTAAAATTCCTCCAATTACAAAGATAACGGGTAAGATAACATGTAGGGATAAAAATATAGGCAAGATATGGCGAGGCTTCTTCACCTACACCAGCGTTTTCTAGCGCCATTGAAACTAACTAGTTAGAACATGCAGACAAACAACCCATCCTTTTAGACGGGGTAGAAACGGAGATAAAAGAAAAAAATTATGACTGTCTGAACACGTGTTTGAATCTAAATGCTAAAAAAAGACGCAATTTGTAGTTTTAAAGGAAAAAATTACGCCACTAGTTGACACAATGTAAGGAAATGGACAAAAAAAGACCTTAGTTCTTATTAGAAACAGACGTATCTTAGACGTTTTACCGTAATTGGTCGTTTTAATTTGAATATAGCTGCAAATGCTATACCCGAAGGTTCAAAAACAAATTTCAAAACTAACCTTGAGAAAAGTAGGTTTTTTCTTAATATGAAAATAAAAACTAGCTAGTTTGATAGCCCATCTTGAGCAGAGAAATAATATACTTTTAATTACACAGACGGACAGATAACACGGAAGATATTGACGAACGACTGTATTGTTCAATACAGACTAGCGAACAGTTTTTTGTGCATATTTTCACTAAAGTTACATTTTGGCGTCCTTGAGCCTAAGAATGCAAAAAACAAACTGCAAATGAACTAGGGGCAAAGTCGGAGGATAGTAGCTAAAAATAACTAGCATAGGATCTTAAAAGTAGGGGGAGACAACAATTTGTGTGGTTTTTTTCTTGTAGTTTCGTCCAAAAACAAGTGTAATTTTGGGAAAAGCCAAGTTGAGACGGACAGACCGACAGAAAATACTACATACTAGAATGAGACTGGACTGAAATTGGACATTTATATTTTGAATATTTGAAAAAGTTAGAGGGGAAGTCCGTTGATTGGACAGAAGTTTTTATAGTACTGAAAGACAGACGCTCGCTTGTGCCATTTTATAGAAGACTGTCCATTGACACAGTTCGTTACTGCTAGAGGTGATTTCCAGGAAATATTAAATAAAAATCAGTGGGACGCCCTAATTTAGCCAGCAGCTCAGCTGAGTTTTGCTAGTACTACGTAACTGTGTTCTCAATTCCGAATTGTGAGTTTCTAATCTGGCACTACGCTTGTGCCAGATGCTTTTGTAGAAGTACAAGAGCGGATGCCTGTGCAGCCTAACATTTTACTCCAGCTATTGAGAGGAGTGGGCCACAAGAATTCTGTACTACATCGTCACAGGCCAGTTAAGTGCAAACCTGGCCTGCTGTAGATTCATCAACTGTGTCCACCATCAATAAAGAAATAAAATCTTGTTATATAAACACTAATATCAGTCCATATGTCAAGGACAATGAACTTTGTAAACATAGATTGGGCATGATGACGCCACCCCAACTAAACATCCAGTGCTAGTTTTCCCAGGACATTGTAGATATTATTAATATTAACCAATGTAAGAATATATCTATGTACAAAAATTTCATTTGATTATTAAATATATATATGCAATTTTATTGATAAATACATATTGTTTCATATGTCCTGACCAAAAGAAAAAATTAGTTCAGGACTAATAAATTAAAAAAATTTTCAAACTTAAATTCTAAAAGCCAGTGTTAGTTCAGTGTATCATAGAGTTTATTATTATCATTAATAGACTTAGAATTTACATGTGTGTGTCTGTGTATGTTATTACCTACACATCACCATTCAGTACCCTAGACTTTTAACGTAGCTAACATTCATAATAGTAGAATAGGTCTGTTTGAGGTCGTAAGTGGTAGCAGAAAGGCCTTCTGTAACTCACATAAACTTTTATCTCAGGAGCCTTCACAGCTGACCTCATCCAGTACACTAGGTAACATAACAACCATACAATAACATCAAAAACCACTTTAAATATTGGGGTCTTGTCCGGGGATTAAGTTTATCAAAGATATTAGGGTCTCCTGGTCCGGGAATTAAACTATTGGGGGCATAAGTGAATAAATTTAACAGTGTCCCTAAAATTAAAAAGTGGAAAGTAAAAGTTGATGAATCTTCACAGCCAGTGGTGATTAATTAATTAATATATTACCTTGGTAATTACACTTTGTTGGTTACCTTAGTTATTGTTAAATTGTGTGATTTAGTATGGCAGATCTAGCAAAATTTAGATCGGCTGCTGTGCTGACGGCGAAGGAAATGAACATGGATGGTCAGGTTTTAATTCAATATGTAACTTCAGAATGTGACAAGTATATTGAAAGGGAAGATAGGAGGTTAGCTGAAGAGAAGAGGTTACAAATTGAAGCTGATAAAGAACTTAAGAAGCTGCAGATTGAGGCTGACAGGGAAGCTAGGGCATTGGAGGCAGAAGATAAGAGATTGACTGGCGAAAGGGAGGCAGAAGAAAAACGACAGCAAAGGGAAGCAGAAGAAAAGAGACAGGCTGCTGAGGCAGAAAATAGAAGATTGCAAAGGGAGCACGAATTACGACTAAGGGAGCTGGAATTACAAGGCCATGCTCCTGAAAATGGTGCCAGCCCCTTTCCCTCAGATGCCACGCCTAGTCAGGGAGCCTCAACCTCAGCTATGGGGTTTCATTTAGACCATTTTGTTGAGAAAGACGATGACATCGAGGGGTACCTCAGTAGATTTGAACTATTAGCTACTACGTATGGGTTAGAGAGAGAGAGGTGGAGTCTTAAGTTATCCCAAGGGCTTAGAGGTACTTCTTATGAAGTTTTCTCTAAGATGAATAGAGACGACCAAGACAATTATGACATGCTAAAGCAGGCTTTGTTATTGAGATATGAAAAGAATGGTGAATTTTATCGTAAGAAGTTTAGAAATGCCAAACTGTTGTCTGGGGAGACATACCACCAATTCTCTGCCAGACTGGAAACCTATTTGGAGAAATATACTGCTCTGGGGAAGACCCAAGATCTCAAAGAGATGATCATGATAGAGCAATTAAGAGAGTCCATGGCTCCAGACTTGAGAAAATTTCTCATGGAACAAGGTGCAGAGAGGTTGGGGGAGGTTTTGAATGTCGCTGAGAGGTATCAGGCAGCCCAGGCAGAGGTAAGTGGCACTAAAAAGAAGCACATAGAAAATTTTAAAGCTCCACAGCAATTTAGTAAATTTGATACCAGAGAACAAGGTAATAAAGGCAGGACAAACTTTGATAGGCCAAGAAATGATTATCGTGATAGAAACTCACAGTTCAATGACCAAAAATATAATGAAAGAAAACCTTTTAACCAAGGAAAGAGATGGTGCAAATGGTGTAAGAAAGACAACCATAACACCGAATTTTGTAAAAGGAAACCTTCAAACATTGCTGCAATGAAATCGGGGAACCAAAGATTAAAGGTTAATCCTAATGGACAGCAGGAACATTATCACCCCCCAGTTTGTGAGGATGTTATTTGTAATGGGGTCACCATAAGGTGCCTATATGATACAGGTTTGGATTATGATTCAGTTGTGAAGTCTAGCCTAGTGGACCCAAGTCAGTATACCACAGAAACAGTGGAAATACAAGGGGCGACTAAGGACATACCACTCGTGACACTTCCCATCGCAAGGATAACGGTGAAAACTCGCTATATGGAAGGAGAAATCAGAGCAGCAGTGATAGATGAACCAATCTACCCTCTGATATTGGGGTGTAGATACGTCTTCTTGGGGAATCCCGAGAGACCTGTGATCATGGCGACAGCGCAGACCAGTTCACAGAAAAAGGAGGAAGAAGGTGAACCTATAAATGCTCATCCAGAAGAGATGAGGAAGGCACAGGCTGAGGATAGGACACTCAAGCCATGTTTTAAAAAATTGCCCAAATGCCACACACCTCCAAGCAAGGGAGAGTACTTTATGAAGAACAAATTGATATACAGGAAGGCCGGAACTGGAATAAAAGTCACAACCAGCTGGTTCTTCCCGCTTCATATAGGGATAAAGTGATGGAACTAGGGCATGCGATTCCCTTCAGTGGTCACATGGGGATCAGCGCCACAGGACAGCGTATAGCTTGTCATTACTTCTGGCCAGGGATAACGGAGGATATAAAAAGATATGTCAAATCCTGTCCAGAATGTCAAAGGGTAGCTCCAAAGCATTGGACTGCTCCTGCAACTCTAGGGGAAATGCCCATAGTGGGAACACCTTTTGAGAGGGTTGCAGTGGAAATTGTGGGACCTCTCACTCGGACCAAGAGGAGGAACAGTTACATCCTTACTCTGGTGGACACTTGTTCTATGTGGGGAGAGGCGGTAGCCCTGCCATCAATTGATTCGAAACATGTAGCAGAGGCACTACTTACAATATTCACAAGATTAGGATTCCCGCATCAAATCTTGACTGATAATGGCTCACAGTTCAAGGGGAAACTAACGGAAGAAGTTTTTAAGCTATTTCAAGCCAGACACTTTCATTGTAGTCCGTACCATCCACAAGGGAACGGCCAGGTAGAGAGGTTCAATGGGACTCTCATTTCTATCCTGAGGAAGCTGGCACATGAAAAACCTGATATGTGGGATCAATTTCTGCCCGCCGCGTTGTTTGCGTATCGGGAGGTACCACATAGTTCAACCGGGATGGCTCCCGCAACCCTGCTATTTGGGAGGCCAATAAAAGGTCCATTAGAAGCCTTATTAAGGACCTGGACAGATGAGAAAGCAGAAGAGACTGTTACCTCATCATATCAATATGTGAACGAGCTGACCACTCGTCTGAAAGCTGGATGGAAACTGGCAAATGATAATTTGAGACAAGCCAGGAAGAAACATGCAGCGTATTTTAATAGGAAAGCAAAGGACAGAGAATTAGCTGTGGGAGAGAAGGTGCTTCTTCTACTACCCGGCAGCCAGAATAAGTTGCAAATTGGATGGCAAGGTCCATATACGGTTCTAGAGAAGGTGTCTAGAACAAACTATAAAATTGACAAAAAGGGGAAGGAGAAAGTTTATCATGTAAACCTTTTAAAGAAATATCTGGACAGACCACTTCATGAAAGCACCCCCTTACTGACCTTGGCTATCGCAACTAAAATGAAAAAGGAACCACTCACCTCACATGAATACCCATTACATCCCTGTGAGACAGCAGCACAGGTAAAAGTCAGTAAGCACCTGACTAAAAATCAGAGGGAGAGAGTTCAACAGGTTCTGGAGGAACATACAGATGTATTAACAGATAAACCAGGACATACAAATTTGCTACAGTATGACATGAAGCTGGTAGACTCAAACCCAATCTGTATGAGAGCCTATTCTGTTCCGTTCGCTAAGGAGAAGGTATTGAAAGAGGAAATAGATTATTTGTTGAAAGAAGGGATTATTTCACACAGTGAATCTTCTTTTAGCTCCAGTGTAATTTTGTTGAGGAAACCGTCTGGGGAACATAGACTGTGCATAGATTACAGGAAACTGAATGCTGTCACAGAAGGACAAGTGGATCCATTACCAGACACAAAACAGTTATTTGCCAGATTGAACAAGGCAAAATACTTTTCGAAGGTGGATCTTAGCAAAGGCTATTACCAGATTCCAGTGAAGCCTGAAGTTAGACCTTATTTAGCTTTTAGCACCTCGGAAGGACATTATGAATTCAACATGCTACCATTCGGATTGAAAAATGCTCCGAGTGTATTTTCTAGGATGATGCGCAAATTGTTGGATCCCTTGAATAATCCATGTATCACAAATTTCATGGATGATATTCTTGTCGCCACAGAAACATTTGAAGAACACATTAACTCTCTGAATATGTTATTTGATAGGCTCAGGGAAGCGAACTTAACTGCTTGACCAACAAAATGTTGTATTGGATGCAAAGAGTTGGAATTCTTGGGACATACTGTATATCAGGGTAACATGACCCCTGATCCCAAGAACTTGGAAAAACTGCAGAGAGCACCTAGACCACAAAAAAAAGACGTGCGATCATTCTTGTCGTTATGTGGGTTTTACCAAAAATATATCAAAAATTTTAACTCTATATGTGCTCCTCTGACTGATCTGACTCGCAAGGGAAATCCAGATAAAACTGTTTGGTCAGCGCAATGTGAATTGGCATTTCAAGAGTTAAAGGAAAAACTCACTAGCAAGCCTATTCTCAAATTGCCTGATTTGACTCAGGACTTTGTGGTGAGAACAGATGCAAGTAATGTAGGCCTGGGGGCGGCTCTGTTGCAAAGGTCCTCTTCACCCAATGGGGAACTGAACCCAGTCGCTTATGCAAGCCGCAAGTTAAACAAAGCGGAACAAGGATATTCCACAAGCGAAAAAGAATGTTTAGCGTTAATCTGGGCAATAAAAAAGTTCCAAATCTATCTGTATGGTAGGACTTTTGTGGTCCAGACAGATCACCAGCCACTTGTGTTCTTATCTCAGGCCAAGCATGAAAATGGAAGATTGTTAAGATGGTCTTTATTGTTGCAACCTTATCAGTTTATTATTGAATATATCCCGGGGTCACTGAATGTCGGTGCAGATTTCCTCAGTAGGCACCCCTGTGATCAAAATTAGACTAGTTAGTAGGCGTGAGGAGTTAATTTTATCTATGTGTATCACTGGTTTTGGAACTTGCATTAGTGCATGTTCTCAGGTGGGGAGATGTGTGGTGAAAATTACAGTGGTGCAACGTTAAAATTCCTCCAATTATAAAGATAACGGGTAAGATAACATGTAGGGATAAAAATATAGGCAAGATATGGCGAGGCTTCTTCACCTACGCCAGCGTTTTCTAGCGCCATTGAAACTAACTAGTTAGAACATGCAGACAAACAACCCATCCTTTTAGACGGGGTAGAAACGGAGATAAAAGAAAAAAATTATGACTGTCTGAACACGTGTTTGAATCTAAATGCTAAAAAAAGACGCAATTTGTAGTTTTAAAGGAAAAAATTACGCCACTAGTTGACACAATGTAATGAAATGGACAAAAAAAAAGACCTTAGCTCTTATTAGAAACAGACGTATCTTAGACGTTTTACCGTAATTGGTCGTTTTAATTTGAATATAGCGGCAAATGCCATACCCGAAGGTTCAAAAACAAATTTCAAAACTAACCTTGAGAAAAGTAGGTTTTTTCTTAATAATAAGTTTATGAAAATAAAAACTAGCTAGTTCGATAGCCCATATTGAGCAGAGAAATAATATACTTTTAATTACACAGACGGACAGATAACACGGAAGATATTGACGAAAGACTGTATTGTTCAATACAGACTAGCGAACAGTTTTTTGTGCATATTTTCACTAAAGTTACATTTTGGCGTCCTTGAGCCTAAGAATGCAAAAAACAAACTGCAAATGAACTAGGGGCAAAGTCGGAGGATAGTAGCTAAAAATAACTAGCATAGGATCTTAGAAGTAGGGGGAGACAACAATTTGTGTGGTTTTTTTCTTGTAGTTTCGTCCAAAAACAAGTGTAATTTTGGGAAAAGCCAAGTTGAGACGGACAGACCGACAGAAAATACTACATACTAGACTGAGACTGGACTGAAATTGGACATTTATATTTTGAATATTTGAAAAAGTTAGAGGGGAAGTCCGTTGATTGGACAGAAGTTTTTATAGTACTGAAAGACAGACGCTCGCTTGTGCCATTTTATAGAAGACTGTCCATTGACACAGTTCGTTACTGCTAGAGGTGATTTCCAGGAAATATTAAATAAAAATCAGTGGGACGCCCTAATCTAGCCAGCAGCTCAGCTGAGTTTTGCTAGTACTACGTAACTGTGTTCTCAATTCCGAATTGTGAGTTTCTGATCTGGCACTACGCTTGTGCCAGATGCTTTTGTAGAAGTACAAGAGCGGATGCCTGTGCAGCCTAACATTTTACTCCAGCTATTGAGAGGAGTGGGCCACAAGAATTATGTACTACATCGTCACAGGCCAGTTAAGTGCAAACCTGGCCTGCTGTAGATTCATCAACTGTGTCCACCATCAATAAAGAAATAAAATCTTGTTATATAAACACTAATATCAGTCCATATGTCAAGGACAATGAACTTTGTAAACATAGATTGGGCATGATGACGCCACCACAGCTAAACATCCAGTGCTAGTTTTCCCAGGACATTGTAGATATTATTAATATTAACCAATGTAAGAATATATCTATGTACAAAAATTTCATTTGATTATTAAATATATATATATGCAATTTTATTGATAAATACATATTGTTTCATATGTCCTGACCAAAAGAAAAAATTGGTTCAGGACTAATAAATTAAAAAAATTTTCAAACTTAAATTCTAAAAGCCAGTGTTAGTTCAGTGTATCATAGAGTTTATTATTATCATTAATAGACTTAGAATTTACATGTGTGTGTCTGTGTATGTTATTACCTACACATCACCATTCAGTACCCTAGACTTTTAACGTAGCTAACATTCATAATAGTAGAATAGGTCTGTTTGAGGTCGTAAGTGGTAGCAGAAAGGCCTTCTGTAACTCACATAAACTTTTATCTCAGGAGCCTTCACAGCTGACCTCATCCAGTACACTAGGTAACATAACAACCATACAATAACATCAAAAACCACTACACTCCACAGGGTGGAAAAATAATACTCCCCTGCTAAGAAAGCAGTGTGGAAAAAAATATGGGCCTAAAAATAAGAAGGAAAGTAAAAGTATAAATAAACAGGATAGGGTAGACACAGTGGATAGGAAAACCCCTTTCCAACAACAGTCTTCCCCAAAAATATTCACATTAGCATCTCTGCATATGGCACCCAGAGAAAACATAATCGAAACCCAGTCATCCCAGGCTCAGTTTGAAGCCGCAGTCCGGGAACTGGCAAACATTAGCATTGATGATAATCAGCCAGAATTGAAACCAAAACTAAGTGATCATTCGAGGAGAGTGGGGAGCGGACGGTTGGTCAGTTGGCCTAAGGTCACGCTCACCTCACAATATGGCTATTAACTTAGCAATATAAAGGCCCCGGTAACAGAGGTAGTTGACCGGGCCTACACAATCCATTTGGAAGTATTGGACGGAGATTGGATTGAGATCACACATATTACATAACAATGCTAAGGGCGGATTGATTTCTGATGCAGAAATTCATTCCCCACATTTCATATTAATTCACCAAAATTATAGTAAGGATAAGTATACAGTGGTGAATATGGCCTCCATTTGAGTGGCGCATTATAGAATTATATATGGAAAATAGAAAAGGATGTTTCCAAATTCAGTCAAGCCGGCGCAGACCAATTGTTGGCTGTGAACATTTCGGAGGAACATACTAAATCCTGATGTTGCCTTGAGGACATTCCGAGAGTTTATACCGGCTGATAATGAAATTACGGAACCCTTACATTACTCTGCCAGCACCATTTATAGATTACCCTTCATAACTATTGCAATTTTGAAGGGCGTCTAATACTCTCTGGACCTGTCCTGGGACAGACTCAGTGAAGAGGAATGGTGAAAATTGATTTACATCAGCATAAGACAGACAGTGATATCTGCAGCTGAAATAGATTCTTGGATTGCAGAGGTCTGGGGCAGCATTCTTGAGTTGTGCTTACTTTGTATGACCCAACTGCAATAAATCCATGATCACTTTAAGGCAGAGAAAAGCAGGTGGATCGTGCTTGTCATACAGATATTGAAAGTTGCATTACCATTGCAAGCTTTTCTAACGGGGGACATTATGTCGTAAAATACAATCTGTATGTACAACACGCCCACATATGGTCTCGCAAATTCCCCCCAGTTGTAAGACTAGTGACCACCTTTATAAGAATAAAATAACATAGGAATTACCGCGCCACCAAAATACTAGTTTTTTTTTTCTTTCTCGGTTTCTAAAGGGTTAACGCCTTAAACACCGATAGTAGAATAAATGCCAATGTGACGTCACAGACTTGCAAGCCTTTAACCAAAACGCACGCTTGAATGTTAGTATCGTTAGAAATTGTTTATTTCTTGGAAAAAGGCAAGGGAGAGAAAGGGGGAAATGCATAGAGCCCGTTTGAATTTTGAAACTGAAACTAACTGGCCATATCGAACGATAGGAAAAATAAAGACTAAAAATGACGATTAAAATGCTACTAAGTAGTTATTAAATATATAATATGCTTTAGTCTAAATATATTATCTTAATGTAGAAAGAAAGATATGTTATTTGAATACATATAAAGGAAAGACGAAAAGGGTAAAAATAATAGCCAGAAGTATGATACCTTATGCATTAGGTGACAAACGGTAGACTAAGTAAATATTATCGTTCTGTATTAAAATGACTTAGATAATACTAGCGATATGGTAGAATGAAGACATATATAGACGTGCATGGGGCTTCTTTACTGATGCTAGCCATATTGAGGGGATAGAAAGGGGTGTCTCCTGATTTGAAAATAGTAGGTTAACTTTTTGAAAAAGACGCGTAGGAGCAGATGAAATCGGATTGGTTGCTTAGAATAACTAACAGAAGAGAATAAATACATTGAGGCACAAGATTTCCTCGCCACTTTAAAATTAAAATTCTACTTGTAAAGTTAAAGGACGTATACAGGCAAGTTGTGCTCATATGCCTTCGCTGTTCTGATAGTCAGCAGGAGATTCTGTGTGACCATTTATGGCCTGTAATTAACTTACATAGTGGATAAATTCGATATTGCGCTAAGACCAACATTTATATAATTATTATTGTATTTGAAAATGTGTTTGCCATATTGACTAAGAATGAATATTTGAAGGGGAGAGTCCCAGTCGTACAAGTGCCACTTCAACATGTTACGTAAAGTCATTAAATGGGGTTAGATAATCTTATAGCTTCATGTAAAAGCCCTACAGCTTTACTTGTACTTTGGGAGATAAAAGAAAATATATATATATATATAAAGAGAGAAGCCAACATCAAACTTTGTGTTGTTTCACCGAGTTGCTAAGAAAGATATTATCCTTTTGTAGAAAAGCCAGACAAGCTTTCTGACATTGTGGGGAAAGAACTTAATAAAATCCTTACAGTTTTACTTATAAGTTGGGATAAAAAGACATTAATAAGGGAAAAGACTTTAATGAATAATGTTTGAGTATAGCCAGAAAATCACTGGCCATCTTTATGTAATACAGGTTATTACCTGAATGTACGTACGAAATTATAATATTGTATTATGACTAGGAAGGTGTAAAAAACATATGTTTGAGATATTTAATGATAATAGAGCACTCTACCAGATGGGGACAATAATTATATATGTATTATTTTCTGATTTTTGATCTGTTGATACCTGTAAACCTGTTAAGAACGGAGATAGGTCAGAATAGCATTTTGAGGGCAATTAATCCTCTACTTCCAGAGTTTCTGGGTGAGAAACTGAAGTGAGCCGGTCACGTTGTTGTTGTTCAACCCTGGTACCTGTTTGAGGCCATATGAATTGAGTGCCTTACCTTATCTCGAATCCTGAAAGCTGAGCGGTGCTGTGTGCATGAAGGCGTATAACAAGGACATCGCAGAATTGTCTACACATATCTACAGACAAGCCCTGTGTTTTGGGGCCTTGTTAATTCACTGACTTATCCTCCACCACCGATATTATATCAACAAGATTTTAAAAGCATGATGACATTATTGATTCCCCAAATATGTGCTTAAGTTTGGAATAGAGTATTACACTAAGAACACTTCCTAGTTCAGGAAATAATAGACTTTAGTAGTTAAACTAGTTGTGTGTAAATATATCTTGACGTTTAATCTTTTATGAATCAACTCAATTATAATTAATACATTTGTAAAAAATTGTTCAGACCAAAATTCAATAGGGAGTTGTTTACTTACTTGTTTATTAACCTTAAAGTGTGGTTGTTGTTATTTTTTTCACATACATTGCATATACCCTAGACACGTAGCTACACAACACCCATACATCAGAACATATAAATTGGGGATAATATACATAGCGGGTGATAGTCATTGGTGGAAGCAAGACA
Source organism: Oreohelix idahoensis (assembly GCA_024509875.1). NCBI lineage: Eukaryota > Metazoa > Mollusca > Gastropoda > Stylommatophora > Oreohelicidae > Oreohelix > Oreohelix idahoensis. The sequence continues at coordinate 54,294 of JAMPIV010021570.1, read as the reverse complement.
GGTTCCCTGACATATATTTAGAAATTAAACTTCCTCAGGGGCTTGCATAGCTGACTTCACATCTGCTACACAAATATATATACATAATTAATATCTACCCACCACAGAGAACAGTAAAAACAACAACCAAAAAGTTACAGACTTTCATAAATGGATGTTTACGTAGAAAAGAAGAATTAAAATGGTATGATAATGTCACCAATTTAGGACTGATAACAAAAACCAGACAAGTGCTAGTGAAACAAGAGATGAGAAGAAGACGCTGGCGATGAATAGGGCACTGTTAAAGGTTTATTTGATTGAAGATACTGGTGGGGTCATCAATAAGATAAATGTTATTATTACTTTCGCTGATAAATGGTGATCAGCATAAGTCGGGCTTACGGATGGCCAACCGGTGTGTGACTATGGAAATGTAGCATACGCGAATGTGTATAGGTTCTTTAAGTGTGTCTATGATAAGTCACTCACACCACAGCAACGTGGAAGTCAGGAAATGTTGTAAGACCTGGCAACGTTATACAGTTTATTGACGACACGGTCACGTAGACATCATAAAACAGCATACTGTCTGTAACTGTCTTTTTTTCTTTGTTGATGTGATCACTGGCCCAAGACAGTATACATGTTGTTAGATGTGTAGTGCGAGCGTATGATGAATTGAGTGTGGGTGCGAATGAAGGCGCGAATGTGTTTAGGCTCGTATAGATGTAGATCCTGCAACCCATACTCTCACATGCAGTAATCAAGGATGCTTTGACACTGCAGGCATGTTTCAAGACATTTATTGACGGGAACACACATAGTATCAACAGGAACAGTCAGTGTAACAAGGTCATGCTGACCTGACATCGATAGGTATACATTTGGCATTCAAAAAGGTAAACATCAGAATAGACGTGCATGGTCAATAGCAAAGTTCTTCAATAATGACAGTTCGTAGCGTCGCCCTTGGCGTCTCTGACTAAACGCGTCAGATGCCTTAGTCACTTGGACACATAGGTGCAACTTGGCACTCCCCGCCAATTGCACATATCAGGCTGTAGTATAATAGCCGAAAGCACAGGCCTCGTTCTGACGTCGGCCGTGTACTTCTGTTAAATAGGTTATCATCAACCCTGCAGTAATACTTATTGTAGGTAGAAGTTCCGCCAATCTGCGGCTCCCACAATATATCTTCGTCACTGGCTTTCTGGACAATATAAGACTAACAGTCTTGGATGGCTACCTCGAGCACAAATATATAAGTTCTGAAATGGCGGATCAGTGAGCTGCTGTTCACCCTAGGTAATCCTTTACATGTTCTGCCACCGAAAAGCGTAATAATGCATAAAGGTCGGTATTACCTGGAAAATGAATCCTCAGAACTAAACAAGGAATTCTGTCGTCATCCCGACGCACAGAGATTCACTGGGGAAAACTGCCATAGCAGTTACTTCGAAGATTCTCCCCGAAAAACAATGGACTCTTGGTCCCTTCAGAAAAACAGGACCTCCCGGCTTCCCGGAAGTATATCTCACTCCCGCTTAAAAAACCTTCCCATAGGCCTACGCCGAACTGTCAACCTCTGACCCTAAAGGTCAAACACAATGAATGAATAAACAAGGGAAGACAACCCCTAATCAACCTGACATCGCAGGTAAAGACACAATTATTCTTATGATACAAACATAAGCAAATAACTTGACAGATGACTCCGTCGAAAATGACAGCAACATTACTACCACCCCCCTGTAAAAAAAAAAATGCAATTTTTTTTTTTTTTTTTTTAATATGTTCATGAGCAAGATAGCACCAGTATCACTTCTGTGCTCATGCAAACAATGAACCTAATATCAGGTACAATAGAAGAGGGTACAAATCATCTCCCAACATAGGAGAAAATATTTCCTTTAAGCCAAACAAACTAAGGGATACCATTCAAGAAACCTAAGTTGCTGGCAATACCAATCATATATCAAACATTACTAAATAATATAACCATAGCAATATACAAATGTCAATGCTATTTTAGCAACATATCACTGATGGATGGACAAAATGAAATTTGTTAAATTATCTAAACATCATCCAAATACATTTGTATTACAACATATTATGATATTAAGGACAGACCTAAGTCTGAAAATATATCAGGAAAAACTAGGACACAAGATTTAACTGGAATCATGTGGGCATCTAGACAATATGTCCGCCATCACATTATCCGAACCACGGATAGCTCGCACCGTGAAATGGAAAGGCTGAAGAGCAATAGCATAACGAGTAGATCTCGAGCTCTTCAAATCCTTACTTTGCATAGCCGTAAGAGCTTTTTGGTCGGTTTCCATAAAGAAATGCGCGCCCAGAAGGAACCTTTGTAGCTTAAGAATGGACCAAACCATAGCCAACAATTCACGGTCCAAAACCGAGTAATTCCTTTCTGCCGCATTCAGCTTCCTAGAAATATACATTACAGGATGCAGAGTTCCTGAATATTCCTGCATTAGTGCCGCTCCAATGCCAGTGGAAGAGGCATCACTACGAAGGACAAAAGTCTTATCAATCGTCGGTAGTCTTAAGATAGGATGAGATGAGAACAAATTCTTAACCTGATCCAATGAAGTTTGGCATTCTTGGGACCAACGCACCATATTAGGAGAACCTTTTTTCAATAACGTTGAAAGTGGTGCCATAATGGAGGACAGATTCTCAATGAATCTTCCATAGAATTGTATCAATCCCAAGAGACTACGCACTTGCTTTTTTGTCTTCGGAACCGAGATATTTAATATCTTTGAAATGTTTTGGTCCTCTGTCTTCAACAGACCATGACCAACTCGATGACCTAGGAAGGAAATTTCACTAAACCCAACAAAAGCTTTAGAGGGTTTAGCAGTCAAACTATGCTCACGTAGAGTAGATAGCAATTCCTTCAGACCCACATAGTGTTCTTCCCAAGTATCGCTGAAAAGACAGATGTCGTCTAAATATGCAATGACATCTGCACGATCTGATAGAATTCGTCGCATCATGCGTACGAAAGTCGCTGGGGCGTTCATAAGCCCGAAAGGCATAAAATTCCATTGAAACAGACCCCTAGGTGTCGAAAAAGCAGTGAGAGGTTTGGCGTGTTCCGTCAGTGGGACTTGCCAATAACCTTTCGACAAGTCTAGTTTAGTAAAGAATTTAGCTTTAGAAAGTCTAATAAGTAGATCATCTAATAACGGCATAGGTTCAGCATCGAACTTCGTAACTTGATTTAATTTGCGATAATCAACGCAAAGACGTATGTTATTGTCTTTCTTTCGAACAATAACTATTGACGAAGAATAAGCTGAAGTGGATGGTTCAATTATTTGTAGTTGAATCATTTCATCCAATTCTTTCTCGACTTGTGCTTGAAAATGAATAGGTATTGGGTATGGTCTTACTCTGATCGGATTACGATCAGTAAGTATGATGTCATGTTCTATGACATCTGTGTGTCCAGGAATGTCGGTAAGGACATCCTGATATGATTGTAACGTAGAGGATACTTGACGTTGTTCCTCAAAAGACAAGTTGGAAGAGACTGTAACGTCTCTCCACGATTCCGTTGAAGTAAGTGGAATCGTAGGAAGAGGTAAGTTCACGTCAGAAAAAATAGTTTCCTCATCCTGTATAACAGACAGGGATGAGATGTGACCATGTTGAACTGGAGAGTCGTCCGTCGCCTGGAAAATAGGCTGTAAATAGTCTGGACGTTCAATAAACTCTGTTAACATATTTATATGGAAGGTTTTATGCCTTCCATCCACATCGACAATATAGTCGACATCAGAAATTTTCGAGACTATAGTGTATGGACCCTTCCAAGAAATGAGAAGTCTATTCTCTCTTGAGGGCAGTAAGACATATGCTTTGTCTCCAGGACAAAGTTGACGTAGGCGTCTTTTCTTGTTAGCAAATCGCCTAGCTTTTTCTTTCGCAAATTCGGAAGATGAAGTTGCTAACCTGCACGATTCGATAATCTTTTCTCTAAGAGCTATAACATATTCATATGACGATTGTGTATCATCGTCAATATTATCGGAAGTTATCAAATCGTGTAACAAGGACATTGGCCCGCGCGGTTGCGCGCCAAAGACAAGTTCGAAAGGAGAAAACCCTGTATGCTCGTTGGGAACCTCTCTATAGGCAAAGAGGACTGCAGGTAAAACCCTGTCCCAATCTTCAGGATGATCCTCCGTTATCTTGCCAAGTAAGTTCTTTAGTGTCCTGTTAAGACGTTCTACCAATCCATTGGACATTGGATGATAAATACTACTGAGAGACCTTTTAATGTCTAGCGTAGCCATTACCTGAGACATAACGTCCGAAATTAACTGAGTGCCGTGATCCGACAGTATTTCTCCGGGGAATCCCAGACGAGAAAATACGAGCCAAAGAGCATCAGCGATATCGACAGTTGATATGCTCTTCAGAGGAATAGCCTCTGGCCAACGCGTGCACATGTCCACGCAAGTGAGGATAAATTGGTGTCCTCTGGCTGACTTAATTTTGAACGGACCAATGATGTCTATAGCCATTTTCTGAAACGGCCGAATCGGAATATCTGCAGCCTGAATAGGAGCAGCATGTCTCGGACCCCTAGACTTGACCTCTTGACAAATTTTGCAAGATCGGCAATAAATTCGGATGTCTTTATTCACGAATGGCCAAAAGAATGACGCAAGGACTCTAGTTTTAGTTCTGGAAAAACCCATGTGTCCCGCACACTGAGAATCGTGTGCATGCCGAAGAATTAAGGCTCTCATACACTTAGGCACAAGAATTTGCGAATGCATAGACTTGTCCGAGTGTTGTACCATTCGTACCAATATACCATTCTTCATAGTAATATACGATTTGTGATTCGTATTTTGATTGGGATCCCCTTTCTTTGCCAGAAGGAAGTATTTCTTCAAAGAAGGATCCTCTTCTTGACGTTTAACAAACGAGTCATGGGAAATCACCAAGTGCTCGTCTTGGCTATCAACTTCATTACTATTATCAGATGAAGTTGGGGGATTAAGAGCTTGAGCTCTTGTCATCACTGCATTGACCGTTTGAATGTTTTTTTTCTTCCCAACTAGAAATTTGTTGCGGGGTGCATTCCTTAACCCCATGAATACGACCGATTATAAGATCCGCAATAGGATTAGGAAGAAGACATGCATGGACATCTCCTGTGAAGAAAGGAGTGTCAATCCTAATAATAGCAGTAGGATAACTTTCCATAGTACCACCAAATGTAACACATTTGATTGTTTTTCCAGTGGCACAGCAAGGATCTATCAGAGACTCCTTAACCCCGACGGTAGTACATCCCGAATCGAAAAGTACTGAGACTAGCCTATCATTTATTAGACCTTTATCTAAGATGAGAGATCCTCTCCCATCATGCGCAACTGTAGCAGGTAGAGCAGGAAGAGGGTGACCACAACTTAGCGTAGATACAGTCGATGAATCGAACAATGTTAAGCATTGGGGGCATTCAGTTGCTCTCCCAAAATCGAAAGCACAACCAGTGATAGCCCTAGAGTTACCACTATCATTTACTGTATTACAGGCTCCATCAAACTCTTGTTGCGCAGAGTTTGCCTGTTGGTAAGGTCTTTTCTTGTTAAACCTAGGTCTACCTCGATTATCATTTCCCCTGTAATTATTTCTAATTATTTCGACTATCATTTCCCCTGTAATTGTTATCATATTGCCTATTGTAATCATCATTCCGGTTTGAATCCCGGTTTCTAAATTCACCATCGTCATAATCTTGACGTCGAGAATGATTACCTCGAAAATTTGAATAATTATTATTTGGATAGCCTTTGCGAAAGTGTCTCAAATTATTACCACTAAAATTACGAGAACTACCATCTTGTCTCCACTGCATAGACGAAGAACCATCATGTGTTGGATTATTCCGCTTCTGAGTGTAATTTTGATTACTTCCCCTATTCCAATTTTGTTGAGCACCCTGAAATTTTTTTTTTTGAAATTAGGGCCATATGGTGTTGCCGAAGCCACTGGCAACCCTTCTTTCACTTTAGAATTGCTAACTGTAGCATGGGGATGTGCTGTGGCATACTGACAACAGTATTCCTCCATTTCTTTTAAGTTTTTAGGCTTACGCTCATGAAGGAATGCAAGAAAAGAATCATTAACAGATGACAAAACCTTATCTCGCAATAATAAGTCCATTAGACCTTCATATGTTTTCTCAATCTGAGACAACTCAACCCATCGTGTAAATGTACGACGTATCTTTGTAACAAAATCAGAGAAATCTACTCCATTTTCTGGCAACATTGTCCTAAAACGAAGACGATAGTCTTCTTGTTTTAGTTGATATTTTTTTAGTAATGCTGCCCTGACAACATCATAATTAGTCCTCTCATGTTCGTCTATTGTCATAAGAGTAGTCACTGTGTCACCTGTAAAAAATGGCATCAGTTGTTCAACATATTTTTCCTTTTTTATGTTATGCGTATCGCACAAAAATTGGAATCTATCTAGATAATCTGCTACGTCATCCTTTAAAGGATTGAAATGAGGCAATTTAATCCTACTAACAAACTCCCTTGTCGTACTCGAAGTTGTTTGCTGAGCACCCGTACTCGCCAATTTCAATTTCTCTAACTCCAAAGTTGCGAGTTTTTCATCAAGTTCCATCTTCTGTTTTCTTTCCTCATGTTCCATTTTTCTGATTTCAGCCTCAGCTTTCCTCTCCTCTGCAGCAGCTTGAGCTTTCCTCTCCTCTGCAGCAGCTTCTTTGTCTAATCTCTTTTTTTCAGCTTCAAATCTCCTTTCCTCCACCTGCATCTGCAATTTCTTTTGTTCAGCAGCCATATCAGCTTCTCTGTCTAGCCTTTTTTGTTCCGCCGCAGCTTCTCTTTCTAATCTTTTCTCTTCAGCCTGAGCTTTTTTCTCTTCAGCCTGAGCTTTTTTCTCTTCTGCAGCTAATGCTTTGTCATACTGAGCAACAGCCCATTGTTCTAACTGTTGACCAGTCATATCAAGGGCTCTCCCTTGTGTAATAAAGTAGTCCAATGTAGACATCTTGTCTAATGAGATCAGAAACCTGAAAAAAAATTAAATAAATTACCTTATCCCACTTCAATGGGAGACAAGTCTGAAATGCTAGACTTGTATACTCACTTCACTTTATTTTACTGTCTTAGTCTTAGACAAAGACTTTGTATGTTCCTCTTGTTTATAATGTACCCAAAAAATCACTTGAGTACCTGTGGAAAAAAAAAAATTCCCTTATATCCCACTCACTATGGGCACAAGTCTTTTTTATAAAGAACTTGAATATGTATTTCACCTTGTCTCAATCTTTGTAGATAACAAGTCTTTTATCAAAGAACTTGTATAAATATCTTATATAATATTATTTAACAAACTCTTTATGAAGAGTCTACCTTATCAATAATATCAAAACATGACCAAGTATGTGTATGTAGACTGTGCATGACAGTAATGTAGTACAACCAAAAAAAAAATACAAAGACAAAAATACAAAACAATACAAATGGCAACACTGTTTTAACCAAAAATGTGTAGAGAAATACACAAGAAAGGAGAGACCTACAGAATACAAACAAAACAAATCGACAATCAAAACTGAAAAAACAGACAAAATATTACAAAAACAACGTTAAGTACAATTACATCACAGCTAACATCAATAGCGACCAATTGTCACTAGCAAATTTCCAAATTAAGAAAATTTGCACCTATAGAACGCTTACAGTAAGCCTCGATCAAGTGGCATATTTACCGTAAGACCCACCAACCGAAAAACCCGCAGAAAAATACACCAAAAACAGTAGAAGTAACATAATATAGCAATCAATTTCAATGTGTTGCAGAACAAGTTCAGTCACAGCTGAAACTAAAATAAATTCCTTGCTCCTTGCGAACACAGAAACGAAATGTCAAACGCGCACTGAACGTCAAATCCACTGTAACATAAAGTGGTATTCACGAACCAAAGTTACTATGACCTTCTCAAATTACGACTTGCACATTGAATGTTTACTATTTCCACGTACTGTTTACAAACACTTGACCTCCAACAATGTAGCTTGAATGCTCTGACCTAGAAAAGTCTGTTGTTGAATGAAACGTGTAACAACCAGCAGTACTGTTTACAATAAAAACCCGCCTTCTATGCAGTTATGGTCCACGTAGCAAATGCCTAGTAGTTAACTTCAGTACATGTCTTGTTATGCTTTATGTAGCATTATAATATAAATGCTCGTACTGTTTATTTGGGTCAACCGTTGATGACCTATATCTGTCCTGTTGTAGCCAAAACTTGCAAGTGTAGAATTAGCGCTGTGTGTTACGGCTGTCCCGTGTGTAGCTTAGACCCACAGATCAGAAGTGTAATGTGTACTTGTCCTTCTTGTAACTTTCTCGACAAAACTGGAGACATCATACATGTAACAGCCAACCAGGAATGTAAATTTCTGGATCCATAAATGTCAACAATAATGTCAAATGCTCGCTCTGTTCTTTTTAAACCCACAGATCTGGTCCATCAGAAATGTAAGTTTCTAGGCCACATTGGCGACAAGAAATGTATCATAAGAGCCCACGTAACTGGTCCACCAGAAATGTAACTGTCTTTTTTTTCTTTGTTGATGTGATCACTGGCCCAAGACAGTATACATGTTGTTAGATGTGTAGTGCGAGCGTATGATGAATTGAGTGTGGGTGCGAATGAAGGCGCGAATGTGTTTAGGCTCGTATAGATGTAGATCCTGCAACCCATACTCTCACATGCAGTAATCAAGGATGCTTTGACACTGCAGGCATGTTTCAAGACATTTATTGACGGGAACACACATAGTATCAACAGGAACAGTCAGTGTAACAAGGTCATGCTGACCTGACATCGATAGGTATACATTTGGCATTCAAAAAGGTAAACATCAGAATAGACGTGCATGGTCAATAGCAAAGTTCTTCAATAATGACAGTTCGTAGCGTCGCCCTTGGCGTCTCTGACTAAACGCGTCAGATGCCTTAGTCACTTTGACACATAGGTGCAACTTGGCACTCCCCGCCAATTGCACATATCAGGCTGTAGTATAATAGCCGAAAGCACAGGCCTCGTTCTGACGTCGGCCGTGTACTTCTGTTAAATAGGTTATCATCAACCCTGCAGTAATACTTATTGTAGATAGAAGTTCCGCCAATCTGCGGCTCCCACAATATATCTTCGTCACTGGCTTTCTGGACAATATAAGACTAACAGTCTTGGATGGCTACCTCGAGCACAAATATATAAGTTCTGAAATGGCGGATCAGTGAGCTGCTGTTCACCCTAGGTAATCCTTTACATGTTCTGCCACCGAAAAGCGTAATAATGCATAAAGGTCGGTATTACCTGGAAAATGAATCCTCAGAACTAAACAAGGAATTCTGTCGTCATCCCGACGCACAGAGATTCACTGGGGAAAACTGCCATAGCAGTTACTTCGAAGATTCTCCCCGAAAAAACAATGGACTCTTGGTCCCTTCAGAAAAACAGGACCTCCCGGCTTCCCGGAAGTATATCTCACTCCCGCTTAAAAAACCTTCCCATAGGCCTACGCCGAACTGTCAACCTCTGACCCTAAAGGTCAAACACAATGAATGAATAAACAAGGGAAGACAACCCCTAATCAACCTGACATCGCAGGTAAAGACACAATTATTCTTATGATACAAACATAAGCAAATAACTTGACAGATGACTCCGTCGAAAATGACAGCAACATTACTACCACCCCCCTGTAAAAAAAAAAATGCAATTTTTTTTTTTTTTAATATGTTCATGAGCAAGATAGCACCAGTATCACTTCTGTGCTCATGCAAACAATGAACCTAATATCAGGTACAATAGAAGAGGGTACAAATCATCTCCCAACATAGGAGAAAATATTTCCTTTAAGCCAAACAAACTAAGGGATACCATTCAAGAAACCTAAGTTGCTGGCAATACCAATCATATATCAAACATTACTAAATAATATAACCATAGCAATATACAAATGTCAATGCTATTTTAGCAACATATCACTGATGGATGGACAAAATGAAATTTGTTAAATTATCTAAACATCATCCAAATACATTTGTATTACAACATATTATGATATTAAGGACAGACCTAAGTCTGAAAATATATCAGGAAAAACTAGGACACAAGATTTAACTGGAATCATGTGGGCATCTAGACAATATGTCCGCCATCACATTATCCGAACCACGGATAGCTCGCACCGTGAAATGGAAAGGCTGAAGAGCAATAGCATAACGAGTAGATCTCGAGCTCTTCAAATCCTTACTTTGCATAGCCGTAAGAGCTTTTTGGTCGGTTTCCATAAAGAAATGCGCGCCCAGAAGGAACCTTTGTAGCTTAAGAATGGACCAAACCATAGCCAACAATTCACGGTCCAAAACCGAGTAATTCCTTTCTGCCGCATTCAGCTTCCTAGAAATATACATTACAGGATGCAGAGTTCCTGAATATTCCTGCATTAGTGCCGCTCCAATGCCAGTGGAAGAGGCATCACTACGAAGGACAAAAGTCTTATCAATCGTCGGTAGTCTTAAGATAGGATGAGATGAGAACAAATTCTTAACCTGATCCAATGAAGATTGGCATTCTTGGGACCAACGCACCATATTAGGAGAACCTTTTTTCAATAACGTTGAAAGTGGTGCCATAATGGAGGACAGATTCTCAATGAATCTTCCATAGAATTGTATCAATCCCAAGAGACTACGCACTTGCTTTTTTGTCTTCGGAACCGAGATATTTAATATCTTTGAAATGTTTTGGTCCTCTGTCTTCAACAGACCATGACCAACTCGATGACCTAGGAAGGAAATTTCACTAAACCCAACAAAAGCTTTAGAGGGTTTAGCAGTCAAACTATGCTCACGTAGAGTAGATAGCAATTCCTTCAGACCCACATAGTGTTCTTCCCAAGTATCGCTGAAAAGACAGATGTCGTCTAAATATGCAATGACATCTGCACGATCTGATAGAATTCGTCGCATCATGCGTACGAAAGTCGCTGGGGCGTTCATAAGCCCGAAAGGCATAAAATTCCATTGAAACAGACCCCTAGGTGTCGAAAAAGCAGTGAGAGGTTTGGCGTGTTCCGTCAGTGGGACTTGCCAATAACCTTTCGACAAGTCTAGTTTAGTAAAGAATTTAGCTTTAGAAAGTCTAATAAGTAGATCATCTAATAACGGCATAGGTTCAGCATCGAACTTCGTAACTTGATTTAATTTGCGATAATCAACGCAAAGACGTATGTTATTGTCTTTCTTTCGAACAATAACTATTGACGAAGAATAAGCTGAAGTGGATGGTTCAATTATTTGTAGTTGAATCATTTCATCCAATTCTTTCTCGACTTGTGCTTGAAAATGAATAGGTATTGGGTATGGTCTTACTCTGATCGGATTACGATCAGTAAGTATGATGTCATGTTCTATGACATCTGTGTGTCCAGGAATGTCGGTAAGGACATCCTGATATGATTGTAACGTAGAGGATACTTGACGTTGTTCCTCAAAAGACAAGTTGGAAGAGACTGTAACGTCTCTCCACGATTCCGTTGAAGTAAGTGGAATCGTAGGAAGAGGTAAGTTCACGTCAGAAAAAATAGTTTCCTCATCCTGTATAACAGACAGGGATGAGATGTGACCATGTTGGACTGGAGAGTCGTCCGTCGCCTGGAAAATAGGCTGTAAATAGTCTGGACGTTCAATAAACTCTGTTAACATATTTATATGGAAGGTTTTATGCCTTCCATCCACATCGACAATATAGTCGACATCAGAAATTTTCGAGACTATAGTGTATGGACCCTTCCAAGAAATGAGAAGTCTATTCTCTCTTGAGGGCAGTAAGACATATGCTTTGTCTCCAGGACAAAGTTGACGTAGGCGTCTTTTCTTATTAGCAAATCGCCTAGCTTTTTCTTTAGCAAATTCGGAAGATGAAGTTGCTAACCTGCACGATTCGATAATCTTTTCTCTAAGAGCTATAACATATTCATATGACGATTGTGTATCATCGTCAATATCATCGGAAGTTATCAAATCGTGTAACAAGGACATTGGCCCGCGCGGTTGCGCGCCAAAGACAAGTTCGAAAGGAGAAAACCCTGTATGCTCGTTGGGAACCTCTCTATAGGCAAAGAGGACTGCAGGTAAAACCCTGTCCCAATCTTCAGGATGATCCTCCGTTATCTTGCCAAGTAAGTTCTTTAGTGTCCTGTTAAGACGTTCTACCAATCCATTGGACATTGGATGATAAATACTACTGAGAGACCTTTTAATGTCTAGCGTAGCCATTACCTGAGACATAATGTCCGAAATTAACTGAGTGCCGTGATCCGACAGTATTTCTCCGGGGAATCCCAGACGAGAAAATACGAGCCAAAGAGCATCAGCGATATCGACAGTTGATATGCTCTTCAGAGGAATAGCCTCTGGCCAACGCGTGCACATGTCCACGCAAGTGAGGATAAATTGGTGTCCTCTGGCTGACTTAATTTTGAACGGACCAATGATGTCTATAGCCATTTTCTGAAACGGCCGAATCGGAATATCTGCAGCCTGAATAGGAGCAGCATGTCTCGGACCCCTAGACTTGACCTCTTGACAAATTTTGCAAGATCGGCAATAAATTCGGATGTCTTTATTCACGAATGGCCAAAAGAATGACGCAAGGACTCTAGCTTTAGTTCTGGAAAACACCGAGCCCCGGGGGAAAAAATGATATAATCATTTTTTTTTAAAATTACATCGAACAAAAAATATTGAGGTCAATGCAATCATAATATCTACCCATAAGGATTACCCTATGTTAAGTCATGTTAACAAAAAAGAACAAAAGAGTGATAGAAATAAGTGTAAAGTAAAATGAAGTATAGAAAGATGATGAGATAAGCATATGAAGATCAACAAATTCTAAGATATATGAAGTATCAAGTATAGACTAGCTATGCAATCATATGTGAAAAGTGAAAAGACCAGATGAAGTACAAGAAGAATGAGCAGCAATGAAAGAAAGCAATGCAATCAGAATAGACAAAAACAATGATATATCACGGTAAACAATAAGTTATCCAATGAATATCTATACCAAAAACAAATAACTAGTTACCATATAAAATAGTATATTGTGCATGATAACCAAGTTAATAAACTTATAAAGTACCAATGATGAACTTAAAATAAAGACATCAAATAACAATATCGCTATGCGTAGTTACCCCTAGCGTACACTCGAGCACTGGGCAAAGAAAAAATAAATCACAACCTCAGAAAAAACATTTTTCAGTGTACTAATATCACTACACATAGTTACCCCTAGCGCACAATCAAGCGCTGGGCAAAGAAAAAATACATCACAATGTGAGAAAAAATATCTTTTTTCTTGTCTTCATTTTTTTCCACAAAAAAAATGTACAATACCGAAATGTCATGATAAGTTAAATAGAAATAGTATCATCATTACAATTGTCATATGCTCAACGTTTATCAAAACATAGTATCATAAGAACAACATGGTAATGAAAAGGTGCATTATCAGAACACAGTCATATATAAAAAAAAATATGGTAATGAAACGGTGCATAAAGATGAACCTACATACTATCTTAAAGAAGTTATGCCATATCCTAATACAATATTATCTAATATACTATACTATACTAATATACAATATTATCTACTATCCTGAAGAAGTCATATACTAAGGAAAACTTTAGTGGTCTTGGAACATCCTGAGATCACGTATATACAAAAACATCTAGAGTGGCGTCAAACTGCCGACAGGCTTCACTGGAACAGCAAATCTAGCGATAAATCAATATATCAGCTCTGGCTCTCATCGCAAAGCCGTGGCTGTGAAAAAACACAAATGAAAATCTCTGTTTGGTAAAGGTAGGATTTTATGACAGGCAACAGTTCATTTTACATTAAACCTATCAACTGTGGCTGTGTAAACTTCCGGCCCCTGTACAATGTTAATCAAACCTTCCTCTGCTACATGAGAAAGGATAGCAGAGAAAGTAGCACAGTCTAACTTGGAATAATAATCATATAGAGTGATAAAAGTATCCGAGACAAATAGCAGTGTGCAATAATGTATGGTAAAGTTATGAATATACAAGATACCGACATCAATATGCAAATCCATAAGATGGTAATAATGACCAAGAGTGTAATGATGGCTGACAATCTGAGATTTTGCGCAAGACAAAGGAAATGCAGTAGACAAAAGCGTACATCTTAAAGGCTGCACTGAAGTCATAGCCTGTCTACTGGGCAAAGAAAAAAGTAAGAAAGATATAATAAAGATGTAAAAGCATACAGTAGTAAACTTGGACCTATGTCGAAGTTTAAAAGGAGCGCAGTGAGTGCGACAAAAAGTCGTAAAAGACGAAGATACCGAGCTAACCGGTCCAGCAAGAAAGCTAAAGAAACTCATAAGGTACATATATGTACTAACAACTAAGTCCGTACATGTGGCAAAGAAAACACAAGTCATTGCAGCAAAGAAGTTGCAATCAACGTGACTGGATGTAGATTCAGTCGTAGCTATAAAATTAGTGTGTATATCAGACAAAACTGAAGGATCTTCTTCTATAAAGTAGTTAAAGAAGAATCAAAGTTAGGGTTGCGACGTACTGAGGTATGTCGGACTGGGCTAAAAGAAGCACCAAAATTAGCATGATGAACAATAGTATCATCCATACTGCAAGATTGCACTAAATTAGCAGAATGTATTGCGTTAACAGAATGTACTTGGTGATAAGATTTTGGCATAGTAGCGGCAGTAAGATTATGTTGCCGTTCCCAAGCAGAAATTTGTACCGGCGTACATATCTTTATACCATGTATCTGTCCGACAGTAAGGTCAGCGATAGGCGCTCTGAGCATACATGCGTGTATATAACCAGTGAAAAACGGTGTGGCAATGTGGACTATGGCAGTCGGAAAAGCCTCAACTGTCCCGCCGAATGTCACACATTTCACCATATTACCTGTTGCGCAAGAAGGATGAACTAGAGACTGTCTAATCCCAACAGTCGTGCATCCAGAATTTAAAAAAACTGAGACTGGATTATTATTTACAAATCCTTTATGTATGGTAAGAGACCCTCTTCCGTCGTGTGCAGACAAGGCAGGAAGAGTAGTCGGAACAGGATGACCGCAACTCAAGGTAGTTCTAGCTGTAGGTTGGAACAAAGTTGTGCACTCCGGGCACTGAGATGCTCTCTCGAAATCGAAAGCAGAGCAAGCAGTAGCATTAGAGACGTTATTATTATTGTTACCTTGATCATTAACACCCTGGGGCTCTTGTTGAGCAGAGTTAGCATGTCGATGCGATCTATTATTTGGAGATCTACCGTCATATCGCAATCTATCGCGACTATTATCTCTATTGAGAGCATTGTTATTTGCTCTATTGAAACTATTGTTCTGATTTGAACCCCAGTTAGCATTGTCGCGATTACTATTTCCCCTTTGATCAAAATATATATTCGATGGATTTTGTTGTCTTCGAGAAAAATTATTGTAGGGTTGACAATTTCTATTGTAGTTACCCCTTCCAAAATTTCCATAATTGTGAGATCTACGGCGCAAATTAGGACCATATGGTATTGCTGAAGCCACGGGTAAACCTTCTTTGACCTGAGAATGGCTAACAGTCACATTTGGGTGTGCAGTGACGTATTGGCGACAGTATTGTTCTATATCTTTCAAGTTTGTAGGCTGTCGCTCATGTAAAAAGGAAAGAAAAGACTCATTCACAGACGACATGACTTTGTCGTGAAGCAATAAGTCCATAAGGGCTTCATATGTGTGTTCAGTTTTAGAAAGTTCAATCCAACGTGAAAACGTTAGACGTACATTTGCTATAAAGTCTAAAAAATCTTTCACTGTCTCTGGCAATAAAGACTTAAAGCGTAGGCGATAACCGTCTTCATCCAGTTGGTATTTTTTTAACAAGACCACTCTGGCAACATCATAGTTATTTTTGTCAGGGCCCTCCAACATACTTATAGTATTCATAGCTTCACCCTTAAGTATGTCCAAAAGTCGTGCACAATATTCCGACTTGTCTATCTCATGAGATTCGCATGACAGTTCAAATCTATTCAGGTAGAATGAAATATCGTCGCAGGCAGGGTTGAAAGGAGGCAATCTGATTTTATAAGAATTAGTATTTGCCTTATTAGAAGTTGTTTGATTGTTTGTCTCATTTTGTGTATTACCAATATTCGCTACCTTTATTCTCTCCAGCTCTATAGACGACATCTTTTCCTCATGCAGTCTCATATTTTCTTCAGCTTGCATGTGCATCTGCAATTTTCTTTCTTCAGCCTCTAATTTCTGTTTTTCAGCCTCCATTTTCTGTTTTTCCATTTCCATTTGCTGTTGAATTTTTTTATCTTCAGCCTCTAATTTCTGTTTTTCCATTTCCATTTGCTGTTGAATTTTTCTATCTTCAGCCTCTAATTTCTGTTTTTCCATTTCCATTTGCTGTTGAATTTTTCTATCTTCAGCCTCTAATTTCTGTTTTTTAGCCTCCATTTTCTGTTTTTCCATTTGCTGTTGAATTTTTCTATCTTCGGCTTATAATTTCTGTTTTTCCATTTCCATTTACTGTTTTTCAACGTCTTATTTCTGTTTCTTTTCTTCTGACTTCTGCGCCTTGGCATATTCGGCAAGTGCGAATTCTTCTAATCTCTCCGTAGTCATACCAAGGGATTTCCCTTGTGTAATGAAATAATCCAAACTAGACATTATGCTGTATTGTACAAGATATGTAAGTAATGTAAATATCCAGGAGACACTCTATCCCAACTTCGTGGGTGACAAGTCCTTGCTTAAGAACATGTACAATTAACTTTTTAACTACTAATAATGTTATTAATTACCTATATATATATATATATATATATATATATATATATATATATATATATATATATATATATATATATATATATATATATATATATATATATATATATATATATATATATATATATATATATATATATATAATGCATTATAATTTTGACAGTGCATGACAAAATAGATAGTACAAACAAAAGTGACAAGGACACGATATAAAGCACAAATGACCACGTTCGCAGAATCAACTAAACCTGAAAGCAAAACCAAAGAAAAAATATTGCAAAGAATGCAATGACACTGCGAAAAGTAAGACAATACAAGCGACAATACAGTGTATAAACGAAAAAGTTGTATATAAATCAAAAATAGTAAGAGGAGGAAGACACTCACAAACAAATTAATCAAAAACTAAGGTACAGAGAAAAATATGGCGACAACAAAACTGAGACGCTTCGTCACACCTAAACAAATACTGTCGTGAGGGACAAGTAACGGTCTGAACCTCGGCAAGGTTTTTAGCCTTGAACCGGAATTACCGTTCAATTGAGACTCACAATCTCGACCCTATAGAACGCTCATGAAGGCCCTGTTTGAACTGGGATATTCCCTTCATAAGTCACCGCTCCAACCGCCCACATAAACATGAAACATATAATATATAACACGTGAAAGAATAAATAGATTATACTCTGAGGAAGGCTCAATGTTACACCGAACAGTGGTACAGTTTACAAACAAACAAACCACTTATCTTCAAAAGGAAAAAAATATCCCAGCCTCCGCAGCAACAACAATGATGTAAATCAGGTATCACACAGTCTGAATAAATCCAATGGTGATTGGTACTGGAACTCCAAAGTGATAGCGGCTTTCGAATGAACTTCCTGACATCGTGTGCTGAAATCCTAAGTTGGCGCACGAGAAGAAGGACTGGAACACTGCCACTCTTGACTTGAATAACTTGTGCATAAAAAGTCAGTACTGACAACACTGTAAATCCAGCTGAATTGACATCACAGTAAACTTCTGGACTGTTTATACCCCGAATCACTGGCGACGACTTCTGTTAGTGGTTGTTCTGGGGAACTGTTCAACTTCTGTGGGTAACATAACGCCCCATATCACTGGCGACCACTTCTGTTAAAGGTTTATTTGATTGAAGATACTGGTGTTATTATTACTTTCGCTTATAAATGGTGATCAGCATAAGTCGGGCTTACGGATGGCCGACCGGTGTGTGACTATGGAAATGTAGCATACGCGAATGTGTATAGGTTCTTTAAGTGTGTCTATGATAAGTCACTCACACCACAGCAACGTGGAAGTCAGGAAATGTTGTAAGACCTGGCAACGTTATACAGTTTATTGACGAGACGGTCACGTAGACATCATAAAACATCATACTGTCATAAGTTACTACAAGTATAAAATACGTGGCAAATGTGTGGCAGCACATAGTATCAACATGGGAATACATATCCATATCAGCAACTCTCAGTACAATAATATCCACGGGAATAAATATCCATATCAGCAACTCTCAGTACAATAATATCCATGGGAATAAATATCCATATCAGCAGCTCTCAGTACAATAATATCCATGGGAATAAATATCCATATCAGTAACTCTCAGTACAATAATAGTACATTCTACAATTATTAAATATTCCTTCCACAAAAGAATATATGCTGGGACACACTAGCAAAAATGGTAAAGCGTCCATTTCCAAGCTCTGCTAGCTAAAAACTGTCACGAAAAATCCCCTGCTTAAAACAGCTCAGTACCCAATTCAGATCAAGCGCAAACTCGCAGCTTGAGATGTGAGCAGAATTCATCCGCCTTTCCCCCTCAAAACAAATTCAAAGAACGTTCGACAGTTTCTCTTCATCCTATTTTTTAAAAGCAAACTAACAGCTAGACAAAAGAGCTGTGTTCAAAAATTACTGAGCATACAGCTCCCAACTAAGAAAAATCTCTCATCACACAGAGCGTGTGTACTAGCGTGTTTACAAAAAATCCGACCTGTACATACAAGTCTTTTAACACTTAATTCCCGTTAATAAAACATGACTTAACAGGCACACATTGAGGAAACCTGTGGAACCCATTACAAAGAAGTCCATGTTCTGGAATCCTCAGACTAAAAGAGAGCAAAGGTAGATCAAGAAACACACAGACAAGAGAACTGTCGACAGAAGTTAAAATGATAGGAAAACATGGAAGAACTTGAGCTGATGGCACGTGACAGAAGGACTTGGCATGTGTTTGTTGAAGTCCTATGTTCTTTGGGGAAAACCAAAATGTTCTTCCTGGACACACAAAAAGTGCCTAAATTGGGTCCTAAACCATAGTTGTGTGAGTGTCATGAGAATGACCTCAGCCAATAATGCACTTTTTTTGGGGTGCAAAATTGGCTCAGCGTCCATTCACTATGTACTGTCACAGCAAGGCTGTGTTGGTCCTAGGTTCGATTCCCGGTAAGCCTATCACTTATATTTTCTTTTCTGTTGTCTAGTGCAATCCTTTATGTCCAACGAGTACCTGTTAATTACCTTTATTCATTTATTTACTTATTTATTTACTATCCACAGGACTCAGGTTTCCATCATTATTTATTTAAGAGTTCATCCATCCGTGACTTCAACCTACCCGTCTATTCTGTGTTATTCGTCTTCCACTACACATTACTCGACACAAGTATTTCGGCCTTTATTTGGTCTATTCTTGCTGATAGAAAAGTTATATTAGTGATTGCGTCTTTAAAACTGTCTTAGTCGTCCACGGGTCCTATACCATGGTTGTGTGAGTGTCATGAGAATGACCTCAGCCAATAATGCACTTTTTTGGGGTGCAAAATTGGCTCAGCGTTCATTCACGATGTACTGTCACAGCAAGGCGGTGGTGCCGTCTGGTTGGTTCTAAGTTCGATTCACGGTAAGCCTATCACTTATATTTTCTTTTCTGTTGTCTAGTGCCATCCTTTATGTCCAACGAGTACCTGTTAATTACCTTTATTTATTTATTTACTTATTTATTTCGGGTATAGTAAGAAACCGTGTCTGGGAGGGGCTTTGGGAGATCTGTTTAACGGATACGTAGACATGTGACAAAGTTTAGGTTGTCCTGGTCGTGCCGCCTTATTTACGTACTCTTGTGTAATCTCTTGACTGGCAGATGTGCGAATCACTCTTGTGAAAAGATGTGTGGGATAGAGGCATTTTACACCCTGCAGAGTGTGCAGAAAGAAAAAAAGTGTAAATTTAGAGAAGGTTTAAGAGTTCCCTCAACGCGAAGAGATTTATTGAATCACAGCGGAGTGAGAAAAAATATTAGAAGATGGAGAGAGATGAGTAGTAGAGTTGAGGGCACTACGTAACACTTTGCAGACAAATGTATCTGGGGGATGTATAGATCAATGTGTGCTGACGTTTCTATACAGACATTTCCATTACTACAATAACCCAAACACATTCGTTGATGATAAATGTTAAAGTTTTCATTACCGATACGGTAAGTGTGAAATGATAAATGTTAAAGTTTTCATTTCCGATACGGTAAGTGTGAATATTTACCACTTCCAATAATTGTGATACACTCACTGCTGGTAAGCGTGTTTTATTGTTGAACAGAATCGACATCATTGCACTCCAGGCAAACTCAAAGGTGCTCAGCCTCCCTCAGTATTTGTCGAAGAGTGTGAATGCTAACTGTTCCTGTAGCTCGCTGTTTATATACACGACAGGTGCAACCTCTCATACGTCCATCTCTGCTAGCCTTACGTTTGATGCCAAATTCCAACAGTTTTAACCTTGATGATTCATATATTGCAGCGTCAATCTCTAACAGGCGATCATTAATTGTTCTCAGTATCTCTCCCTTATCCAAATCCACTGTCCCCACTGTAGGTGCTCTTGATGCCAGTCTGTCAGCTCTCTTATTACCGCGTACCCCTGCATGACCAGAACAGTAGATCCACACCAGCTCCTTGGAGATTCGAAGCTTCTATGAAAGTTTTCCTTCCATGTTTTAGCCAACCATTTTGAACCTTTCGAAGCATGGACTGAGAGTCTGGCACGATGACTGTCTTTGTTTATGAAGTTTCAGTTCTTGAGTTATGAAAGGTAAAAGGCTGTGAGGAATGGAGCTGGTCAACCCAGCTAAAAAAGCTGGACCTAGTATGTTGACGTCTCTAACACTTCACCCGTACGGCAGTATCTACTTTGGGACAACCTTTACCTTTTTTTAAAAACCATTCCTGTTATAGTTTATCTTGCAGCTGTATCACGGGTATGATTGTAGATTTCATCACTTCCGTTATCTACGCTAGCCGGTCCACTTAAATGGCTGACCCGATTTGCCAATGGCACAATTAACCGAAATGTACTATATTATATACAAAGCTCCACATTTCTATACTATCGTTATAAACACCATAAAATAAATATAGAGCTAATGGCAAGACACCTTATTCAATGCATACTCGATGTGCGTATCAGTAGTACAATGCAGAAAAGTAAGTCAGAGAGGTAAAAAGTAAAGGATCCCGTTACACGCCCATTGAGGCATATTGGGAATATGGTGTTAGGCCCATATTTTCTTGACCATCGGCACACTAGGGGTGATGTGGTCAGAATCACGCCGGCCGCCTTACACTGATTCCCTACGCAAGATCTTTTAAAAGACGCAATGGCCGACCGTTGTGTCCGCAAGATCTTTTAAAAGACTCTGATTTATTTCGTTGTTTCTTTCCACTCTGATATTTTATACTGCCCGGAATTTATCTCGAACGGAAGTAAACACAAAACTGCACAAATTTCAACAAGCTTCAACTTCCTGTGTTTGAGTTTGAAGGGAATATTTCACATTTATCTTCATTTTTCGTCGTGTTTTGCCGTTTCACTATAATGGCCGAAAACACGCAGGATATGTTACTAATATGTGAACATTGAACAAACTGTGTGATCAAGCACAACTTTCTTACTTTTTCTGTGTTTCTAAATGGATTACCTTCACAAAGAGAGCAGTGAAACTGTATTGTGATAATAATTTATGTTACAAGCCTTAGGTAAGTGGAAAATTTATGTTCAAAATTTCAAGTTATCTATTGTTCTGTGTACATATTATCTGTCCTAACATAAACATAATGTAAAATTAGCTAGAAAAGTATATATATTCATATTGTCCATCCAATGTACTTTAATTTGATATATAATATATTATACTTAACTCATGATTAGACACACATTGTTAGTAAAAGTAAATTATGTATATGTACATTTTTGGGGCTTAAAAATAATTCCGTCCAGAGCTGAAAATAATTACGTAGGGAATCAGTTAACCTTCCCAGAAGTTGCTCTGGTACCCAATTGGGGCTGGGTCTACCCAGGAGCCGTTTGCGGCCTAAAAAAAAATCCCACATCATCTGGGGATCGAACCATAGACCACTGAGCTAGGAAGCCAGTGCACTAACCACTATGCTACCGCGGCTCTCTGCTACCACAGTGACCCAAATAAGTGAATAAAAAAAAAAGTCAGAGAAGTTAGCTAAAAAACTGAGTCACAAGGGTTTCAAAGCAATAGATGGTTGGTTGTCTCCATGGAAATCTAGACGTCGCATTAAGTTCAAGAAAGCACACGGCAAGGACAATACTGAACAATGTTCAGTACTTACTGAACCATGGGCATACATAAAACTGTGCACCTTCCTTCAGAAAATGTGTGCAGTCGGCATCTACAGCCATTTTAAAAAATCGTGCATTGTAGGACCGTTCTCTGAATTCAGGGTTGTGGAGTCAGCCCAAAAAAATGTTCCACTCCGACTCCTGAAATTTTAGAAGTCCAACTCCAACTCCCGAATCCGACTATATATATATTTTTTTAAAACTAGTCATATGGCATAAAAATATGCACTTATATGGCTTTATATGTATAAGTATGGTATATGTGTGAATAAATTAATGCGTTGCTTTAGTGGATTACATTTTAACTATTCATTCATACAAAACAAAAACTCAAAAAGTGTTTTAAAATATGATAATTTGTGTTTAAATTGAATTGGTTCTTAAAAAAGGGCCGCTTCTAATAGGCCCGGCTTCAATTGTGCAATCGGATTTGATTATTCTGAGGGTAGAAAAAACGTTCCACAGTGACTTTGAGTGGATGGTAACGCTATGACAGTCAAAGGAGCTCCTTGACTGATATCTCTGGGTAGCAGGGTATTGCATTTTGAGCGCTCAGTTTAGAAGTAGTCAAATTTCCCTACCTCTTTCGGTGTGTGGTAAATATCAATTTTGAATTTGGTTAGATCTGAAGGACTTTATTTTTCTCTGGAATTTTCTGAATTTAAGCGCCGACGTTTTGGCCAATCCTGCATGTCGAGATATTTGTTTCAAAATCTTCATATTCGAGGTTAGTGTTGAATGAAGATGATTAAGGTGATTGAATTTGTTTATGTAGCGACCCTGCTACCGCCCTATATTCCTCTCGTATGCCTTTCATACGAATGGCTAATTTGCATATGCCACCTGTAGCTTTAATTTGTGGTTCTTCTCCCAGTACGACTCCAACCATGGGGTCCACGTATATACTAGCATCGAGTTCTTAATTTCATCTGCTATTGTACCTCCTATTTTAGAGAAGGTGAATATAACGTTCTTCAACTCTTTACAAAACAGGCCAGGAGTCAAGTCTGCTACTTGCAACTTTTTTCGTAACAACTTAATAAACACCTACTTTGAAATGTTATTTCATTTTTTTTTAAAGTGCCCCCCTCCCCCAACCTTGCAGGGATCAAACGTGTCTTACGACACGTTTAAGGATGTCGTCTGCTACAGTTGTGAGCACTGTAAAGTTGCGCGGTAATGTATTAGGATGCTATAAATGTAAGATGTTTTGCGCTTCACGATATAACGCCCTATATACCCCAATTATAACCAACTTTCAGGTTGAACAGGGTATTACAGCAGCATAGTAGACGAAAACAACAACAACAACTTCACGATATTTTAGTGAACGCGAATTTGTATAGTTGTCTAGGATTAGGATGACGTGGTACGTCGTTATAGTACCACATGACAACGTTCTACTTTCACCCTTGAGAGTCTGAACTTCATTCAAGTCAGACGTGTTTTACTTTGCTCCCAGTAATGTGATTAATCGTGCAGTAATTCTTATTGAAGAAAGGCCAGGGTCAGCCTTATTATTATTAGATGCAATGGAAGAGCATCTTTGTTCAAATATAATGTTTTCCTGGAGCGGAATTATCAGGGAGTATTTAATTGATCGACATTGATCTTTCGTCAACCTAGTGAGTATCACTTTCAGATGTCCGCATGGCGGCATCATGTATATACTGCTCACGTTGTTGTCGACATTGATACTTTAGTCTAAGAGACATATGGACTGCACAACCTTGATGTTAATTGATTGATGCTATGAATGTATTTAAACGTCTCGTGCAATAAACTGTATATGTATATTGTTGACTCAACCCACACATCGTTATCAATTTAATGAAGTTGGATTAAATTATACTTTCCCCCATTCGTGCATTCCAACATCAGTACGATTCTCAGCAAAAGTCAGGAACAAACTATTAAAGAACCCCTTTCTGCCAAGCTGGGCTTCACAGCGGAAGGTATAGAGAATACAGATTATAACAGTCTGTAACAACGTGGCCCTGGTTTAGTTTGGTTTTAAGGGCTGTCTTCATTGCACATGGACAACTCCGATCTCTTTCTTCAGATCACACAAGGAGGATCTCAGCACAGTGCACGAACTCCAATGTGTGTTTACATGAATCGAACATTCAATAAATATTTTTGTGGTGGGTAGAATTCCTTATTTTGTAAATTTTGTCAGGGCAGCGGCCGTATAGCCTACTCTACGATTTCCAACTGCCGAGTGAGTTTTACGTGCTTAACTTGCACATGGGACCTCCTATTTTTTCGCCCTTATCCGAGAAGGCTAGTCATCCGATCTCACTTCCCAGTCAGATCAGGTAAGTATGACATCATTAGGAACCACTGGTTCTGAAAAAAAAAAAAAAATAACCATTAATTATATTGCCTGTACTGGGAGCGAACTTGGTACCTTTATTATTTGGGGTCGGAAACGGGACATTTTTTGCCGACTCCGACTCCACTAAAAACGACTGACTCCACAAATCCGACTCCACAGCCCTGTCTGAGTTATAATCACGCAACACTGCTGGGTTCAAAGAAAGCAACGGATCACGTAACTGATACGCTGTTCAAACATGTCAGGAACTTACTGACGGATGCTATTGGTTATTGAGAAAAGCATTAAGCCTCGACACTTTCTGGGGCTTAGAATGGACTGTTTGCTCGTTCTGTACTATGCTAAGAGAAGTTCGTTGATGACTTGTGAAGTTTTCAAGAAATGGTTAATGATTTAAAACGTCAATTACGACGGCGTTCAAGACAAGTTCTGCTGCTTCTTGACAACTGTACGGTACACTTTCATTTAGGTTGTTTGAAAAACATCAATCTCGAATTTATGTATCCCAACGTCACGGCCTTTGGACATGGGAATTATAAACATTTGAAGATGTATCACGGAAAGTTGGTAAACTACATACTTAAATAATGCATTGATGAAAATCTACGGACATCAGCAGCCGTCAACGCAAGTGTTAACTTTTCACAAGTTCTGCTGTTTTGACAAAAAGCAATCGTCGACATATAATAAGCAGGAAGACCATTCAAAACTGTTTTCCCCAATATGGTTTAAAGCATTCAGGCTTGAAAGAGCCAGGTACTGCCGATAGTGAAAATGACGGTATTTTGGAAGTGCAACACGTCAGACACTGCGAAGAGTTTACATACATCGACAATAGTATCCAAAGTTACAATGAAAATGAAGATTGTGAGGATGTAGTTGTTTAATAAAGCGCAGGAAAACACCAAAAAAAAAAAAAAAAAAAAAAAAAAAAAAAGACATGTAAAGATTAGGAACGTGACCAGGATGACACATATGAGATTGAGCGAGTGACCCCGAACCGTCAATTATCCGAACCACCGTCACTGCCAAAAACATTACAGCATTTAAAAAAAAATAGTAGTTTCGCCTCGTTTTGGCGAGGGGCGTCCCCTCCAACCTAGACACAAAGTCCACCGGTTATACTAGGGCCAAGTCCAAATAAAATAGACCTATCTGAGAGCAGGAGTGGCGGTTAGCTTTCACTCCGTTTGATGCGAGCTACAACAAGTGTGAGTTTATTACTGGCGTTTTGTTTCTAATCATTCAATGTTTCCATTTTTGTTTTTGGCTGTTTCAAAGTGAAAAAACAAATGGTGTCATTTTGCATTTTAACTTCAATACTCCTGGACTTTTGCGCTAACAATGGCGTTTAAGGCAAAAGAAGCCGCAATGTGTTGTCAGTCGAAGATAAGATGACATTTTGTAGCAAAGTTGATTTTGCTGGGGAGGTTATGATGGTATCCTAAAAGAATGAAAAGGTGTCTGCTATAACCGTGTGAGGTCAAGCAAATGTAGGCCTCTGACTCTATAAATGATGATGATGAATTATATGCAGAGAACCTAACGCTACCTCCCTAGGTCTCACACGGTCAATCTTCTGGCTCTAGTGTATGGTGTATGGTGTACCTAGTGTCTAGGGGAGAAATGAATGATGGTACACAACAATCAAACACTTTAAGTTTCTATTAAAGAAGTTAATAACTAGCAGTTAAGTTTTTCTTTGAACAAATATTTACAATTTATTTTGCCTGTCCATTCATAGCTTGTGGACAGGTCTTTGAAAATAAGGACAAGATAGTTTACAGAAAAGAACAATTAAAAATGTTGGGACAATCTGCCCAATAACTAAAAGTTATTATGTAGTTATAAATGTCCTTCCTGTATGAAATATTAAATTAGTTCACTTTAGTTATCTAATTTATAAATGTCCTTCCTGGATGAAATACTACAGAGTTCACTTTAGTTATCTACCGGGAGAGTCACTGTATATGAGGGCTGTAGTTCATCCTACCCCCATAATATTCCTGTGTAATATTTTTGAAACACAAGAAAATGTCAGAGATGCCCCAGATGTTTTACTCTTCACCTGGGAGTCCTTGTTGTAAGATAATTCAATGGGTAGTTGCAGAAATTTCAAGTTCAACACTCCCCAAAGCTCCTACTGGATATTCGACAGCATATAAGTCTGGTTGGAGACTGGTTGGCGTTTATAAGCACTCAGCAGGTTTCCTGTCACCAGCCGGCAACAGGAACATAGACCCTCTGCAATAAAAGGACACCTTGGCTTTTTATCTCTGATCATTTATTCTAACACTTAATTTCCTACTTGGGTATGGGGTCAGCCTCGCGTGCCTTACAAATGCACTCGCCCCGAATTGTACAGGACTCCCACCTGGTTGTGACCACACCTCATGTCCTTATAGTAGATACGCAACTGTACGTTCACATACTTTTCCTCCATACAATAATGTGGAGTAACCACATTTCCTGTGATATGATCTTCTCTTCTTTTCTATTCACTTATATTTGCTTCAGGCATGTAAACAGTGTTCATTGAACACAGAGGCTTGCTAAACTATTTTAATACAATAATATGTCAACATAATTATAACAACATACATCAGTCAGATACCGTTTAATGTGTGGACTCAACAATGTCTGCTTCCGACATGTCCTTCACTTTTTCCCCAATAGCAGTATCTAACTTTTGTAGTTGGACCAAACATATTAAATTTCATAAAATATCCTTACCACAATCAAGAAATATATAAACAAATGACGCTGATTTTGAGAAGAAATGGCCTCAGCTTCCTCCGAACTGCACAGACTGTGAATTTATTCTTTATTTAAGTTTAAAATTAACACTGCTGTTTTTCAGCGTATCTGTATACAAATTTTAGTTCAACTGGCAATGAATAGTCAAAGTCTTTTGCTAATATCTACCAGCTCTAGCCAATCGTAACGTTCTACTACTTGAATTCAAATGCAGTTTGAATGAAAAACCCAAAATAATTTTGAATAACTGGTGGTCGATTGGCCCGTCTGCTCTAGTCATGCCCAATACAAAAGATATTACGTCTAGGATTACATTTTTCCTACCGCTCCCCTTTCCCATTCATACTCTGTTTACCCCAAGCGAATTTGAATGTACCTCGCTGCCTCTTTTTCCAGCTCGCGTCCCCCTAACGTTACCCAAAAAAAAACACATGAGCAGGAACGCCAGTGTGTCTGGTCGTGTTTTCTTAGATATTAGTATTTCTTCAATAACTTCTCTAATACAGGGACTATCATATTATTTAAAGTACATTCTTACTCAGCTAACTTTACGTCATACTACCATATAATTCTTATGGGGAACTTCATAATGATTTAAAAATTTCCAATTTTTGTCATCGTCTATCGTCAACTAAAATTTTGCACAAGTCCGCCATCTTTCCTCTCCTTCATCTTGCGAGCATGTATTTTTCAAATAACTACTTGCTTTAGTTACATCAGAAATGCTACCACTAGGAGGAAATAAAATTGTCTGCGTGGTTATGCCTTGGCTGGCTTTTCCACAGTGTGAATATATGCGTTGCAGACTGTGTCATCGAAGCGGGGTGTAGACGGGGCGGGTTAATAATTTGCGTTACTAGTTAGCATTGTATCGTGTAATACTACCAAAAAATGTAAGGATTACTACTGATTTTGCTACAAAGTTGACAGAAAGTGTTACTTCAGATAGCTATATTGCGGTATGCTTCCGCCAATAGTTAATTGTAAGGCTAGACTACACAGTGTAATCAGCAGATTGGGCAAAAGTTAAATATTAGTAGTGTTTGTCGAAAACGAAACTAAAGCGTGTCAGACTTTTTCCGTGAAATCGTTCTATAGGCTTAGCACTGTGCAAAAAGCAGCGCTGCTGGCTTCGAAGATGCCAACCGTCAGGCACATGCGGGCTAATGTATTTATTATCGTTTTATGCCTAAATCGTACTGAATTGAGCGTTTATTCTCACATATTTTGCTGCACATTTATTCATTGACTAGAAAAGGTCGACACTGACATATCTCTTGCTAACATTTTAATTGTTGTTGGTAAAGCAACTGGCGTAAGGAGCAGAAAAAAAATATGAAATTTTGAAGATTGTTTCAAAATTAGACAGTGAAGATGGCTCTAAACAAAAGAAAAACTATGAATTACACTTTGTTTCATACTTATTTTCCAGAGAATGCTCAGTCTTATAGATTGGATACCTGGCATAGAGGGAAATGAAAAGGCAGATAAAGAAGTCAAGAAAGGTAGTCTGATAAAAATCTTATAAATGTAGGGATGAGTAAATTAGAGATTAAAAGATTAATTAAAGAAATAATAACAGATGAATGGAAAGCAGAGTGGGATAAAAATCTGAAAGGAGGACATGCATATAAGATGTTCAAGGCTCCAACAAGAAAATGTCAGATATCTAGGAAATTGAAAATTCTCAGTAATAAAAAACTTCTTTGACTACAGCTGGGAAATGGCTATTTCAGAATAAAAGAATCTTACTGTGCTGGATGTCTTCAAGACTGTCACGTAGGTTTTATGATCATTAAATTGCCTATATCTTCTTCTTTTTCTGTCACCCGTATCCTCTATTTTTAATATCACTTTTTACCTTTTTCCTGTGTTTTTCGCATTCGTTCGTTTGCGACTATATACATTACTATTTTCCCATTCTCACTTTCGCCAGTTTCGTTTCTCATTTAGGGGCAAAGTCTTTTACAGACAGGGGTATGATGTGTTGGTGTTGTGGGTAGTGGGTTTCCCCCCTTGCTTCACCCTAGGCCTAGTGAATTCTTGTTCATGAAAGGAGCGACCATTGCGGTGTCAGTCTCTTGGCCTAGCAAAACCTCTCATACCCCAAGATCGTTGTGCGTGGTGAAGAGCCACACCCTCCTCGAGGTAGTCCTGGTAACTGAGGGTGCGAATCCTCAGGCTAAACACAACGGATCTAGAGGAGCAAACCTCGATAATAAAACCGGTGCACTACACCGTACATGCCCTCAGTGGGTGGGAAGGAGCCAGATGGATACTGAACAAGTCTTGGGAGTCGAAACGAGTGTGGACTGCTCCCTGAAGATCGGAACCCATCATACAGGCACAGAGACTCAGGACGTGACGATCCTATTGCCTTCAACTCTTGGTCACATGCCTAGAGCCTCAGAGAACTCGGCATAACCAGCAGGCAATTTGGTGGTGGGGAATGAGCACCGTGAGCCCTACCTTGGCTACGAATCACAAGGAGATGCAGAAACACCCCTTTTATCTCCCCCAAAGCTGGCACAGTACACTTCTGGCTTCTACCCGGGGCAGTAGGAAATCCACAGGCACCCCAGCATCACAATGCCATTAAGATGACCAAGTTAAAACTTACTAACTCATACCTGGCAGAGCAAGTCCTCCATCAGATGCGGCCGATGCTGGGCCCACTGGCGTGTGGACACGTCCCGATCCCCATCGAGACTTGCCCGGGAAGCCCACCCCGGCTCAAAAAAGCAGAGAAGGCTACTCTTCAAACCTCCGATGTCTTGCGGGCAGTGTTAGGATGTGCAAGAACATGGACAGGAAGGCTCCACAACTTCCCCACTGAAGACACGCCAACGACGACCGTTGCCTCAATTGGCTGTGTGTGGTGTACCCGGAAACGGGGCCTCCCAGTACTGAGGCACAGTTAAGTCCCCGATGTCACTTATCGGTGCAGAGTTGAGAGAGATGGCTGAGCATCACAATCCCCCCTGTGTTGCAGCATGTTGAGAACCCAGCATTGCACACTAAGCTTGGCGGGATCACTTGGGCACCAGACTTAATACTGGCTCTTGACTGGATGGCCGCATGCAGGAGATTTCTACAATGGAGAGATGACAGGTGGTGGGTATCTGGAAGTGGCTCTGTGCAGGACGTGAGGATTCCTTGGGAGAGCCCAGAACCAGAGCACAGCATTGTGCAAGCTCTGCATAGTTGGAGAGCTCCCCTGGATGACGGGGAATGCACAGTGTGCCACCCTCACCTATCCCCAACTGCTAACTTAGAACCAGAAGTGGGGTCCTCTGTATGCATGCCAGCCCAGGATAAAATGCCTGGGAAAGAGACTGGAGCTCAGAACTCCCCAGCTCAAAGTTGCAGGATGGCAGAAAAGCCACGGGAAAGACAGGTCTTTTTTGAAGATAATGCAACCATATTTTCACCATACGAGCTCGGACGCCGCCTCGGTAAACAAGGTCCGCGCAGAGCAGTGACACCCCCAGGCTGATTGCGAATAGTCTACTACTGGGAACAAACAGATTAGGGATGAGCCCACTCTCCCGTTGAACAGGTGCTAAAGTCGTAGATACTGGGCCAGAAGGCGCACCGGAAACCACAGTATCACGCAACTCGCTTTTTTTATGGATGAGTACACCGTCAAATAAATCTCATACTGGTGCTCGCCCTGTGGAGCTCCACCAGGCAGGTGCAGTGCCGGGCTCTGAGCCTCGACAGAGCCCACCCTCAGCTACTGGAGGACCCTCTAGACCGTCTTGTGGAGTCAGCAGACGGCGGAGGAGAACTACTGACCGAAACAAAACAGAAAAAGAGAAACCCAGAGTGCCACTTGTCATGATGCACTGGAATGCAGAGGGAGTGAACAGCAAGCAGGCTGGATACAGCAAAAAGACAGAGCTGGAAAACATCTTGTATGAGAAACAAGTCAGTGTTTGCTGTATCCAAGAGACTCACTTGAAAGCAGATCAAACCTTTAAAATAAGGGGATATCAATGCTTCAGATCCGACAGACAAGATAGACGAAAAGGAGGAGTACTTACTCTTGTAAGGAATAACATTCCTGCACACGAAAGGAAAACCTTCATGGATGGAGCAGAATATCAGCTGTTGCAGATAAAGGTAGACAAGATGGAAATAGAACTCCTGAACTATTACTGTCCAAACAACAAACCCCTGAGTCTCAGCTCTATACAGGTATCAGCCACCAACTTTATAGCAGTTGGAGACTTTAATAGCCACTCCCAGAGCTGGGGCTATAACCATCTAGATCACAGAGGTGAAGAGGTTGAAACATGGCAAGATGATCACTCCCTAATCCTAGTCAATAATGCCACAGATACTCCTACCTTCTACTCCAGAGGATGGCACACAACTTCAACAACAGATCTTGCCTTCGCCACCCCAGATATAGCTGGATCTATTAGTAGAGTAGTAGGAGACCAACAAGGGGGAAGCGA
The DNA here is from genome assembly GCA_024509875.1 of Oreohelix idahoensis. Taxonomy (NCBI): domain Eukaryota; kingdom Metazoa; phylum Mollusca; class Gastropoda; order Stylommatophora; family Oreohelicidae; genus Oreohelix; species Oreohelix idahoensis. Next base: position 22,095 of record JAMPIV010021570.1, on the reverse strand, counting down.
CCATCGCCCAATCTTTCTTACTGTCCAGAGTGTAACTCTCAGTACAGGCCCAGCCATTACAAGATGGAACTACAAAAAGCCAACTGGGGTTTATTCAGGCATCAGGTGAACACGCTGCTGTCCACCCTCAAGGTACAGAACAGAGACATTAATGAAGTGGTAAAAGACTTCAACAGATGCATACTACAAGCTGCAAAAGAAACCATTCCCAAAGGATGCCGGCGTAACTACATAGGGCCTACCATACTGGTCCAGCACACTCCAAGAACGTCAAGAAGCTATGGACAGGGCTAGAAAGGACGCAGTCTCAGCCTTCACTTGAAACTCACAACAAATGGAAGAAGGCTGTAGCAGAGTTTCAGAGAACAAAGCTAGAAGAAAAACGGAAAAGCTGGAGAACTAAAACGGCATCGCTGAACCTTGAGAAAGACGGCAGGAAACTTTGGAGATTAGTCAAGTCTCTAAATGAAGAGCGTTCCTCACCTAGGCAGACTATCACATTGGATGAAGGTGGCAAACTTTTCAGAGGAAAACAAGCTGCAGACCTGTTTGCTAGAAGATACAGTTCAGAAAGCAACTTACCCATTAACATAGACCATCAGAGAGAGATAAGAAAAGAAATACTGGCAACCATGGGACAGACAGATACTCCTGCCCCAATGAGGGAACCCATCACACTAGGAGAACTACAGAACGCTATTTCCAAGCTTAAGTTCCAAAAGTCACCCGGCCCAGACAAAATTAGCAACGAAATGCTAGTAAATCTGAGCTCAGCAGCAAAGACAAAACTGCTTGAGATATTCAACCACAGCTGGTTGAAAGGAACGGTACCCCAAGTATGGAGAGAAGCCATCACAATACCCATACTAAAAGAAAGGGAAGTGTAAGACCGAGGCTGCAAGTTACCGACCAATCAGTCTCACAAGCTGTGTTGGGAAGACTATGGAGCGAATAGTCAACCACAGATTGAAATGGTATTTAGAGTCTGAGCAGATCCTGGTGCCCGAACAAGCTGGATTTATAGAATGCTACAGTATAGAAGATCAAGTTATTTACTTGTCCCAAGCAATAAAAGATGCCTTCCAGGAGAAGAAAAAGGTCCTAACGATCTGGATCGACTTCAAGCAGGCCTTTGACAAGGTGTGGAAAGATGGCCTTATTGCTAAACTTAGGAGAAGTGGAATCCAAGGTGTAAAGATATGATGATTGACTGGCCACTACTGTAAAAGACCCGGTGAGAGACTTCCATGTTTTGGACAGCACTTGTCATACTGGAACCGGTTTCCCTTGAGGCTCCAGGAGGAGCACGACATCTGCGTTACCACTGTATGATTGAAAGATGTAATCTACGTGGGAACTTGATCAACTACCCAACCTTGCGCAGCGCTGTATCTACTGGTCATGTAGATGTAGTGTGAGAGTGGAAGCAACGCGAATGGTGTACTGTTCTATGTAGTTGACACTAGATAATACTGCACCCACACACTCTTATACGAGTCAATGATGGCTGGAACTACAGCTGACGTTTTTTCGCACCTTTTATTAAGGACACACACACTTGACGTGAACATCTGCATATGACAGTACATGGTTGACAGGACATCATCATATTGCATAATTGAGTAGCAACATCAGTAATGTATTCAGGCAGCATATGAATATATATTATGGGACGACAGTAGGCAGACGTTCTAGTTGTCTGTCGTCGCATACTCAGTAAATGTACATACATGAATAGTAATAGCGGTTCGTTGCTAGAACCTTTTCTTGACAGTAATAATGTTATTTCATAATAACGGAGTTCCTTGATGGTAAGATCTCCGATCCACTGTCTGATAATAAGAGTTAGATTCTGTTCTCAGGCCAGTGATGCACCATAATGACAGTACTTCAAAGATGGCCACCTTCTGTGAGTTTCACTCACTCGTCCAACAGAAGGATAATAGTAAAGCCAAAGTTAATTCAACATTCGAATATATATATATATATATAACTTCATAGAGTTTTCCATCTAGCTCTACATTAATAGGGTTGTTTCATGTAGATAGGAATACTAGTGGAACCTGTCATCTTCAACTGTGCATATGGACGACCAACAATGTTCGAACTAGGTTGTCATCTAAACCTAACCGAATGAAGGTCATCAAAGAAAAGAGGGTCTGGCTTTACCTGGAGTCCGAATTTAAACATAATAAAGTACATGAGAAGAAGCTCTGACACAATACTCTCGCAGAGACATTCCCTCCTTATGGAAAAATCATCCACAAATCACTTTTTAATCATAACAGGACCAGCCCTAGAAAAACCCTCAGCCATTATCGGCGGCTACTTCGGAACTCTCTACAACCCAGTAGGACTACGAATACCTGCGCCAGATTCCGGCACAAAGAATATAGTCCGACCTAAACATACAAAGATATACAATATAAAACTGAATCTTCTTGCACTAGACAAGTAGTACACATGAATTCGGACCATAAACATTCTAAGCAAAATTAATCTATTTTCTGGCCCTAACAAACGAGAACTGACATGAATTCAATTATTCATACGCCGAATCAATATCAAGAGAGATCATCCATATAATCAAACGTATAAATCATTCATGGATTATCTAGCTTTACCAAGGGAAGCATTTTCGTACCCAAATAAATACAACTATATATTTTCCATATTAAATAGACGAAGTAATCCGTGTGTCGCATAATTCCATACAAAAGAATATGTGTATGTAATATGCGCAACACAAGGCAATATGATGAAATGGATCCAGTCATATTTGCATAACAGGAGAACTAGAGTCACTCTTGACGGTCTGCAGAGCAGAAAAGTGTTGCTCCATCAGGGGGTACCTCAAGGAGGAGTAATTTCCCCAACACTCTTCCTTGTTTACATCAATGACCTGGTGAAAGATCTCCCCGCAGGAGTGAAAGCTGCCTTATATGCAGATGGCCTAGTACTCTGGTGCGCTGATGAAAACGTCACCACAGCAAATTATAGAATGCAGCGGGCAGCAGATATGCTAGTGTCATGGGCAGAGAAATGGCATATCACAATAAACACAGACAAAACCTCCACAATACTGTTCTCCCTCGCCCCCAAGGACAAAGCAGCTAACATACACCTAGGGACAACCGTGATCAAGGAAGAAAGCTACCCCACCTATCTTGGGGTGACATTTGACCAAAGGCTTACATGGAATAAGCATATTGAAAATGCAGAAGGAAAGGCCCGAAGACGACTAGGCATACTCAGAAAATTAGCAGGTACCAACTGGGGAGCAAATGAACGAACTCTAAAGAAGATTTATAATGGAGTAATAAGACCACACTTAGAGTTTAGCTCAGCAGCATGGTCATCAGCTGCTAACTCACATCTGCAGTCCTTGGACAAAGTGCAAAATCAAGCTCTCAGGCTCATTACAGGAGCCATGAAAACTACACCAATATCAGAGATGCAGAAGGTTGCTGGATTACAAACATTGTCCCATAGAAGAGACACAAAAACCATGATCCAGATGGAAAAGTACAACAGTATGCCAACGCACCCAATGAAGGCAAGACTAGATGATCTGGCATTGGGACGTCTAAAGCGTAGCAGCTTTGTGCATCGGGGCAAAAGACTTAAAAGACAGCACCAAGAAGACCTATCCATGAAGACAACACCACTGAAGCCCACCCTATACCCTGTACCATGGGAGCAGGCCAGCAATACCCTCCAAATTAATACATCAGTCAGTGGTCTCACAAGTGGATGTGAGTATAATGATCTGCAAAAACAAACTGCTACATTGAGTATGATCCAAGAAAGCTATCCCGATCAATCATGGTGTGCTGAAAAATTCTAATACCAATATATAAATTAGAACATAAATGTAAAGCAGAACGAAATAATACGATAGGAAGAAGAATGGAGAAGGACCAGTGCTTTCCCAGTATAGAGAACGCCGTATAACGCCGTAATGGCTAACACAAGATTTCTACTTGTCCCAATTCGTTCGTTCCTAAATAAAATGCTTAAGCCTAACGGTACGGCGATAACCGTAGTTCTAAAAATAGAATGTGTAGTAAAATCTTTTGAACGACCTTGATTTTAAAAACTAACACTAGTGCAAAATAGCGCACAAAGTTAGCCTTGGAAAGACAGACGGGCTAAGAAGAAGAGAGAGAGAGAGAGGCAGACGGACCATGGAACACAGTAGCGCAAGCCACTCGCTGTGTGTCTAAAAATAAACCAACTCGCAGTGTGCTTGGCCTGATTTTTTTTTCAAATAAACAGTGATGAAAAAAATAAAATAACGACACGACATTAGGTTTCAAAAACAGGTTTAATTCTTATTAGGAAACCTGATACTCTACTGTTTTACGTCTGAGCTCCTGACTTTATACTGATAGTACAGTCGTAAAGGATTGAACAGGTGGTAGTTGAAATTAAACATTTAACATCGAAAAAAGATCGTATTCTTAACTACACCACTTAGCCCCTTGAAAATCATATATTCGTGTACAGGAAGACTAGTGGACTAAGAATATGTAATAAATTATCTAAAAAGTTCATTAGATAATTAAATATTGGTAATAAAACATATAGAGAACATAGATACCGTCAGGTTTGGTCATATCTGCTTGGGATGGAAATCCCTGATTTTTGTGAAACATAGTAGTGACAGAAAGTCTAAGATAGTACGTGGGAGGCCATTGGCTGAACTTTGAAGTTAAAAGAAATTGGATTGGGTGACCTATGAATAACAAATAAATGCCTAGAAACGGAGTAGAAGTGAATGAAAATGTGGAATGACTGGGTACTCTTTTGAATATATTCAAAACGATTGGTCAATACACTGGATATTGGCAGAAGAAATCTTAGAGGGGACGCCATATCGTTACACATTGTGAAGAGATGAGAGCAGGCAGTGTTATTCAAAATTAAATATATATATATATATAACAGCCTGGACATACCGCAGATCAAACTGTACCAGTCATCTTTAGTGTGTTTTCCTTACGAATTGTGGTATAGATGGTGATATTGCATCGTCCGGTCTGAGTACTGCGTGATCCAGAAAGTTGGCAGCAGACTCCCAGCACAAGATAGCGGCCATTGCCTATCATATTATCAAACTGAGAAGCAAGCGAGCAGAGGATACAGGTTTCCTGCAGCTGCATTATGAAATAAGAGCATGTCAGCACGTAAAGCCCAACCTTGAAAAATATAACCCTGAACTGAACTTTATTATAAAACCAAAAGGGACAGAAAGTTTAAAGAAACAGAATCTGTGAATCCTTTAATATTATTTCCACCAGTAACAAACACATGAAGTCGTGATGACAAACAACAACCTAGCATTAAAAGCCAGTATTACCTCATAATAACCCATCACAACACTACACTTATATTACAATACTATTATATGTCTGGACAAAGATCTTTTGTATAAATTTTTGTACATAAACAGTGTGCTTACATTTGATTGTGATTCCTGATTCACATTGTAGTAGGATCAGGATATCTATATATTGAAAAGCTAATACATTGTATAAAATTTAACACTTGACTTACTTAAGATAAATCTTTAGAGTGTTATATGTTTGTGATTGTCATAGTGTTGTAAATTGTTGTGAATCTTACTTTAGGTGTTTATCTGTCTGTTGGTTGTTGTGAACTTACACTTCATCACTATCATAACCCTAGACATTAAACGAAGTCATCATACAATTCAAGAATAAGTCTGATTGAGGTCGAAATGTGGTAGCAAGCAAAGTTCTCTGTAACACACCAACATTATTAGATACAGAGACCTTCACAGCTGATCTCAATCAGTACATTAAGTCCCCTATAACTATATTTAAATAATCCCAACTCACCACATATATTGGGTATCTCGCTCCCGGGATTTGAAATTTTCAAAGCACCAATTATAGTGGGTAGCTTACTTCAGGGAATTATAAAAATTAAAAAGGTATTCTTGGGTGGAAAATAAATAAGGTTGAGCTTTCAGTGCTTGTGGTTGTCCTTAGTATAATTAGTCATAGATAGAACTGTTTAGTTAGACATTGTATAAATTTGCCTGTTAGAAAATGGCTGACCTGGCAAAGTTTCGATCTTCGGCTGTACAGACTGCCAGGGAAATGCACATGGATGGTCAAGTCTTGATTGATTATGTGACCTTAGAATGTGATAAATTTATTGCCAGGGAAGAAAAAAGATTAGAGAAAGAAACTGAAAGAAAGTTAGAAGAGGCTAGAGAGATTAAGAAATTAGAGTTACAGATTGAGGCTGACAAGGAAATTAAGAGGTTGCAGATTGCGGCTGACAAAGAGGCTAGGGCATTGGAGGCTGAGGCTAAGAAGTTACAGATGGAAGAGAAAAAGGCTGAAATGGAAGCAGAAGAAAGAAGATTAGCTGCAGAAAGGGAAAGAGAAGAAAGAAGATTAGCTGCAGAAAGGGAAGCAGAAGATAGGAGATTGCAGAGGGAGCATGAATTACGACTAAGAGAGTTAGAAATTCAAGGCCATGCTCCTGAAAATGGTGCCAGTCCTTTTACCTCCGATGCTACTGGCAGTCAGATAGCCTCAACCTCAGCTATGAGTTTTCATTTAGACCATTTTGTTGAGAAAGACGATGACATAGAAAGTTACCTAAATAGATATGAACTTTTAGCTACCACGTATGGTTTAGAGAGAGAAAGATGGAGCTTAAAGTTATCACAAGGGCTTCGTGGTACAGCTTATGAAGTTTTTGCCAAGATGAGCAGAGATGACCAAGACAATTATGACATGTTAAAGCAGGCTCTTTTGTTAAGATATGAAAAGAATGGAGAATTTTATAGAAAAAAGTTTCGGAATGCTAAACTACTGTCAGGTGAGACATATCACCAGTTCTCAGCACGGTTAGAGACATACTTGGAGAAATGGATTGCTCCGGGGAAAACCCAAGATCTTAAGGAAATGATCCTTATAGAGCAGCTAAGAGAGTCCATGGCTCCAGACCTGAGAAAGTTTCTCATGGAACAAGGTGCAGAGAGGCTGGGTGAGTTATTAAATGTCGCTGAAAGATATCAGGCAGCTCAGGCAGAGGTAACTGGTAATAAAAAGAAACAGGTAGACAATTTTAAGGCACCACAAAACTTTAATAAGTTTGATCATAGAGATCAGAACAAAGGTAAGCACCAGTTTGATAGGCCACGGTATGATAATAAAAATAAAACCCCACAATTCGATGAAAGGAAATTTGATGAAAGAAAATCTTTCAACCAAGGAAGGAAGTGGTGTAAAAATTGTCGGATGGACAATCATGATACTGACCGTTGCAGAAGAAAACCTGTGTATAAGGCCACCCTTCAGGTCAGGTCGACCTTTAGAAAGGAGGAGGATATTCTGATAGATACCACTCCAGATGAGATGAGGAAGGCGCAGGCTGGGGATAAGACCCTCAAGCCTTGTTTTAAGAAATTGTCAAATTGTCATACACCTCCAGGAAAAGGAGACTTCTATATGAAGAACAAACTGATATACAGGAAGGCTGGATCTAGACTCAATGGTCAGGGACAGCTGGTACTTCCTAAAAAGTATAGGGCAGAGTTAATAAGGAGCTTACATGTGAGAAAAGATGGGGACCATGAGAAAATAGGTACCATCATCCAAAAGGTGGCTCAAAATTATTATTGGCCCAAGGCAATGATTGACATTGAGAATTTTGTAGAAAGATGTGGAATATTACATGAGGGAACACCCACAATAGGGAACAGTGATCAGGACCTAGACACGCCACGGGGCAAACTTAGGCCTGACACTGAAAAGAAAAATAAATTTAATAAAGTGGACAAAGTGGAATGGGAGCCCCCTTTTTACGGACAGTCTTCACTTGGATGTTTTACCATGGCCACTATGCAGCGAATACAAAGAGATGTCTTACCCCAGAATAGGCCGAAAATCCCTCAATCGGACTTATGTAAACTGGAGGAAGATACAAGAGAGAGGAGATCTCTCACAAGGAATTATAAGTGGGGAGAGAGCCCCAAGAAAAAAATTGGTAGCGATCGTTTTGTGAATGATGATTCTGGGAAGAAAAATCATCACTATAGGGCTTCTAGTGGAAGAGACCATACCGGTACCTGGAAAAACAGGTCAACAATATTCAAAGTCCATATGTAGCCCTGTTAAGAACGTGGACTGATGACAAGGCAGAGGAAAATATTACATCATCATACCAATATGTGAATGAGCTCACCACTCGTTTAAAAACTGGCTGGAAACTTGCCAATGAAAATTTGAGACAAGCCAGGAAAAAGCATGCTGCCTATTATAACAAGAAAGCAAAAGACAGAGATTTGGCTGTGGGAGAGAAGGTACTGCTTCTTCTACCCGGTAGCCAGAATAAGTTGCAAATTGGATGGCAAGGTCCATATACAGTTCTAGAGAAGATGTCTAGAACAAATTATAAGATAGATAAGAAGGGGAAAGAAAAAATCTATCATGTGAATCTCCTGAAGAAATATTTGGAAAGAGAAAATCAGGAAGAGACACGTTTGCTGACTTTGTCTATTGCAATGGAGATGAAAAAAGAACCACTTTCATCATTTGAATATCCATTACACCCCTGTGAGACAGCTGCACAGGTGAAAATCAGTACACATTTAACGAAAAATCAGAAGGACAGAGTGCAACAGGTTCTAGATGATCATACAGAGGTGCTAACGGACCGTCCTTGGCATACAAACTTATTAGAATATGATATGAAACTTATAGACCCAACACCAGTCTGTATGAAAGCCTATTCGATTCCTTTCGCTAAGGAGAAAGCTTTGAAGGAAGAGATAGACTATTTGTTGAAGGAAGGAATTATTTCACACAGTAAATCTCAGTATAGTTCCAGTGTGTTTCTATTGAGAAAGCCCTATGGAGAACATAGACTCTGTATAGATTACAGGAGACTGAATGCTATCACAGAAGGTCAGGTGGATCCATTGCCGGATACAAATCAGCTGTTTGCCAGGCTGAATAAAGCTAAATATTTCTCAAAGGTGGATTTGAGCAAAGGCTACTATCAGATTCCAGTAAAGCCCGAGGTTAGACCTTATCTAGCTTTTAGTACCTCAGAGGGACACTATGAATTTAACAGATTGCCATTTGGATTGAAAAATGCGCCCAGTGTCTTCTCTAGAATGATGAGAAAATTGTTGGATCCCCTGAATAATCCATGCATCACAAACTTCATGGATGATATCCTCGTAGCGACAGAAACGTTTGAGGAACACATTAACTCTCTGAACATGTTGTTTGATCGACTTAGAGAAGCGAATTTGACAGCCGGACCAACCAAATGTTGCGTTGGATGTAAAGAATTAGAATTCTTGGGACACACAGTCCATCAGGGAAACATGACCCCTGACCCCAAGAATTTGGAGAAACTGAGAAAAGCACCGAGGCCACAAACAAAGAAAGGCGTGAGATCCTTTGTCTCATTATGTGGTTTCTACCAAAAATATATCAAAAACTTTAACTCCATATGTGCACCGTTAACTGATTTGACACGCAAAGGAAATCCAGATCGAATTACCTGGACAGCACAGTGTGAGTTAGCATACCAAGAATTGAAGGAAAAGCTCACAAGCAAACCTATTTTGAAATTACCTGACTTAAGTCAAGAATTCATTGTGAGAACGGATGCTAGTAATCTAGGGTTGGTTGCCACCCTGTTACAGAAGTCAGATTCACTGGATGGGGAATTAACCCCAGTGGCATATGCTAGTCGTAAGTTGAATACAGCTGAAAAAAATTATTCAACTAGTGAAAAAGAATGTCTCGCAGTGATACGGGCGATTAAGAAATTCAATATTTATCTGTATGGGAAGGCATTCAAGTTACAAACAGATCACAAACCCCTGGCTTTTCTAACGCAAGCCAGGCATGAAAATGCTAGGTTACTACGCTGGTCTTTGCTGTTACAGCCATATCAGTTCAGTATAGAATATATTTCTGGAAAAACTAACCTAGGTGCTGATTTTCTAAACCGCCATCCGTGCGATGAGACTCAAGCTAATCACCAGGCATAGATAGAAATGTATCTATGTGTATATAGAATTAGGGACTGACATATAATGTCTGTTTTAAGTGGGGAGAATTGTGGTGAAAAATTCTAATACCCATATATCAATTAGAACATAAATGTAAAGCAGAACGAAAAAATACGATAGGAAGAAGAATGGAGAAGGACCAGTGCTTTCCCAGTATAGAAAACGCCTTAGTTGTATAACGCTGTAATGGCTAACACAAGATTTCTACTTGTCCCAATTCGTTCGTTCCTAAATAAAATGCTTAAGCCTAACGATACGGCGATAACCGTAGTTCTAAAAATAGAATGTGTAGTAAAATCTTTTGAACGACCTTGATTTTAAAAACTAACACTAGTGCAAAATAGCGCACAAGGTTAGCCTTGGAAAGACAGACGGGCTTAGAAGAAGAGAGAGAGAGAGAGAGAGAGAGAGAGGCAGACGGATCATGGAACACAGTAGCGCAAGCCACTCGCTGTGTGTCTAAAAATAAACCAACTCGCAGTGTGCTTGGCCTGATTTTTTTTCAAATAAACAGTGATGAAAAAAAAACTAACGACACGACATTAGGTTTCGAAAACAGGTTTAATTCTTATTAGGAAACCTGATACTCTACTGTTTTACGTCTGAGCTCCTGACTTTATACTGATAGTACAGTCGTAAAGGATTGAACAGGTGGTAGTTGAAATTAAACATTTAACATCGAAAAAAGATCGTATTCTTAACTACACCACTTAGCCCCTTGAAAATCATATATTCGTGTACAGGAAGGCTAGTGGACCAAGAATATGTAATAAATTATCTAAAAAGTCCATTAGATAATTAAATATTGGTAATAAAACATATAGAGAACAGAGATACTGTCAGGTTTTGTCATATCTGCTTGGGATGGAAATCCCTGATTTTTGTGAAACATAGTAGTGACAGAAAGTCTAAGATAGTACGTGGGAGGCCATTGGCTGAACTTTGAAGTTAAAAGAAATTGGATTGGGTGACCTATGAATAACAAATACATGCCTAGAAACGGAGTAGAAGTGAATGAAAATGTGGAATGACTGGGTACTCTTTTGAATATATTCAAAACGATTGGTCAATACACTGGATATTGGCAGAAGAAATCTTAGAGGGGACGCCATATCGTTACACATTGTGAAGAGATGAGAGCAGGCAGTGTTATTCAAAATTAAATATATATATATAACAGCCTGGACATACCGCAGATCAAACTGTACCAGTCATCTTTAGTGTGTTTTCCTTACGAATTGTGGGACCGTGGTATAGATGGTGATATTGCATCGTCCGGTCTGAGTACTGCGTGATCCAGAAAGTTGGCAGCAGACTCCCAGCACAAGATAGCGGCCATTGCCTATCATATTATCAAACTGAGAAGCAAGCGAGCAGAGGATACAGGTTTCCTGCAGCTGCATTATGAAATAAGAGCATGTCAGCACGTAAAGCCCAACCTTGAAAAATATAACCCTGAACTGAACTTTATTATAAAACCAAAATGGACAGAAAGTTTAAAGAAACAGAATCTGTGAATCCTTTAATATTATTTCCACCAGTAACAAACACATGAAGTCGTGATGACAAACAACAACCTAGCTGATGCCTCCTTTATTGTATTCTAAACACTCACGGGTAGTCATCAGGTTATACTTCGGTTGAGTGAGTACACACCAACTTATGTTGATGTTTGTTTTTTATAAATGTCTTCTGTCACGCACGAATATGCACAATTTGGTGTAGGGGAATTCGTGCGCGCTTGTGTCCAAGCAAGGCAGATGACGTCAGAGGTTAAAAAAATGAAAGCCAGCATCTCAAGCCAGACATTGAGTCTGTTGCCTATATTCCTATATATACCCAGTGTGTTGGGTTAGTTATTCTTCTGGTACAATGACTTCTTGGTAGAAGTCATTGTCGGATTACACTACACGTAAGTCCGAACCAGTTTTGGTAAGAAGTGAATTGTTTACTTGAACTTTCGTGTCACCATCCTTCGTTGGCATCTAGCTAGCACCTTTCTGCAAAGGGGTGCTATAATGGATCAACGGGGAATTTCACCGAAAGTATTTTAATATTATAAAGGATTCAAGGCTTCATCCTTTATGGTTTATTGGATTGTAATAATATATGGATTGCCGTCGTACGAGTCACGGCGACGAAGAGAGGTTAGCCAAGCACTAGGACATAACCTTCGTTGTTTATATTATATGCAAGTATGTATGGATCTGCCATGTCAGGGGTACCAAGCTACTAAAGTACCCGACCAGAATTGTAGGACAGAATCAATATATTTATTCCAAGATCTTTATGGTTGAATAGTCCTAACGGTCATGACATTGACGCAAGGTCAAACCCTGATCTTATGTGAGGAAGTTATTATGCCTGTACCATGCCTATATATATGCTACATGTACGTTTACTGTGGAATCCATGTTGGAGTACTGTAACCTGTTGTCGTCAACGTATTTTCGTCCTAAATAAATTATGATGTCAGTAAACCTAACGAGTTCGTCCCTATACACATTGGCACTCGTTGACGTGCCTGCTTGTTATTGAAGTCCTTCCTTCACGTTCCAAGAAAGAAACATTCGCGTTATTATTGTCAAGTCCAAATAGCATCGCCCGTGTTGGACCGTTGTCATTACGACACCATCAACATCCTTTAGACAGCGGTTCACACCCCAGTAAAAGCGAAGGCTACAACTATGGCGGCGCAGTGTGGTCTGAAAATGTCCATTTTTTCAGTTACGGAATCGAACTCAATCCAACTCGGTTGAAAAGAAAAATGCAGTCTTTCAAGGCGACAACATCCTGGACTGGTTATAAAATCTAACGGCTACTCAAGGTCAAGATGGACTCAACTGCTTCAATCATTTGCGGACTCTACCAGGTGCTACGTAAGCTTCCTCAGTGATACAGCGCCGGAGTGCAAGACTCTGCAATCCTAGAAATTGCATTTTATCACTAAATGATAAGTATTACTCTGTTCGTTGTCACCGTCTTATGTTAGCTGAGCCGCTTTTTAATATGTCCATTGTAGTATTTCTTGTGATACATGTTTTATGTTCCATGTTTGTTCTGGGCGGTAGGGAGGTTGATCTGACGAACGAGATCCATCTCGAAGCCAATTCGGGCTCTTCGTCAGACGTTCTGTAGGGCTCCTTTTGTAAGTTTCAATTGAGCGATAATCCCGGTACAAGGCTAGAAACCTTGCCGACGTTCAGATCGCTAGTTGCTCCTTATAATAGTATCTGTTTAGCTGTAGTGTCAAGTCTTAATCGTTGTTTTCGTAGCTATTTTTATTCGTACCTTGGTTTTATGATGTATCTTGTATGTGATTATTACCCTTCTAACCTGGCTTTCTTTGAGTTTTTTTTTTACAAAACATATGTTTTTACACTGTCTTGTCAATTGTCTTGTGTAATTTTTTATCGCAGTTATCATCGTAAATTTTTACGACATTCTATTTTATTTTCACATTTTAATTTTGTTGACCTCTGCGATCGTCTTCTTCGTCTTTGATTATCTCGTCTTGTCATTGTTGTTGCTATTGTCTATGTCTCTTGTCTGTTCTTAATATTTCATTGTATAAATTATTTTCATTGATTAATAATATTTAGTATACTTAAGTGATAATTAGGTACCGTTCTTAGACAAGAACGTATTGCACACACTTAAAGTAAATTAATTGATAATTATTTGAGTAAATCAAAATGTCGTCGCTTGAATATTTTATGAAACAGGCAAAATCCGTTGGGATGGCTCCTGACGAGGCGAAAGCATTCGCACTATCAGAATACAAAAAGGCTCAAGAGATAGAAGCTGAACAGAGGAAATTAGAACTCCTGAAACAAGAAAATTTGAGATTTGAAGCAGAAGAAAATGATAAGAAGAGGAAATTTGAATCTGAAGAGAATGAGAAACGATTTCAGCGTGAGGCGGAACATAAGAAACTTCAGATTGAGGCAGACAACAAAAGACTTCAATTGGAGGCAGAACATAAAGCAAAAGAAATAGAAGAAAGGAGATTGTTAGCTGAAGAAAATACAAGAAAATATCAACTTCAAATTCAACATGAAAAAGAAATGAAGGAATTAGAATTTAATCAGTTTCGATTATCTCAGGAGGCTATTGCTCAAAAGTCTCAGGAGGGCCAAAATTCGTCTAAACAAGGGAATATTAAAAATTTTCATTTAATATTGCCAAAATTTAATCCTCCATCGGACGATGTGATTCATTATCTACATAGGTTCGAGGCAACATGCGAGGCCTATCACGTGGAAAAATCTCAATACTGTGTAAAATTATCAGAACTACTTACAGGTGAAGCCATGTCAGTATATCATATTGCAACTACTGCTGATAAAAATAACTATGAGGCTCTCAGAACTGCTTTACTTGTTAAATATCAAATGACAGCGAATGAATATCGTTTAAAATTCAAATCTATGCTCCCACAAACTGGAAAACATTTTAACGATTTTATTGATCAAATAGCACTTACATTGGATAGATGGATCGAATTATCCAAGACGGATAAAACTTTTGACGCATTGAGAGATTTATTATTACGCGATAAAGTTTTGTCCTCGGTAAACCCAGCTTTTCTTGCTTTTTTGCACGAACATAAACATTCAAGCATAAATGAAATGCAGCAAACCTGTGTACAATACTGTACTGCACACCCAAACTTGAATTTTGGGAATACTCAGGTTAAAGATGAATTTCCCGTTGCTTTTGCTATACAACAAGATTATCGCAGACGCCATCGCTCTTTAAGTAATGACAGAAACTACAAAAAGGGAAATAACGAGAATTTCAATTCTTGTAATTTTTATAAGGGGAAACAATTTCAGCATTCTTCTCCATATAACAATTTGTGGGGTCAATTTCACAAATCAAGAGATTGGGATAACAATAATTGTGGAAATTATCAAGTAGGTACTTATAAACAAAATTGGCGATCTAAATCTCAGAATCCTAACAATAGACAAGATTCTCGTAATAGATTTTATGGTCAAAGCCATAACAGTGATAGCGCTAACTATCATTCAAATCAATACGGTAACACAAGCAGAAATGATAATAATGGCAATTTTAGAAATGATAGTCACAATCGATCGCGACGTAGAGTTAGATCTTCTAGCAGAGGGCCACGCCATCAAACTAATGTAGCTATTGTTGACACACAAGTTAACAAAGAGACTAATACGAATAATAACACTCATAATGCAATGTCTTGTTCTATTGATTATGAACAGATAAAGTGTTGCCAAGAATGTAAAACCCTGTTCCAGCCCAAGGCGATCACGACACTCCGTTGCGGACATGTGTTACCCAGTCTACCAGCTGTGTGTACGGCTACTTCAGCTCACAATGGAGAAGGAAGACTTAATTTCAATCGTGGTTTTATAAATTCTATTCCATGCTCTGTCCTTTTCGATTCAGGTTGCTCTACGATCGGCGTCAGAAGCTCTTTGGTCAACCCATCCTGTGCCACTGGAAAGACCATTAAATGCCGCACGTTTGGAGGAACTGTAGAAACATTTCCCACAGCTATAATTAATATTCACACTCCATTTTTTTCAGGAAATGTACATGCATGTCTCCTCCCGTTACTAGTTTGTGACATAATACTTGGTCGGATACATGGCATTAAAGAGTGTACCCCACAGCAAATTGCTAATTGGGAAAAGCGACATATACATACTGCTAATGCAGTTGTAACTAGAGCACAAGCTCATGATATGTTGCAAGATACACCTACTGTACCTACTGTCCAAGGTAATAATGATGATGTTAACACTCCTATTTCACGGGAGTCATTTATGACATTACAAAAGAATGATGCTTCTTTGAAAAAAATTTTTCATTTGTCTAATAACACTGGTAATACTCCTTATACAGGATCTAAACATAGATTTGCTTTAAAGAATGGGATATTAGTGAGAGTGATACGAGATGCTGATTCATCCGTACGTTCTCAGATCTTGGTACCTACGACAATGAGAGGTCGTATATTACACCATGCGCACGACACTCAATGTGCGGGCCATATGGGGTTCTCCAGAACCAAATCTAGAGTGCTATCTGCATTCTATTGGCCAGGCGTCCATAGGGATGTCAATATTTACTGCCGCTCCTGTACAACATGTCAGGAGGTCAAAGTACGTGGTCCATACCACGCAGCTCCGATTCAGGCTGCGGACATTCCGATTCGGCCGTTTGAGAAAATGTCAATTGACATAATTGGTCCTATGCAACCATCAGCTAGAGGTCATACACATATACTCACTTGTATTGACATGTGTACTCGTTGGCCAGAGGCCATACCTCTTAAGAATACTTCTTCTGCCAGTGTTGCAGATGCATTGTGGTTGATTTTCTCACGTTTAGGTTTTCCTAGAAAGATCTTATCGGACCATGGAGTCCAATTCATATCGGAATCTATGTCCCAAGTTATGAAGTTATTAGGCATAGATAGATCGCTCAGTGCTATCTACCATCCGATGTCGAATGGATTAATTGAGAGGCAGAATAGGACGCTTAAACAGTTGTTGGGAAAGATAACTCAGGACCATCCTGAAAATTGGGATAGAGTCCTCCCCGCGGCGCTTTTTGCGTATCGCGAAGTACAGAATGAGGCTACCGGATTTTCTCCTTTTCAATTGGTCTTTGGCGTTCAACCGCGCGGTCCTATGTCGTTACTACACGACTTACTTATTGAAGATAATATCACTGATGAAACTCAATCTTCTTACGAGTACGTGATTTCTTTAAGAGAAAGAATAATAGATGCGTGTAGATTAGCTACCACATCATCAGAACAAGCTAAAGAAAATGCTCGACTTTTTGCCAACAGATATAGACGTCTCCGCCAACTTCTTCCTGGCGATGAGGCATATGTCTTATTGCCTTGTAAAGACAATCGTCTCCTTATTACTTGGAGAGGTCCTTTTAAAATAATATCTAGGATCTCCGATGTTGATTATATTGTCGATGTCATGGGAAAGCATAAGACTTTCCATATCAACATGTTGAAGGAATATTACACTCGTCCTGACTATCTTCAGTCAGTGTTTCAGGCAACCGATGAGCCTACACCACCTATCCAACACTATTCTTCTTTATCCGTCATTCAAGAAGAAGAATCTTCTTTTCATGACGTACCTTTACCTTTACCTGTGGTACCACTTCATCCTAATGAAAGTTGGAATGACGTTACTATTTCTACTGATCTGTCTGTGGATCAACATCAGCAAGTTTCCGCTGTTCTTAGATCTTTTCAAGATGTTCTCACTGACATCCCAGGTCGTACGTCAGTTATTCAACACGACATTCTATTAACTGACGATACACCTATTCGAGTCCGTCCATATCCTATACCTCTGCACTTTCGTTCTCAGGTTGATAAGGAATTGGATGAGATGCAAAAGTTAAAAATAATTGAACCATCTACATCACCTTATTCTAGTTCTATGGTCATAATTAGAAAAAAAAAGATAACAATATCCGTCTCTGTGTGGATTATAGGAAGTTAAACAAACTTACCCAGTTTGACGCGGAACCATTGCCATTGTTAGAAGATTTATTGGTTAAACTGTCTAACTCTACTTTCTTTACAAAACTTGACCTCTCAAAGGGATATTGGCAAGTCCCATTGACAGAAAAGGCAAAGCCACTTACTGCTTTTTCTACTCCACGGGGGTTATTCCAATATAATTTCATGCCATTCGGTTTAGTAAATGCACCGGCTACATTTGTACGCATGATGCGTCGCGTACTGTCTCATCGTCCCGATGTCATTACATATATTGACGACATTTGTCTCTTTAATGACACATGGGATGAACACATTAGTGGATTGAAAACATTACTGTCCACTTTACGGTCATGTAATTTAACGGCTAAGCCTTCTAAAGCTTTCGTGGGTTTTCACGAAATTTCATTTTTAGGTCACCGCGTTGGTCACGGTCGGTTATATACTGAGGACAGTAATGTCTCTAAGATCCTCAACATTTCTACTCCCAAAACTAAGAAATAAGTGAGATCACTATTGGGTCTTGTTCAGTTCTACGCTAAGTTCATACCTCATCTGTCCACTATTACTGCACCTTTCTCTTCGTTATTAAAAAAGGGCGCGGCTAACGTGATTCGGTGGTCGGAGGAACACCAAATCGCGTTGGACACCATTAAGGCATTCTTTTCTAAACCTCCTATGTTACAATTGCCTAATGCGAACCTTCCTTTCATCTTGCGCAGTGACGCCTCTGCCTACGGTATTGGAAGCGTGTTACTACAGGAGTATGCGGGCACCTTGCACCCAGTACTGTTCGTTTCAAGGAAACTTACGTCGGCTGAACAAAAGTACTCCGTTCTCGATAAGGAACTTTTGTCTCTCGTGTGGTCTATAACTAAACTCCAACGTTATCTTCTTGGATCACATTTCTTTGTAGAGACGGATCAGAAAGCACTTACTGCATTAAACACCAAAGACGTCAGATCTGCAAAGTCCACCAGATATGCAATTTCATTGCAACCCTACTGTTTCACAATCCGGGCAATACCTGGATCACAGAACGTTTTCGCTGATATTTTGTCCCGCTGCCCGAGTGAATCATGCGACTTGGTACGCCCTACAAATGTGGATGCCTCTACACATACTACATCACATTTGTAAACATGACGTTCTTTGAACTTTACTTTGTGAATCAGTGACAAATTTTTTTTTGTACATACTTAGTCAAGTGAATAAAGTTGTAACATTCCTTTGAATTACTTGAAGCGGAAAATAGAAAATAGAACAGTGAATTATATATATATATAACAGTGAGGATCACATAACTTTTAGTATTTATGACATTATCTGCGTAAAGATACATTGTGTATTTAGATAAACATTAGTATATCGTGAACTATTTAACAATATTTTGTGGAATCTTTGGTATTTCAACATACTAAAACTTTTAAGGATCTTCGTGTTTATGAACTGTTTTGAAGTTAACTTAGAATCTCCAAGAACTAATTGAACTTGTAGCAGTGTAATGAACTGAAACATTATTCAGTACATTGTGATTAATGAACATATTTAATTAGTTTAATATAATTAACTATAAATATTTTAATCCTAATGATTACATCGAGTAACTATCACTCATTTTAGATAGTGATACGTCATTGGTAGTTATTTAATGATACTACTCATCCTTAGACACGGTTAAGTGTGTTGATAACTTCAAGTGTTGTATTCATATTCTTTGATTTTTGCCACTTCTCATTTTTTAATTTTTATGCATTTTCATCTTTTCCTTTAAATTCATGTATTACCATATCTCTTTATTTCTTATTGCATTTGGTTTCAATTAATCATCCTTTATGCTTTGATTTTCTTTCATCTCTTCCACATTGTTCCAAAGTTGGTCAATTGTGATGATATGCTTTTATGCATATTTGTTTTTGAGTTGAGTTGAATTTGATTTTGTTCGTTCACTCTCCTCTTTTTGATTAATATGCCTCTCTTGCATTCTTAGTATTATTAGTATATAATACATATTTGTAAGCTTGTTTCACCTCTCCGCGGTAATTAAATGAAAGAAAAAAAAAATTTAATAGAATTAAATTTTTTGCGGACGGTGTGAAGGAAGCTGATGCCTCCTTTATTGTATTCTAAACACTCACGGGTAGTCATCAGGTTATACTTCGGTTGAGTGAGTACACACCAACTTATGTTGATGTTTGTTTTTTATAAATGTCTTCTGTCACGCACGAATATGCACAATTTGGTGTAGGGGAATTCGTGCGCGCTTGTGTCCAAGCAAGGCAGATGACGTCAGAGGTTAAAAAAATGAAAGCCAGCATCTCAAGCCAGACATTGAGTCTGTTGCCTATATTCCTATATATACCCAGTGTGTTGGGTTAGTTATTCTTCTGGTACAATGACTTCTTGGTAGAAGTCATTGTCGGATTACACTACACGTAAGTCCGAACCAGTTTTGGTAAGAAGTGAATTGTTTACTTGAACTTTCGTGTCACCATCCTTCGTTGGCATCTAGCTAGCACCTTTCTGCAAAGGGGTGCTATAATGGATCAACGGGGAATTTCACCGAAAGTATTTTTAATATTATAAAGGATTCAAGGCTTCATCCTTTACGGTTTATTGGATTGTAATAATATATGGATTGCCGTCGTACGAGTCACGGCGACGAAGAGAGGTTAGCCAAGCACTAGGACATAACCTTCGTTGTTTATATTATATGCAAGTATGTATGGATCTGCCATGTCAGGGGTACCAAGCTACTAAAGTACCCGACCAGAATTGTAGGACAGAATCAATATATTTATTCCAAGATCTTTATGGTTGAATAGTCCTAACGGTCATGACATTGACGCAAGGTCAAACCCTGATCTTATGTGAGGAAGTTATTATGCCTGTACCATGCCTATATATATGCTACATGTACGTTTACTGTGGAATCCATGTTGGAGTACTGAAACTGTTGTCGTCAACGTATTTTCGTCCTAAATAAATTATGATGTCAGTAAACCTAACGAGTTCGTCCCTATACACATTGGCACTCGTTGACGTGCCTGCTTGTTACTGAAGTCCTTCCTTCACGTTCCAAGAAAGAAACATTCGCGTTATTATTGTCAAGTCCAAATAGCATCGCCCGTGTTGGACCGTTGTCATTACGACACCATCAACATCCTTTAGACAGCGGTTCACACCCCAGTAAAAGCGAAGGCTACACTAGCATTAAAAGCCAGTATTACCTCATAATAACCCATCACAACACTACACTTATATTACAATACTATTATATGTCTGGACAAAGATCTTTTGTATAAATTTTTGTACATAAACAGTGTGCTTACATTTGATTGTGATTCCTGATTCACATTGTAGTAGGATCAGGATATCTATATATTGAAAAGCTAATACATTGTATAAAATTTAACACTTGACTTACTTAAGATAAATCTTTAGAGTGTTATATGTTTGTGATTGTCATAGTGTTGTAAATTGTTGTGAATCTTACTTTAGGTGTTTATCTGTCTGTTGGTTGTTGTGAACTTACACTTCATCACTATCATAACCCTAGACAGTAAACGAAGTCATCATACAATTTAAGAATAAGTCTGATTGAAGTCGAAATGTGGTAGCAAGCAAGGTTCTCTGTAACACACCAACATTATTAGATACAGAGACCTTCACAGCTGATCTCAATCAGTACATTAAGTCCCCTATAACTATATTTAAATAATCCCAACTCACCACACATGGATACATGCCTATACAGATGGATCAGCAACTAATGCTGTTAGGAATGGAGGTGCCAGTATCTTTATCTCATATCCTGACAACCACTATGAGACTAGGCACATTCCCACTGGTAAATTCTGTTCCAATTTTACAGCTGAGGTTCAAGCTCAAGAGCAAGCTGCAAATATGATTTATAACACCAACTCTGACTGCCACCAGGTAGTCATCTGTTGCGCATATTACATACACATATTCTTTTGTATGGAATTATGCGACACACGGATTACTTCGTCTATTTAATATGGAAAATATATAGTTGTATTTATTTGTGTACGAAAATGCTTCCCTTGGTAAAGCTAGATAATCCATGATTGATTTATACGTTTGATTATATGGATGATCTCTCTTGATATTGATTCGGCGTATGAATAATTGAATTCATGTCAGTTCTCGTTTGTTAGGGCCAGAAAATAGATTAATTTTGCTTAGAATGTTTATGGTCCGAATTCATGTGTACTACTTGTCTAGTGCAAGAAGATTCAGTTTTATATTGTATATCTTTGTATGTTTAGGTCGGACTATATTCTTTGTGCCGGGATCTGGCGCAGGGATTCGTAGTCCTACTGGGTTGTGAGGAGTTCCGAAGTAGCCGCCGATAATGGCTGAGGGTTTTTCTAGGGCTGGTCCTGTTATGATTAAAAAGTGATTTGTGGATGATTTTTCCATAAGGAGGGAATGTCTCTGCGAGAGTATTGTGTCAGAGCTTCTTCTCATGTAC